>JAWNKZ010000109.1:0-600000 GCA_035041615.1 Drosophila anomalipes
AGATGCCGCTAAAAATTAATGGACAAATGATTAAAAATACAACTTTACACAGATATCTTGGCCTATACTTGGACAGCAGGCTCACCCTTAAACGCCACGTATCGCATCTACGGGCCAGAACATTCAATGCTGCCAAGAACCTGGACTGGATTATTGGCAAACACAGCAAGCTGAGTACCTCCTGTAAAATAGTTATCCTCAAGCAGCTTGTAATGCCGATCTGGCAATATGCCATTCCTGTTTGGGGATCCATTGTCTCAACTACCCAGTTCCAAAGATTAAACAGTAGGCACAACAGGATCGTCAGAAATATTGCTGTGGCTAATAGATACACGACCAATGCGCGGATACGTGAATCTCACAATCTAAAGTCTTGTGAAGAGTTTTATCACCAAGCCTGTGCGAGACTAGCAAATTCGCTTAGCATACATCCGAATGCAGAGGCGCAGAAGCTCATCCTTGCTCCGTACAATCCGGTCAGGCTTCTCTGGCCCAGATACTCTGCCCAGCTTGAGCGACATGTGGCTCCTTTAAGAGAGCAGTTAATATCGCAGAGACGATCCTCACAGCGCACTGAGCACCAGCCACAGTTGCCTTCTCTGCTCCGGCTCGAACAGGATGAACGGGCACGAGCTGAAGCATTTGCTTTAGAACTTAAACGCCAACAGACACGTATCGCATTTTAGTCCTTCGCACACCGCAGGCTCTGAAAATGTATCGGGATACCAACCATCGACTAAAACTAAAACTAAAAAATAAACGCATAAAAAAGCTTTTTGAAAAAATAGACTCATTGGACCGATATAGAATGGCCAAACTATGGAAAATCACTAACCTTCATAAGCGACAACCGGAGCCAAACTATCCACTTAAAATTACACGAAAGGATGGTACCCACGGTAGAAGCAGCTACTGTAGCAGTCCTTACTCAGAGAGATGGACAAAAACTAATAGCGAGAAGGCGGAGACGTTTGTCTCGCAACTCGAAGAACGTTTTAAACCAACTATCTATTGTACGACTGAATTTCGCGAGAGACTACGCACAGAGTCAACACATATTAAGCAACAGAAACTACTTCAAATTAAACCTATTCACCTACAGATGCAAATTGCTGCTGAATATGGAGGTGTCCATGTTCATTCGCTTCCATTGCCCTTTCGCCCGGTTACTGTCGCAGAATTGCAAATTGAAATCAGTAAACTTATACTGGATAAATCGCCGGGGCTTGACTTGATCAGCAATTTTGTGAACAAATCTCTGCCTGAAAAAGCGATAATTTATCTGTCACTGATTTTCAACTGCATACTGCGATTTGGGCACTTTCCTAAGCAGTGGAAGTGCGCAGCTGTCAAAATGATTCTCAAACCAAGCAAAGCCAAATCTGATCCTGATTCTTACAGACCTATCAGTCTGCTTCCTGGACTCTCAAAGCTTCTTGAGATTGTTCTCATGCACAGACTTTTTGAACAAAAACCATTTGCTGATGCTATACCAACACACCAATTTGGATTCAGAAAAAACCATGGCACGGACCAGCAACTGGCAAGAGTCACCCAGCACATAATGAATGCCTTTGAAAAACGTCAATACTGCTCGGCTGTATTCATAGATATTAAAGAGGCCTTCGACAGAGTCTGGCACGAGGGTATGCTGAATAAGCTGATAAAACTTCTTCCCATTTCGCTATATCAAGTCCTAGAAAGCTACCTCATGGATCGCACATTCGTTGTCAAGAGTGACGGAAACACCACCTCTAGGATTGGAAAGATAGCAGCGGGTGTTCCGCAAGGCAGCGTCTTGGGCCCGATTCTGTATTCCATATATGCTTCAGACATGCCGATACCACTAACCATTGGATCGAGTGGGACAACGAGATATGATCCCTGCCATAGTGAAACGCTCGTGTCGACTTATGCTGACGACACACTAATCATGAGTACTGCAGAGAATCCTTGTTATGCTATTTTGGCCAACCAAAGATATATGAAGCATTTTAATGAATGGGCCAAAAACTGGTGCTTAACTGCCAATCCACAGAAGACTGTTCACGTCATGTTTACCAAGCGAAACTATGATCATGCAAACAGGAAGATGCCGCTAAAAATTAATGGACAAATGATTAAAAATACAACTTTACACAGATATCTTGGCCTATACTTGGACAGCAGGCTCACCCTTAAACGCCACGTATCGCATTTTAGTCCTTCGCACACCGCAGGCTCTGAAAATGTATCGGGATACCAACCATCGACTAAAACTAAAACTAAAAAATAAACGCATAAAAAAGCTTTTTGAAAAAATAGACTCATTGGACCGATATAGAATGGCCAAACTATGGAAAATCACTAACCTTCATAAGCGACAACCGGAGCCAAACTATCCACTTAAAATTACACGAAAGGATGGTACCCACGGTAGAAGCAGCTACTGTAGCAGTCCTTACTCAGAGAGATGGACAAAAACTAATAGCGAGAAGGCGGAGACGTTTGTCTCGCAACTCGAAGAACGTTTTAAACCAACTATCTATTGTACGACTGAATTTCGCGAGAGACTACGCACAGAGTCAACACATATTAAGCAACAGAAACTACTTCAAATTAAACCTATTCACCTACAGATGCAAATTGCTGCTGAATATGGAGGTGTCCATGTTCATTCGCTTCCATTGCCCTTTCGCCCGGTTACTGTCGCAGAATTGCAAATTGAAATCAGTAAACTTATACTGGATAAATCGCCGGGGCTTGACTTGATCAGCAATTTTGTGAACAAATCTCTGCCTGAAAAAGCGATAATTTATCTGTCACTGATTTTCAACTGCATACTGCGATTTGGGCACTTTCCTAAGCAGTGGAAGTGCGCAGCTGTCAAAATGATTCTCAAACCAAGCAAAGCCAAATCTGATCCTGATTCTTACAGACCTATCAGTCTGCTTCCTGGACTCTCAAAGCTTCTTGAGATTGTTCTCATGCACAGACTTTTTGAACAAAAACCATTTGCTGATGCTATACCAACACACCAATTTGGATTCAGAAAAAACCATGGCACGGACCAGCAACTGGCAAGAGTCACCCAGCACATAATGAATGCCTTTGAAAAACGTCAATACTGCTCGGCTGTATTCATAGATATTAAAGAGGCCTTCGACAGAGTCTGGCACGAGGGTATGCTGAATAAGCTGATAAAACTTCTTCCCATTTCGCTATATCAAGTCCTAGAAAGCTACCTCATGGATCGCACATTCGTTGTCAAGAGTGACGGAAACACCACCTCTAGGATTGGAAAGATAGCAGCGGGTGTTCCGCAAGGCAGCGTCTTGGGCCCGATTCTGTATTCCATATATGCTTCAGACATGCCGATACCACTAACCATTGGATCGAGTGGGACAACGAGATATGATCCCTGCCATAGTGAAACGCTCGTGTCGACTTATGCTGACGACACACTAATCATGAGTACTGCAGAGAATCCTTGTTATGCTATTTTGGCCAACCAAAGATATATGAAGCATTTTAATGAATGGGCCAAAAACTGGTGCTTAACTGCCAATCCACAGAAGACTGTTCACGTCATGTTTACCAAGCGAAACTATGATCATGCAAACAGGAAGATGCCGCTAAAAATTAATGGACAAATGATTAAAAATACAACTTTACACAGATATCTTGGCCTATACTTGGACAGCAGGCTCACCCTTAAACGCCACGTATCGCATTTTAGTCCTTCGCACACCGCAGGCTCTGAAAATGTATCGGGATACCAACCATCGACTAAAACTAAAACTAAAAAATAAACGCATAAAAAAGCTTTTTGAAAAAATAGACTCATTGGACCGATATAGAATGGCCAAACTATGGAAAATCACTAACCTTCATAAGCGACAACCGGAGCCAAACTATCCACTTAAAATTACACGAAAGGATGGTACCCACGGTAGAAGCAGCTACTGTAGCAGTCCTTACTCAGAGAGATGGACAAAAACTAATAGCGAGAAGGCGGAGACGTTTGTCTCGCAACTCGAAGAACGTTTTAAACCAACTATCTATTGTACGACTGAATTTCGCGAGAGACTACGCACAGAGTCAACACATATTAAGCAACAGAAACTACTTCAAATTAAACCTATTCACCTACAGATGCAAATTGCTGCTGAATATGGAGGTGTCCATGTTCATTCGCTTCCATTGCCCTTTCGCCCGGTTACTGTCGCAGAATTGCAAATTGAAATCAGTAAACTTATACTGGATAAATCGCCGGGGCTTGACTTGATCAGCAATTTTGTGAACAAATCTCTGCCTGAAAAAGCGATAATTTATCTGTCACTGATTTTCAACTGCATACTGCGATTTGGGCACTTTCCTAAGCAGTGGAAGTGCGCAGCTGTCAAAATGATTCTCAAACCAAGCAAAGCCAAATCTGATCCTGATTCTTACAGACCTATCAGTCTGCTTCCTGGACTCTCAAAGCTTCTTGAGATTGTTCTCATGCACAGACTTTTTGAACAAAAACCATTTGCTGATGCTATACCAACACACCAATTTGGATTCAGAAAAAACCATGGCACGGACCAGCAACTGGCAAGAGTCACCCAGCACATAATGAATGCCTTTGAAAAACGTCAATACTGCTCGGCTGTATTCATAGATATTAAAGAGGCCTTCGACAGAGTCTGGCACGAGGGTATGCTGAATAAGCTGATAAAACTTCTTCCCATTTCGCTATATCAAGTCCTAGAAAGCTACCTCATGGATCGCACATTCGTTGTCAAGAGTGACGGAAACACCACCTCTAGGATTGGAAAGATAGCAGCGGGTGTTCCGCAAGGCAGCGTCTTGGGCCCGATTCTGTATTCCATATATGCTTCAGACATGCCGATACCACTAACCATTGGATCGAGTGGGACAACGAGATATGATCCCTGCCATAGTGAAACGCTCGTGTCGACTTATGCTGACGACACACTAATCATGAGTACTGCAGAGAATCCTTGTTATGCTATTTTGGCCAACCAAAGATATATGAAGCATTTTAATGAATGGGCCAAAAACTGGTGCTTAACTGCCAATCCACAGAAGACTGTTCACGTCATGTTTACCAAGCGAAACTATGATCATGCAAACAGGAAGATGCCGCTAAAAATTAATGGACAAATGATTAAAAATACAACTTTACACAGATATCTTGGCCTATACTTGGACAGCAGGCTCACCCTTAAACGCCACGTATCGCATTTTAGTCCTTCGCACACCGCAGGCTCTGAAAATGTATCGGGATACCAACCATCGACTAAAACTAAAACTAAAAAATAAACGCATAAAAAAGCTTTTTGAAAAAATAGACTCATTGGACCGATATAGAATGGCCAAACTATGGAAAATCACTAACCTTCATAAGCGACAACCGGAGCCAAACTATCCACTTAAAATTACACGAAAGGATGGTACCCACGGTAGAAGCAGCTACTGTAGCAGTCCTTACTCAGAGAGATGGACAAAAACTAATAGCGAGAAGGCGGAGACGTTTGTCTCGCAACTCGAAGAACGTTTTAAACCAACTATCTATTGTACGACTGAATTTCGCGAGAGACTACGCACAGAGTCAACACATATTAAGCAACAGAAACTACTTCAAATTAAACCTATTCACCTACAGATGCAAATTGCTGCTGAATATGGAGGTGTCCATGTTCATTCGCTTCCATTGCCCTTTCGCCCGGTTACTGTCGCAGAATTGCAAATTGAAATCAGTAAACTTATACTGGATAAATCGCCGGGGCTTGACTTGATCAGCAATTTTGTGAACAAATCTCTGCCTGAAAAAGCGATAATTTATCTGTCACTGATTTTCAACTGCATACTGCGATTTGGGCACTTTCCTAAGCAGTGGAAGTGCGCAGCTGTCAAAATGATTCTCAAACCAAGCAAAGCCAAATCTGATCCTGATTCTTACAGACCTATCAGTCTGCTTCCTGGACTCTCAAAGCTTCTTGAGATTGTTCTCATGCACAGACTTTTTGAACAAAAACCATTTGCTGATGCTATACCAACACACCAATTTGGATTCAGAAAAAACCATGGCACGGACCAGCAACTGGCAAGAGTCACCCAGCACATAATGAATGCCTTTGAAAAACGTCAATACTGCTCGGCTGTATTCATAGATATTAAAGAGGCCTTCGACAGAGTCTGGCACGAGGGTATGCTGAATAAGCTGATAAAACTTCTTCCCATTTCGCTATATCAAGTCCTAGAAAGCTACCTCATGGATCGCACATTCGTTGTCAAGAGTGACGGAAACACCACCTCTAGGATTGGAAAGATAGCAGCGGGTGTTCCGCAAGGCAGCGTCTTGGGCCCGATTCTGTATTCCATATATGCTTCAGACATGCCGATACCACTAACCATTGGATCGAGTGGGACAACGAGATATGATCCCTGCCATAGTGAAACGCTCGTGTCGACTTATGCTGACGACACACTAATCATGAGTACTGCAGAGAATCCTTGTTATGCTATTTTGGCCAACCAAAGATATATGAAGCATTTTAATGAATGGGCCAAAAACTGGTGCTTAACTGCCAATCCACAGAAGACTGTTCACGTCATGTTTACCAAGCGAAACTATGATCATGCAAACAGGAAGATGCCGCTAAAAATTAATGGACAAATGATTAAAAATACAACTTTACACAGATATCTTGGCCTATACTTGGACAGCAGGCTCACCCTTAAACGCCACGTATCGCATCTACGGGCCAGAACATACAATGCTGCCAAGAACCTGGACTGGATTATTGGCAAACACAGCAAGCTGATTACCTCCTGTAAAATATAAAATAATAAATGTTATCCTCAAGCAGCTTGTAATGCCGATCTGGCAATATGCCATTCCTGTTTGGGGATCCATTGTCTCAACTACCCAGTTCCAAAGATTAAACAGTAGGCACAACAGGATCGTCAGAAATATTGCTGTGGCTAATAGATACACGACCAATGCGCGGATACGTGAATCTTACAATCTAAAGTCTTGTGAAGAGTTTTATCACCAAGCCTGTGCGAGACTAGCAAATTCGCTTAGCATACATCCGAATGCAGAGGCGCAGAAGATCATCCTTGCTCCGTACAATCCGGTCAGGCTTCTCTGGCCCAGATACTCTGCCCAGCTTGAGCGACATGTGGCTCCTTTAAGAGAGCAGTTAATATCGCAGAGACGATCCTCACAGCGCACTGAGCACCAGCCACAGTTGCCTTCTCTGCTCCGGCTCGAACAGGATGAACGGGCACGAGCTGAATCATTTGCTTTAGAACTTAAACGCCAACAGATGCTGCTTGAAAGAAAAGACAAACCTGTGATTAGACTTGATGTACATCAACAAATATGCAAGAGATTTCAAAAAAGGCAAAATTACCAGAGAAGCCCTTGAGCCGCTTATTCGGAATCAGCCAATCCAAATCCAGAGAATAATTCTTCCCCCTCCAACTCCAGACGAGCTAAATCGTCCGCTTACTGAGGAGCAATCTCTGGACCTGCATCTTGTGGCACTTCAGCGTCAGTTGATCCAGGACATAGACGAATCGCTGCTAGCTGAAAGACAATGCTTTGATAAGTGCTGTAGACTTGGATCTGCTGCCATA
Organism: Drosophila anomalipes; assembly: GCA_035041615.1. Taxonomy (NCBI): domain Eukaryota; kingdom Metazoa; phylum Arthropoda; class Insecta; order Diptera; family Drosophilidae; genus Drosophila; species Drosophila anomalipes. Next base: position 7,633 of record JAWNKZ010000109.1, read on the forward strand.
CCGGAACATCCATAATCACCCTTGTTTCATGATTCATGCTTCGTGCAGAACGGGAGCGTGAAATCTTGCAGCTCTGGAAGCTGTATCACAGGACAACACGACTCTACAACTAAGAAGGACGACTCCACTGCCCATCGCTATAGAGCGGATCGATGATGGCTGATGCGAACAAACATAATTCTCTGTGTTCTTTTTGTCTCTTCTCAGATCCTGTCCTGCTCACCATGCGCGCGTGGGCGCACCTGCTAAAAAGGTATGAAACAAAATGTTTATTATAAACTTTTGTTTCTCTCCAACACATGCATCACACAAACTCACCTGCACAATGTATGGCTGACTGTGATGCACCCCCTCTGGACTCCTTGAAGTGGCGGATGCTGTTGAATGGCTGACCCACGGCTTGGTTGATGTATGATCCAGACTCTCCGTGGCCGCAGTGTTACGTTTCTGCTGCGCCCCTGGGTCTCGATCCGCTGCGGATAAAAAGTCAATTACCAAACTGCTGCTATAAGCACTTTGGTAATTCCCACACACACTCACCTGATTTATGTATGCGTCAAATGTTTCCTCGCCCTGGCTGCTCTGCTTCGCCTCTGCACGGAATTTGGCACAAATCCTGGTCCACCCTTTGACCTGGTCGCTGGACAGCTTCTGCAATAGATTAAGGTTTTAATTGACAACTTTGTATCCTCATAAATTGAAAAAAAAAATGTCTGTTATCTGGTAAGACAATTAATGTAAACACCGCCAGCCACAACAGCATTGCGAGAGTTAATCTCCAAACAGCTGTTGCTCGCAGGCAACAACAGATTAAGACTACAAAACGGGAATGCAATACAAGCTGCGGCGTACATAGGCAAATACAGTTATTTCCAAACTAATAATACTTAGGTTTAGACCTTTTAATTTTATTTATTTTGGTCGGAACACAAAAAAAATTAGGTAGACAATTTCGATACTTAATATAATAAATTCATATTTGTCTCAGCTATTTTTATTTTTAAATTTTTTTTTGTAAACCCATATTCAAGTTTATTTTGTTTACTAACGTAATATATATAATATATTTTCTTTAAATTGTGAACTTAATTTGTTTAAATTTTTACTTTAGATCACAAATAAAAAAAATATATTCATTTATTTAGTTTTGTAAATTATTTTCTTATTTCATTTATTATTTAGCTATTTATATATATATACTATTTCAATACTATGATTATTTATTTATTATTTTTCTTTTCATAATATTAATAATAATATATATTTATTTTATTATTTACATTTTATTTACTTATATTGATTTACTTGGGCTTCTTGCCGCTGCAAACACTGAGTATGATTTCTTACTCTCTTTATTTTTCTTGCGTTGCTCTTTTTCAAAGCTGTCTGTTGCGCGACAATTTGCAGCAATGTGCCCACGACGACCACATGTCCAGCACCCGGCCTTTGTTGCCTTTTTCTGCTGCGCACTTCTACGAATCACTTTACCGTTACTTTCGTCTGTATTTCTGTTTGCTCGATTGTCTATACGCGCCGAGAACATGCTTGTCTCTCCTTTTGACTCTGTCTGTTCGTCTGCTCTACGCCGCTCACTCTCTTCGCACAACTTGATTTTTATCACATTCAGCGACGGCAACGTGTCACGAGTTTCCATGGCGATCACGAAATTATCGTATCCGTCCGACAAACTCGACAACAATCTTCGACCATTATAAAGCCGATCTCGCTTAGTCTTTCCACTAAGTCTGCAAACTTATGTATGTGCTCTGTTATACTACCCGACTCTACCAATCTTAGCTGTAACAACTGCTTTAGAAAAGTTACACGACGCGCAGGTCACATTGGCATATGAATTTCTTTCGGGTGTTCCAGGCACTTGCTGATGTTTGGCAATTCTTCATATTATTTATTCGGGATGCCTTTACGCAAAGCATTATGCTTGCCAGAGCCTTTTCGTCTCTTGCATCAAATATTGCCTTTTGCTCAGCACTGTCATTTTCGTTTTTCACGACACGATCGCACACATACTGCCATAGCTCTGAATACACAAATACGCTTTTCATTTGAACGACCCAGGCACTATAATTCTGGTCGTCCAACTTTTCGATCGAACTCATCGAGGTACTCATTTTCTTTAACCACACAGTTTTCATACTTGTCCAAGAAAGTCCAAAATGCTCTCATTCACCTTCTACAAGTAATCCTCAGAATAATTCACTATATTTTCTACGAGCTGAATTTTCCGTGTTCTGGGTCCATAACCTATTAAAGCTTGGGGTTTATATTTATTCAGAGCTTTGTCTTTAATACAGAAATTATATCCGCTTCATGCGACTAATATTACACGATTCAAGCGATCAAAAGCGACTGACTCGCACTTCATGAAAGTAGCTTAAACATACCACCGAAGAAGGTCTTGATCATAAGGAAGTTACAATTACCGTTACTCGCAGGCAACAAAAGATTAAGACTACAAAACGGGAATGCAATACAAGCTGCGGTGTACATAGGCAAATACAGTTATTTCCAAACTAATAATATTTAGGTTTAGACCTTTTAATTTTATTTATTTTGGTAGGAACACAAAAAAAATTAGGTAGACAATTTCGATACTTAATATAATAAATTCATATTTGTCTCAGCTATTTTTATTTGTAATTTTTTTTTGGAAACCCATATTCAAGTTTATTTTATTTACTTACGTAATATATATAATATATTTTCTTTAAATTGTGAACTTAATTTGTTTAAATTTTTACTTTAGATCACAAATAAAAAAAATATATTCATTTATTTAGTTTTGTAAATTATTTTCTTATTTCATTTATTATTTAGCTATTTATATATATATACTATTTCAATACTATGATTATTTATTTATTATTTTTCTTTTCATAATATTAATAATAATATATATTTATTTTATTATTTACATTTTATTTACTTATATTGATTTACTTGGGTTTCTTGCCGCTGCAAACACTGAGTATGATTTCTTACTCTCTTTATTTTTCTTGCCTTGCTCTTTTTCAAAGCTGCCTGTTGCGTGACAATTTGCAGCAATGTGCGCACGACGACCACATGTCCAGCACCCGGCCTTTGTTGCCTTTTTCTGCTGCGCACTTCTACGAATCACTTTACCGTTACTTTCGTCTGTATTTCTGTTTGCTCGATTGTCTATACGCGCCGAGAACATGCTTGTCTCTCCTTTTGACTCTGTACGTCTGCTCTACGCCGCTCACTCTCTTCGCACAACTTGATTTTTATCACATTCAGCGACGGCAACGTGTCACGAGTTTCCATGGCGATCACGAAATTATCGTATCCATCCGACAAACTCGACAACAACAATATAGACAAACACTCTTCGACCATTATAAAGCCGATCTCGCTTAGTCTTTCCACTAAGTCTGCAAACTTATGTATGTGCTCTGTTATACTACCCGACTCTACCAATCTTAGCTGTAACAACTGCTTTAGAAAAGTTACACGACGCGCAGGTCACATTGGCATATGAATTTCTTCATTAATTTTCTTTAACCACACAATTTTCATACTTGTCCAAGAAAGTCCAAAATGCTCTCATTCACCTTCTACAAGTAATCCTCAGAATAATTCACTATATTTTCTACGAGCTGAATTTTCCGTGTTCTGGGTCCATAACCTATTAAAGCTTGGGGTTTATATTTATTCAGAGCTTTGTCTTTAATACAGAAATTATATCCGCTTCATGCGACTAATATTACACGATTCAAGCGATCAAAAGCGACTGACTCGCACTTCATGAAAGTAGCTTAAATATACCACGGAAGGAAGGTCTTGATCATAAGGAACTTACAATTACTGTTACTCGCAGGCAACAACAGATTAAGACTACAAAACGGGAATGCAATACAAGCTGCGGTGTACATAGGCAAATACAGTTATTTCCAAACTAATAATATTTAGGTTTAGACCTTTTAATTTTATTTATTTTGGTAGGAACACAAAAAAAATTAGGTAGACAATTTCGATACTTAATATAATAAATTCATATTTGTCTCAGCTATTTTAATTTTTAATTTTTTTTGTAAACCCATATTCAAGTTTATTTTATTTACTTACGTAATATATATAATATATTTTCTTTAAATTATGAACTTAATTTGTTTAAATTTTTACTTTAGATCACAAATAAAAAATAAATATTCATTTATTTAATTTTGTAAATTATTTTCTTATTTCATTTATTATATAGCTATTTATATATATATACTATTTCAATACTATGGTTATTTATTTATTATTTTTCTTTTCATAATATTAATAATAATATATATTTATTTTATTATTTACATTTTATTTACTTATATTGATTTCCTTTGTATATTTATTTATTTGTTTTTTTTTATTCGAATGTTTCATTTCCAGTTCTGTGTTTATTCTGTCATTTATTTTCGACAGGCTAATTTGGCGACTTCAATAATAAAGTGTTAGCATACTTTTGAGCTGTGCTTTAATTTTAATTAGCATCTTATGAGCCCACTGAAAAGTCTTCCGCTCATTGCAAGGGCGATCAAAGTTGAGGGAGTTTTTTGTTGCAACATTAATAATTTTCTCTTTGTGCTCTCTTAATTCTATAAAGCATTCTAAATTACACAAATGCGCTGTGGCGCCACTGTCTAGACACCACGTGTTCTTTGCAAAACCACCACTACTTGGGTTTCTTGCCGCTGCAAACACTGAGTATGATTTCTTACTCTCGTTATTTTTCTTGCCTTGCTCTTTTTCGAAGCTGTCTGTTGCGTGACAATTTGCAGCAATGTGCCCACGACGACCACATGTCCAGCACCCGGCCTTTGTTGCCTTTTTCTGCTGCGCACTTCTACGAATCACTTTACCGTTACTTTCGTCTGTATTTCTGTTTGCTCGATTGTCTATACGCGTCGAGAACATGCTTGTCTCTCCTTTTGACTCTGTCCGTTCGTCTGTTCTACGCCGCTCACTCTCTTCGCACAACTTGATTTTTATCACATTCAGCGACGGCAACGTGTCACGAGTTTCCATGGCGATCACGAAATTATCGTATCCATCCGACAAACTCGACAGCAACAATATAGACAAACACTCTTCGACCATTATAAAGCCGATCTCGCTTAGTCTTTCCACTAAGTCTGCAAACTTATGTATGTGCTCTGTTATACTACCCGACTCTACCAATCTTAGCTGTAACAACTGCTTTAGAAAAGTTACACGACGCGCAGGTCAAATTGGCATATGAATTTCTTCATTCATTTTCTTTAACAACACATTTTTCATACTTGTCCAAGAAAGTCCAAAATGCTCTCATTCACCTTCTACAAGTAACCCTCAGAATAATTCACTATATTTTCCGTGTTCTGGGTCCATAACCTATTAAAGCTTGGGGTTTATATTTATTCAGAAATTATTTAATACAGAAATTATATCCGCTTCATGCGACTAATATTACACGATTCAAGCGATCAAAAGCGACTGACTCGCACTTCATGAAAGTAGCTTAAACATACCACGTCTTGATCATAAGGAACTTACAATTACCGTTACTCGCAGGCAACAACAGATTAAGACTACAAAACGGGAATGCAATACAAGCTGCGGTGTACATAGGCAAATACAGTTATTCCAACCTAATAATATTTAGGTTTAGACCTTTTAATTTTATTTATTTTGGTCGGAACACAAAAAAAATTAGGTAGACAATTTCGATACTTAATATAATAAATAAATATTTGTCTCAGCTACTTTAATTTTTAATGTAAACCCATATTAAAGTTTATTTTAACTTAATTTGTTTAAATTTTTACTTTAGATCACAAATAAAAAAAAATATTCATTTACTTAATTTTGTAAATTATTTTCTTATTTCATTTATTATTTAGCTATTTATATATATATACTATTTCAATACTATGATTATTTATTTATTATTTTTCTTTTCATAATATTAATAATAATATATATTTATTTTATTATTTACATTTTATTTACTTATATTGATTTCCTTTGTATATTTATTTATTTGTTTTTTTATTCCTGTCAATCATGATGTCGTCCATGGAAACACTCACAAGAAGTCACGCCTTGCCACTTAACACAGCACAGCCAGTCCAAGATGTCGAAGACAACACATAAAGTCCGATCAGTCCGAAGAACACAGGAAACCTATACCAGAAGTCACGCCCTGCCCTGAACACTTCATACAGCTAAAACACATAAAAGTGAAATCTGAAGTCAGTCCGAGAAGCAGTACAAGATGTCCAGTCAGTCCAAGAATCAGATGTCCAAAAGTTCCAGTCAGTCCACACAGTCAAGTCCGTTAAGATGTCCAAGAAGTCCGTTCAATATGTCAAGAAACACACCAGACACACAATACTGATTTTGTCAGAATTGTTTTTACACATTATTGTATATTGTCAACACTATTTTGAAATGTTGCTAGGATCGAAAGTAATGAGAAAATATATAAGGGTAGCTGGCGATTATACAAATAGTCGTCAGTTGCTTCTAATGTTCCATTGCGAACAACAACAAAAAAAACTGCATCGCCTCTGCACGGAACTTGGCGCACCATTGACGGCTGGTCTCCATTGGTGTGCTGCTATGAAGCTGCTGCAGTGAACCGGCAACTTTGCATCTTCAGTCGATTTGCCGCCACGCATCGCAATCCACCTGCTGCCGCCATTGGCATCTGACTGCACGCGGTCCCGATGTGGCATAAATCCTGGCCAACCTTTTGGCCTGGTCGCCTGATTGTATCTAGAATAGATATAAGGTTTTAGTTGACTATTTGTATCCTTTCAAATTGGAAAAAAAATTGAAAAAAAAAATGTCTTATTGTTTGTTAACAATTCTGTAAACACCGGCCAGCCACAACAGCATTGCCAGACTTAATCTGCAAACAGGTGTTGCTGAGCTGCAGCCTGCTGTCTAACATTATGAACAGTGGTTCATGCTATTTCAAAAATTGTTATTATAACAAAAATTGTACTTATTCCTATTTGTCAAATACATTGTATATACAAATAAAGTAAGGCTTTGAAGGCAACTCTTAGTTGCCTAATGGCCCTTAATGTGCGAGCACTGACTCCACACAGTTGAAAAAAAAAGTCGATGTCGGTTTAGCGCGACTGATCAATGAATTGCTGTTTGGCAGGATTGTAGGAATGTGTGAAGTGTATACTTGGATCGTGAACTCGCTGGAGGTACGTCAGAGTACTGCTAGATTATCGCGTATGTGGATCCTCATGGCCACTTCAGTCCCGTCAGACTGAGTAGACAGAAGAGTAAGTCTGGCGGCAGGCATGCAATATATGAAGAATGATTCGGATGTGGGAGCAAAAAAAAAAAGGTCATTGAGAAATTATTGGCGAAGACTATTGGTCTGCCTGAAGGATGCCGGCCGCCATATAGGGACTCAGTGTGGCAACTCGAAAGGAGGATTGAGGGACACGGAGGCGAAGTGCGCCAATTGCAAGGGAGCGCATGTGGCCAGCTATAAGGGCTGCCCTGTTTATAAGGCAGCCAGGAATAAACTACTTGCGCACACTGGTATGCAATTAAAGAAACAAGATGATCCGAAGGCACAGCAACACTAGCATGGACACCAACATCTACACCAGCAGTTGGTGCAGCCGCCAGTCGTGAGACAGTCAAGCCCTCCGCTGGAGCAACAGCCAGAGATGTCTCAGAAAAATCAGCCAGCTCCTACGCATGAAGTACATAAGAAGGCATACAGCCAGGTGGTGCAGGGGAAGAACGCCACTACACGTCCACACAATGCAGCGGAGAGGCATCTGGAAAAGTTCCAGGGGAGGCTTCGCGTTGAGCAGGAGGAGAAACAGCTCCGCAGCCCTCAGCCGCAGATACAGGTGGAACAACAGAAGACACCTTCGCCCTGCACCCCTGAGGCCACACACATACTGGAAACTATTCAGCAGCACACACTTTTGGTGATGGAGCTTGGCAGGAAGTTGGACGCCTTCCTGTCAATCATGATGTCGTTCATGGAAACACTCACAAGAAGTCACGCCTTGCCACTTAACACAGCACAGCCAGTCCAAGATGTCGAAGTCAACACATAAAGTCCGATCAGTCCGAAGAACACAGGAAACCTATACCAGAAGTCACGCCCTGCCCTGAACACTTCATACAGCTAAAACACATAAAAGTGAAATCTGAAGTCAGTCCGAGAAGCAGTACAAGATGTCCAGTCAGTCCAAGAATCAGATGTTCAAAAGTTCCAGCCAGTCCACACAGTCAAGTCCGTTAAGATGTCCAAGAAGTCCATTCAATATGTCAAGAAACACACCAGACACACAATACTGATTTTGTCAGAATTGTTTTTACACATTATTGTATATTGTCAACACTATTTTGAAATGTTGCTAGGATCGAAAGTAATGAGAAAATATATAAGGGTAACTGGCGATTATACAAATAGTCGTCAGTTGCTTCTAATGTTCCATTGCGAACAACAACAAAAAAAACTGCATCGCCTCTGCACGGAATTTGGCGCACCATTGACGGCTGGTCTCCATTGGTGTGCTGCTATGAAGCTGCTGCAGTGAACCGGCAACTTTGCATCTTCAGTCGATTTGTCGCCACGCATCGCAATCCACCTGCTGCCGCCATTGGCATCTGACTGCACGCGGTCCCGATGTGGCATAAATCCTGGCCAACCTTTTGGCCTGGTCGCCTGATTGTATCTAGAATAGATATAAGGTTTTAGTTGACTATTTGTATCCTTTCAAATTGGAAAAAAAATTGAAAAAAAAAATGTCTTATTGTTTGTTAACAATTCTGTAAACACCGGCCAGCCACAACAGCATTGCCAGACTTAATCTGCAAACAGGTGTTGCTGAGCTGCAGCCTGCTGTCTAACATTATGAACAGTGGTTCATGCTATTTCAAAAATTGTTATTATAACAAAAATTGTACTTATTCCTATTTGTCAAATACATTGTATATACAAATAAAGTAAGGCTTTGAAGGCAACTCTAATGGCCCTTAATGTGCGAGTACTGACTCCACACAGTTGAAAAAAAAGTCGATGTCGGTTTAGCGCGACTGATCAATGAATTGCTGTTTGGCAGGATTGTAGGAATGTGTGAAGTGTATACTTGGATCGTGAAATCGCTGGAGGTACGTCAGAGTACTGCTAGATTATCGCGTATGTGGATCCTCATGGCCACTTCAGTCCCGTCAGACTGAGTAGACAGAAGAGTAAGTCTGGCGGCAGGCATGCAATATATGAAGAATGATTCGGATGTGGGAGCAAAAAAAAAAAAAAAAAAAAGGTCATCAAATGTGATTTGGGGGCGGGAAGCCTTACAGCTTGAAAACAGTGGCAGGAGGCATGCAATATATTAAGAATGATTCGGATGCGGAAGCAAAAAAAAGGTCATTGAGAAATTATTGGCGAAGACTATTGGTCTGCCTAAAGGATGCCGGCCGCCATATAGGGACTCAGTGTGGCAACTCGAAAGGAGGATTGAGGGACACGGAGGCGAAGTGCGCCAATTGCAAGGGAGCGCATGTGGCCAGCTATAAGGGCTGCCCTGTTTATAAGGCAGCCAGGAATAAACTACTTGCACACACTGGTATGCAATTAAAGAAACAAGATGATCCGAAGGCACAGCAACACTAGCATGGACACCAACATCTACACCAGCAGTTGGTGCAGCCGCCAGTCGTGAGACAGTCAAGCCCTCCGCTGGAGCAACAGCCAGAGATGTCTCAGAAAAATCAGCCAGCTCCTACGCATGAAGTACATAAGAAGGCATACAGCCAGGTGGTGCAGGGGAAGAACGCCACTACACGTCCACACAATGCAGCGGAGAGGCATCTGGAAAAGTTCCAGGGGAGGCTTCGCGTTGAGCAGGAGGAGAAACAGCTCCGCAGCCCTCAGCCGCAGATACAGGTGGAACAACAGAAGACACCTTCGCCCTGCACCCCTGAGGCCACACACATACTGGAAACTATTCAGCAGCACACACTTTTGGTGATGGAGCTTGGCAGGAAGTTGGACGCCTTCCTGTCAATCATGATGTCGTTCATGGAAACACTCACAAGAAGTCACGCCTTGCCACTTAACACAGCACAGCCAGTCCAAGATGTCGAAGTCAACACATAAAGTCCGATCAGTCCGAAGAACACAGGAAACCTATACCAGAAGTCACGCCCTGCCCTGAACACTTCATACAGCTAAAACACATAAAAGTGAAATCTGAAGTCAGTCCGAGAAGCAGTACAAGATGTCCAGTCAGTCCAAGAATCAGATGTCCAAAAGTTCCAGTCAGTCCACACAGTCAAGTCCGTTAAGATGTCCAAGAAGTCCGTTCAATATGTCAAGAAACACACCAGACACACAATACTGATTTTGTCAGAATTGTTTTTACACATTATTGTATATTGTCAACACTATTTTGAAATGTTGCTAGGATCGAAAGTAATGAGAAAATATATAAGGGTAGCTGGCGATTATACAAATAGTCGTCAGTTGCTTCTAATGTTCCATTGCGAACAACAACAAAAAAAACTGCATCGCCTCTGCACGGAATTTGGCGCACCATTGACGGCTGGTCTCCATTGGTGTGCTGCTATGAAGCTGCTGCAGTGAACCGGCAACTTTGCATCTTCAGTCGATTTGTCGCCACGCATCGCAATCCACCTGCTGCCGCCATTGGCATCTGACTGCACGCGGTCCCGATGTGGCATAAATCCTGGCCAACCTTTTGGCCTGGTCGCCTGATTGTATCTAGAATAGATATAAGGTTTTAGTTGACTATTTGTATCCTTTCAAATTGGAAAAAAAATTGAAAAAAAAAATGTCTTATTGTTTGTTAACAATTCTGTAAACACCGGCCAGCCACAACAGCATTGCCAGACTTAATCTGCAAACAGGTGTTGCTGAGCTGCAGCCTGCTGTCTAACATTATGAACAGTGGTTCATGCTATTTCAAAAATTGTTATTATAACAAAAATTGTACTTATTCCTATTTGTCAAATACATTGTATATACAAATAAAGTAAGGCTTTGAAGGCAACTCTTAGTTGCCTAATGGCCCTTAATGTGCGAGCACTGACTCCACGCAGTTGAAAAAAAAGTCGATGTCGGTTTAGCGCGACTGATCAATGAATTGCTGTTTGGCAGGATTGTAGGAATGTGTGAAGTGTATACTTGGATCGTGAACTCGCTGGAGGTACGTCAGAGTACTGCTAGATTATCGCGTATGTGGATCCTCATGGCCACTTCAGTCCCGTCAGACTGAGTAGACAGAAGAGTAAGTCTGGCGGCAGGCATGCAATATATGAAGAATGATTCGGATGTGGGAGCAAAAAAAAAAAGGTCATTGAGAAATTATTGGCGAAGACTATTGGTCTGCCTGAAGGATGCCGGCCGCCATATAGGGACTCAGTGTGGCAACTCGAAAGGAGGATTGAGGGACACGGAGGCGAAGTGCGCCAATTGCAAGGGAGCGCATGTGGCCAGCTATAAGGGCTGCCCTGTTTATAAGGCAGCCAGGAATAAACTACTTGCGCACACTGGTATGCAATTAAAGAAACAAGATGATCCGAAGGCACAGCAACACTAGCATGGACACCAACATCTACACCAGCAGTTGGTGCAGCCGCCAGTCGTGAGACAGTCAAGCCCTCCGCTGGAGCAACAGCCAGAGATGTCTCAGAAAAATCAGCCAGCTCCTACGCATGAAGTACATAAGAAGGCATACAGCCAGGTGGTGCAGGGGAAGAACGCCACTACACGTCCACACAATGCAGCGGAGAGGCATCTGGAAAAGTTCCAGGGGAGGCTTCGCGTTGAGCAGGAGGAGAAACAGCTCCGCAGCCCTCAGCCGCAGATACAGGTGGAACAACAGAAGACACCTTCGCCCTGCACCCCTGAGGCCACACACATACTGGAAACTATTCAGCAGCACACACTTTTGGTGATGGAGCTTGGCAGGAAGTTGGACGCCTTCCTGTCAATCATGATGTCGTTCATGGAAACACTCACAAGAAGTCACGCCTTGCCACTTAACACAGCACAGCCAGTCCAAGATGTCGAAGTCAACACATAAAGTCCGATCAGTCCGAAGAACACAGGAAACCTATACCAGAAGTCACGCCCTGCCCTGAACACTTCATACAGCTAAAACACATAAAAGTGAAATCTGAAGTCAGTCCGAGAAGCAGTACAAGATGTCCAGTCAGTCCAAGAATCAGATGTTCAAAAGTTCCAGTCAGTCCACACAGTCAAGTCCGTTAAGATGTCCAAGAAGTCCGTTCAATATGTCAAGAAACACACCAGACACACAATACTGATTTTGTCAGAATTGTTTTTACACATTATTGTATATTGTCAACACTATTTTGAAATGTTGCTAGGATCGAAAGTAATGAGAAAATATATAAGGGTAGCTGGCGATTATACAAATAGTCGTCAGTTGCTTCTAATGTTCCATTGCGAACAACAACAAAAAAAACTGCATCGCCTCTGCACGGAATTTGGCGCACCATTGACGGCTGGTCTCCATTGGTGTGCTGCTATGAAGCTGCTGCAGTGAACCGGCAACTTTGCATCTTCAGTCGATTTGCCGCCACGCATCGCAATCCACCTGCTGCCGCCATTGGCATCTGACTGCACGCGGTCCCGATGTGGCATAAATCCTGGCCAACCTTTTGGCCTGGTCGCCTGATTGTATCTAGAATAGATATAAGGTTTTAGTTGACTATTTGTATCCTTTTAAATTGGAAAAAAAATTGAAAAAAAAAATGTCTTATTGTTTGTTAACAATTCTGTAAACACCGGCCAGCCACAACAGCATTGCCAGACTTAATCTGCAAACAGGTGTTGCTGAGCTGCAGCCTGCTGTCTAACATTATGAACAGTGGTTCATGCTATTTCAAAAATTGTTATTATAACAAAAATTGTACTTATTCCTATTTGTCAAATACATTGTATATACAAATAAAGTAAGGTTTTGAAGGCAACTCTTAGTTGCCTAATGGCCCTTAATGTGCGAGCACTGACTCCACGCAGTTGAAAAAAAAGTCGATGTCGGTTTAGCGCGACTGATCAATGAATTGCTGTTTGGCAGGATTGTAGGAATGTGTGAAGTGTATACTTGGATCGTGAACTCGCTGGAGGTACGTCAGAGTACTGCTAGATTATCGCGTATGTGGATCCTCATGGCCACTTCAGTCCCGTCAGACTGAGTAGACAGAAGAGTAAGTCTGGCGGCAGGCATGCAATATATGAAGAATGATTCGGATGTGGGAGAAAAAAAAAAAAAAAAAAAAAAAAGGTCATCAAATGTGATTTGGGGGCGGGAAGCCTTACAGCTTGAAAACAGTGGCAGGAGGCATGCAATATATTAAGAATGATTCGGATGCGGAAGCAAAAAAAAAAGGTCATTGTGAAATTATTGGCGAAGACTATTGGTCTGCCTGAAGGATGCCGGCCGCCATATAGGGACTCAGTGTGGCAACTCGAAAGGAGGATTGAGGGACACGGAGGCGAAGTGCGCCAATTGCAAGGGAGCGCATGTGGCCAGCTATAAGGGCTGCCCTGTTTATAAGGCAGCCAGGAATAAACTACTTGCGCACACTGGTATGCAATTAAAGAAACAAGATGATCCGAAGGCACAGCAACACTAGCATGGACACCAACATCTACACCAGCAGTTGGTGCAGCCGCCAGTCGTGAGACAGTCAAGCCCTCCGCTGGAGCAACAGCCAGAGATGTCTCAGAAAAATCAGCCAGCTCCTACGCATGAAGTACATAAGAAGGCATACAGCCAGGTGGTGCAGGGGAAGAACGCCACTACACGTCCACACAATGCAGCGGAGAGGCATCTGGAAAAGTTCCAGGGGAGGCTTCGCGTTGAGCAGGAGGAGAAACAGCTCCGCAGCCCTCAGCCGCAGATACAGGTGGAACAACAGAAGACACCTTCGCCCTGCACCCCTGAGGCCACACACATACTGGAAGCTATTCAGCAGCACACACTTTTGGTGATGGAGCTTGGCAGGAAGTTGGACGCCTTCCTGTCAATCATGATGTCGTTCATGGAAACACTCACAACATTTGATGACCTTTTTTTTTTTTTTTTTTTTTTTTTTTTGCTCCCACATCCGAATCGTTCTTCATATATTGCATGCCTGCCGCCAGACTTACTCTTCTGTCTACTCAGTCTGACGGGACTGAAGTGGCCATGAGGATCCACATACGCGATAATCTAGCAGTACTCTGACGTACCTCCAGCGAGTTCACGATCCAAGTATACACTTCACACATTCCTACAATCCTGCCAAACAGCAATTCATTGATCAGTCGCGCTAAACCGACATCGACTTTTTTTTCAACTGTGTGGAGTCAGTGCTCGCACATTAAGGGCCATTAGGCAACTAAGAGTTGCCTTCAAAACCTTACTTTATTTGTATATACAATGTATTTGACAAATAGGAATAAGTACAATTTTTGTTAAAATAACAATTTTTGAAATAGCATGAACCACTGTTCATAATGTTAGACAGCAGGCTGCAGCTCAGCAACACCTGTTTGTTGCAGATTAAGTCTGGCAATGCTGTTGTGGCTGGCCGGTGTTTACAGAATTGTTAACAAACAATAAGACATTTTTTTTTTTCAATTTTTTTTCCAATTTGAAAGGATACAAATAGTCAACTAAAACCTTATATCTATTCTAGATACAATCAGGCGACCAGGCCAAAAGGTTGGCCAGGATTTATGCCACATCGGGACCGCGTGCAGTCAGATGCCAATGGCGGCAGCAGGTGGATTGCGATGCGTGGCGGCAAATCGACTGAAGATGCAAAGTTGCCGGTTCACTGCAGCAGCTTCATAGCAGCACACCAATGGAGACCAGCCGTCAATGGTGCGCCAAATTCCGTGCAGAGGCGATGCAGTTTTTTTTGTTGTTGTTCGCAATGGAAAATTAGAAGCAACTGACGACTATTTGTATAATCGCCAGCTACCCTTATATATTTTCTCATTACTTTCGATCCTAGCAACATTTCAAAATAGTGTTGACAATATACAATAATGTGTGTCTTGTACTGCTTCTCGGACTGACTTCAGATTTCACTTTTATGTGTTTTAGCTGTATAAAGTGTTCAGGGCAGGGCGTGACTTCTGGTATAGGTTTCCTGTGTTCTTCGGACTGATCGGACTTTATGTGTTAACTTCGACATCTTGGACTGGCTGTGCTGTGTTAAGTGGCAAGGCGTGACTTCTTGTGAGTGTTTCCATGAACGACATCATGATTGACAGGAAGGCGTCCAACTTCCTGCCAAGCTCCATCACCAAAAGTGTGTGCTGCTGAATAGCTTCCAGTATGTGTGTGGCCTCAGGGGTGCAGGGCGAAGGTGTCTTCTGTTGTTCCACCTGTATCTGCGGCTGAGGGCTGCGGAGCTGTTTCTCCTCCTGCTCAACGCGAAGCCTCCCCTGGAACTTTTCCAGATGCCTCTCCGCTGCATTGTGTGGACGTGTAGTGGCGTTCTTCCCCTGCACCACCTGGCTGTATGCCTTCTTATGTACTTCATGCGTAGGAGGAGCTGGCTGATTTTTCTGAGACATCTCTGGCTGTTGCTCCAGCGGAGGGCTTGACTGTCTCACGACTGGCGGCTGCACCAACTGCTGGTGTAGATGTTGGTGTCCATGCTAGTGTTGCTGTGCCTTCGGATCATCTTGTTTCTTTAATTGCATACCAGTGTGCGCAAGTAGTTTATTCCTGGCTGCCTTATAAACAGGGCAGCCCTTATAGCTGGCCACATGCGCTCCCTTGCAATTGGCGCACTTCGCCTCCGTGTCACTGCCACTGTTTTCAAGCTGTAAGGCTTCCCGCCCCCAAATCACATTTGATGACCTTTTTTTTTTTTTTTTTTTTTTTGTTTTTTTTGCTCCCACATCCGAATCATTCTTCATATATTGCATGCCTGCCGCCAGACTTACTCTTCTGTCTACTCAGTCTGACGGGACTGAAGTGGCCATGAGGATCCACATACGCGATAATCTAGCAGTACTCTGACGTACCTCCAGCGAGTTCACGATCCAAGTATACACTTCACACATTCCTACAATCCTGCCAAACAGCAATTCATTGATCAGTCGCGCTAAACCGACATCGACTTTTTTTTCAACTGTGTGGAGTCAGTGCTCGCACATTAAGGGCCATTAGGCAACTAAGAGTTGCCTTCAAAGCCTTACTTTATTTGTATATACAATGTATTTGACAAATAGGAATAAGTACAATTTTTGTTATAATAACAATTTTTGAAATAGCATGAACCACTGTTCATAATGTTAGACAGCAGGCTGCAGCTCAGCAACACCTGTTTGCAGATTAAGTCTGGCAATGCTGTTGTGGCTGGCCGGTGTTTACAGAATTGTTAACAAACAATAAGACATTTTTTTTTTTTTTTTTTGCAATTTGAAAGGATACAAATAGTCAACTAAAACCTTATATCTATTCTAGATACAATCAGGCGACCAGGCCAAAAGGTTGGCCAGGATTTATGCCACATCGGGACCGCGTGCAGTCAGATGCCAATGGCGGCAGCAGGTGGATTGCGATGCGTGGCGACAAATCGACTGAAGATGCAAAGTTGCCGGTTCACTGCAGCAGCTTCATAGCAGCACACCAATGGAGACCAGCCGTCAATGGTGCGCCAAGTTCCGTGCAGAGGCGATGCAGTTTTTTTTGTTGTTGTTCGCAATGGAACATTAGAAGCAACTGACGACTATTTGTATAATCGCCAGCTACCCTTATATATTTTCTCATTACTTTCGATCCTAGCAACATTTCAAAATAGTGTTGACAATATACAATAATGTGTAAAAACAATTCTGACAAAATCAGTATTGTGTGTCTGGTGTGTTTCTTGACATATTGAACGGACTTCTTGGACATCTTAACGGACTTGACTGTGTGGACTGACTGGAACTTTTGGACATCTGATTCTTGGACTGACTGGACATCTTGTACTGCTTCTCGGACTGACTTCAGATTTCACTTTTATGTGTTTTAGCTGTATGAAGTGTTCAGGGCAGGGCGTGACTTCTGGTATAGGTTTCCTGTGTTCTTCGGACTGATCGGACTTTATGTGTTGACTTCGACATCTTGGACTGGCTGTGCTGTGTTAAGGGGCAAGGCGTGACTTCTTGTGAGTGTTTCCATGAACGACATCATGATTGACAGGAATAAAAAAACAAATAAATAAATATACAAAGGAAATCAATATAAGTAAATAAAATGTAAATAATAAAATAAATTTATATTATTATTAATATTATGAAAAGAAAAATAATAAATAAATAATCATAGTATTGAAATAGTATATATATATATATAAATAGCTAAATAATAAATGAAATAAGAAAATAATTTACAAAATTAAATAAATGAATATTTTTTTTTTATTTGTGATCTAAAGTAAAAATTTAAACAAATTAAGTTCACAATTTAAAGAAAATATATTATATATATTACGTAAGTAAATAAAATAAACTTGAATATGGGTTTACAAAAAAAAAAATTAAAAATTAAAATAGCTGAGACAAATATGAATTTATTATATTAAGTATCGAAATTGTCTACCTAATTTTTTTTGTGTTCCGACCAAAATAAATAAAATTAAAAGGTCTAAACCTAAATATTATTAGGTTGGAAATAACTGTATTTGCCTATGTACACCGCAGCTTGTATTGCATTCCCGTTTTGTAGTCTTAATCTGTTGTTGCCTGCGAGTAACGGTAATTGTAAGTTCCTTATGATCAAGACCTTCTTCGGTGGTATGTTTAAGCTACTTTCATGAAGTGCGAGTCAGTCGCTTTTGATCGCTTGAATCGTGTAATATTAGTCGAATGAAGCGGATATAATTTCTGTATTAAAGACAAAGCTCTGAATAAATATAATCCCCAAGCTTTAATAGGTTATGGACCCAGAACACGGAAAATTCAGCTCGTAGAAAATATAGTGAATTATTCTGAGGATTACTTGTAAAAGGTGAATGAGAGCATTTTGGACTTTCTTGGACAAGTATGAAAACTGTGTGGTTAAAGAAAATGAATGAAGAAATTCATATGCCAATGTGACCTGCGCGTCGTGTAACTTTTCTAAAGCAGTTGTTACAGCTAAGATTGGTAGAGTCGGGTAGTATAACAGAGCACATACATAAGTTTGCAGACTTAGTGGAAAGACTAAGCGAGATCGGCTTTATAATGGTCGAAGAGTGTTTGTCTATATTGTTTTTGTCGAGTTTGTCGGATGGATACGATAATTTCGTGATCGCCATGGAAACTCGTGACACGTTGCCGTCGCTGAATGTGATAAAAATCGAGTTGTGCGAAGAGAGTGAGCGGCGTAGAGCAGACGAACAGACAGAGTCAAAAGGAGAGACAAGCATGTTCTCGGCGCGTATAGACAATCGAGCAAACAGAAATACAGACGAAAGTAACGGTAAAGTGATTCGTAGAAGTGCGCAGCAGAAAAAGGCAACAAAGGCCGGGTGCTGGACATGTGGTCGTCGTGGGCACATTGCTGCAAATTGTCACGCAACAGACAGCTTTGAAAAAGAGCAAGGCAAGAAAAATAAAGAGAGTAAGAAATCATACTCAGTGTTTGCAGCGGCAAGAAACCCAAGTAAATCAATATAAGTAAATAAAATGTAAATAATAAAATAAATATATATTATTATTAATATTATGAAAAGAAAAATAATAAATAAATAATCATAGTATTGAAATAGTATATATATATAAATAGCTAAATAATAAATGAAATAAGAAAATAATTTACAAAATTAAATAAATGAATATATTTTTTTTTATTTGTGATCTAAAGTAAAAATTTAAACAAATTAAGTTCACAATTTAAAGAAAATATATTATATATATTACGTAAGTCAGGATGTTGCTTGTCTCTCCTTTTGACTCTGTCTGTTCGTCTGCTCTACGCCGCTCACTCTCTTCGCACAACTTGATTTTTATCACATTCAGCGACGGCAACGTGTCACGAGTTTCCATGGCGATCACGAAATTATCGTATCCATCCGACAAACTCGACAAAAACAATATAGACAAACACTCTTCGACCATTATAAAGCCGATCTCGCTTAGTCTTTCCACTAAGTCTGCAAACTTATGTATGTGCTCTGTTATACTACCCGACTCTACCAATCTTAGCTGTAACAACTGCTTTAGAAAAGTTACACGACGCGCAGGTCACATTGGCATATGAATTTCTTCATTCATTTTCTTTAACCACACAGTTTTCATACTTGTCCAAGAAAGTCCAAAATGCTCTCATTCACCTTCTACAAGTAATCCTCAGAATAATTCACTATATTTTCTACGAGCTGAATTTTCCGTGTTCCGTATTTATTCAGAGCTTTGTCTTTAATACAGAAATTATATCCGCTTCATGCGACTAATATTACACGATTCAAGCGATCAAAAGCGACTGACTCGCACTTCATGAAAGTAGCTTAAACATACCACCGAAGAAGGTCTTGATCATAAGGAACTTACAATTACCGTTACTCGCAGGCAACAACAGATTAAGACTACAAAACGGGAATGCAATACAAGCTGCGGTGTACATAGGCAAATACAGTTATTTCCAACCTAATAATATTTAGGTTTAGACCTTTTAATTTTATTTATTTTGGTCGGAACACAAAAAAAATTAGGTAGACAATTTCGATACTTAATATAATAAATTCATATTTGTCTCAGCTATTTCAATTTTTAATTTTTTTTTTGTAAACCCATATTCAAGTTTATTTTATTTACTTACGTAATATATATAATATATTTTCTTTAAATTGTGAACTTAATTTGTTTAAATTTTTACTTTAGATCACAAATAAAAAAAAAATATTCATTTATTTAATTTTGTAAATTATTTTCTTATTTCATTTATTATTTAGCTATTTATATATATATACTATTTCAATACTATGATTATTTATTTATTATTTTTCTTTTCATAATATTAATAATAATATATATTTATTTTATTATTTACATTTTATTTACTTATATTGATTTCCTTTGTATATTTATTTATTTGTTTTTTTATTCCTGTCAATCATGATGTCGTTCATGGAAACACTCACAAGAAGTCACGCCTTGCCACTTAACACAGCACAGCCAGTCCAAGATGTCGAAGTCAACACATAAAGTCCGATCAGTCCGAAGAACACAGGAAACCTATACCAGAAGTCACGCCCTGCCCTGAACACTTCATACAGCTAAAACACATAAAAGTGAAATCTGAAGTCAGTCCGAGAAGCAGTACAAGATGTCCAGTCAGTCCAAGAATCAGATGTCCAAAAGTTCCAGTCAGTCCACACAGTCAAGTCCGTTAAGATGTCCAAGAAGTCCGTTCAATATGTCAAGAAACACACCAGACACACAATACTGATTTTGTCAGAATTGTTTTTACACATTATTGTATATTGTCAACACTATTTTGAAATGTTGCTAGGATCGAAAGTAATGAGAAAATATATAAGGGTAGCTGGCGATTATACAAATAGTCGTCAGTTGCTTCTAATGTTCCATTGCGAACAACAACAAAAAAAACTGCATCGCCTCTGCACGGAATTTGGCGCACCATTGACGGCTGGTCTCCATTGGTGTGCTGCTATGAAGCTGCTGCAGTGAACCGGCAACTTTGCATCTTCAGTCGATTTGCCGCCACGCATCGCAATCCACCTGCTGCCGCCATTGGCATCTGACTGCACGCGGTCCCGATGTGGCATAAATCCTGGCCAACCTTTTGGCCTGGTCGCCTGATTGTATCTAGAATAGATATAAGGTTTTAGTTGACTATTTGTATCCTTTCAAATTGGAAAAAAAATTGAAAAAAAAAATGTCTTATTGTTTGTTAACAATTCTGTAAACACCGGCCAGCCACAACAGCATTGCCAGACTTAATCTGCAAACAGGTGTTGCTGAGCTGCAGCCTGCTGTCTAACATTATGAACAGTGGTTCATGCTATTTCAAAAATTGTTATTATAACAAAAATTGTACTTATTCCTATTTGTCAAATACATTGTATATACAAATAAAGTAAGGCTTTGAAGGCAACTCTTAGTTGCCTAATGGCCCTTAATGTGCGAGCACTGACTCCACACAGTTGAAAAAAAAGTCGATGTCGGTTTAGCGCGACTGATCAATGAATTGCTGTTTGGCAGGATTGTAGGAATGTGTGAAGTGTATACTTGGATCGTGAACTCGCTGGAGGTACGTCAGAGTACTGCTAGATTATCGCGTATGTGGATCCTCATGGCCACTTCAGTCCCGTCAGACTGAGTAGACAGAAGAGTAAGTCTGGCGGCAGGCATGCAATATATGAAGAATGATTCGGATGTGGGAGCAAAAAAAAAAAGGTCATTGAGAAATTATTGGCGAAGACTATTGGTCTGCCTGAAGGATGCCGGCCGCCATATAGGGACTCAGTGTGGCAACTCGAAAGGAGGATTGAGGGACACGGAGGCGAAGTGCGCCAATTGCAAGGGAGCGCATGTGGCCAGCTATAAGGGCTGCCCTGTTTATAAGGCAGCCAGGAATAAACTACTTGCGCACACTGGTATGCAATTAAAGAAACAAGATGATCCGAAGGCACAGCAACACTAGCATGGACACCAACATCTACACCAGCAGTTGGTGCAGCCGCCAGTCGTGAGACAGTCAAGCCCTCCGCTGGAGCAACAGCCAGAGATGTCTCAGAAAAAGCAGCCAGCTCCTACGCATGAAGTACATAAGAAGGCATACAGCCAGGTGGTGCAGGGGAAGAACGCCACTACACGTCCACACAATGCAGCGGAGAGGCATCTGGAAAAGTTCCAGGGGAGGCTTCGCGTTGAGCAGGAGGAGAAACAGCTCCGCAGCCCTCAGCCGCAGATACAGGTGGAACAACAGAAGACACCTTCGCCCTGCACCCCTGAGGCCACACACATACTGGAAACTATTCAGCAGCACACACTTTTGGTGATGGAGCTTGGCAGGAAGTTGGACGCCTTCCTGTCAATCATGATGTCGTTCATGGAAACACTCACAAGAAGTCACGCCTTGCCACTTAACACAGCACAGCCAGTCCAAGATGTCGAAGTCAACACATAAAGTCCGATCAGTCCGAAGAACACAGGAAACCTATACCAGAAGTCACGCCCTGCCCTGAACACTTCATACAGCTAAAACACATAAAAGTGAAATCTGAAGTCAGTCCGAGAAGCAGTACAAGATGTCCAGTCAGTCCAAGAATCAGATGTCCAAAAGTTCCAGTCAGTCCACACAGTCAAGTCCGTTAAGATGTCCAAGAAGTCCGTTCAATATGTCAAGAAACACACCAGACACACAATACTGATTTTGTCAGAATTGTTTTTACACATTATTGTATATTGTCAACACTATTTTGAAATGTTGCTAGGATCGAAAGTAATGAGAAAATATATAAGGGTAGCTGGCGATTATACAAATAGTCGTCAGTTGCTTCTAATGTTCCATTGCGAACAACAACAAAAAAAACTGCATCGCCTCTGCACGGAATTTGGCGCACCATTGACGGCTGGTCTCCATTGGTGTGCTGCTATGAAGCTGCTGCAGTGAACCGGCAACTTTGCATCTTCAGTCGATTTGTCGCCACGCATCGCAATCCACCTGCTGCCGCTATTGGCATCTGACTGCACGCGGTCCCGATGTGGCATAAATCCTGGCCAACCTTTTGGCCTGGTCGCCTGATTGTATCTAGAATAGATATAAGGTTTTAGTTGACTATTTGTATCCTTTCAAATTGGAAAAAAAATTGAAAAAAAAAATGTCTTATTGTTTGTTAACAATTCTGTAAACACCGGCCAGCCACAACAGCATTGCCAGACTTAATCTGCAAACAGGTGTTGCTGAGCTGCAGCCTGCTGTCTAACATTATGAACAGTGGTTCATGCTATTTCAAAAATTGTTATTATAACAAAAATTGTACTTATTCCTATTTGTCAAATACATTGTATATACAAATAAAGTAAGGCTTTGAAGGCAACTCTTAGTTGCCTAATGGCCCTTAATGTGCGAGCACTGACTCCACACAGTTGAAAAAAAAGTCGATGTCGGTTTAGCGCAACTGATCAATGAATTGCTGTTTGGCAGGATTGTAGGAATGTGTGAAGTGTATACTTGGATCGTGAACTCGCTGGAGGTACGTCAGAGTACTGCTAGATTATCGCGTATGTGGATCCTCATGGCCACTTCAGTCCCGTCAGACTGAGTAGACAGAAGAGTAAGTCTGGCGGCAGGCATGCAATATATGAAGAATGATTCGGATGTGGGAGCAAAAAAAAAAAGGTCATTGAGAAATTATTGGCGAAGACTATTGGTCTGCCTGAAGGATGCCGGCCGCCATATAGGGACTCAGTGTGGCAACTCGAAAGGAGGATTGAGGGACACGGAGGCGAAGTGCGCCAATTGCAAGGGAGCGCATGTGGCCAGCTATAAGGGCTGCCCTGTTTATAAGGCAGCCAGGAATAAACTACTTGCGCACACTGGTATGCAATTAAAGAAACAAGATGATCCGAAGGCACAGCAACACTAGCATGGACACCAACATCTACACCAGCAGTTGGTGCAGCCGCCAGTCGTGAGACAGTCAAGCCCTCCGCTGGAGCAACAGCCAGAGATGTCTCAGAAAAAGCAGCCAGCTCCTACGCATGAAGTACATAAGAAGGCATACAGCCAGGTGGTGCAGGGGAAGAACGCCACTACACGTCCACACAATGCAGCGGAGAGGCATCTGGAAAAGTTCCAGGGGAGGCTTCGCGTTGAGCAGGAGGAGAAACAGCTCCGCAGCCCTCAGCCGCAGATACAGGTGGAACAACAGAAGACACCTTCGCCCTGCACCCCTGAGGCCACACACATACTGGAAACTATTCAGCAGCACACACTTTTGGTGATGGAGCTTGGCAGGAAGTTGGACGCCTTCCTGTCAATCATGATGTCGTTCATGGAAACACTCACAAGAAGTCACGCCTTGCCACTTAACACAGCACAGCCAGTCCAAGATGTCGAAGTCAACACATAAAGTCCGATCAGTCCGAAGAACACAGGAAACCTATACCAGAAGTCACGCCCTGCCCTGAACACTTCATACAGCTAAAACACATAAAAGTGAAATCTGAAGTCAGTCCGAGAAGCAGTACAAGATGTCCAGTCAGTCCAAGAATCAGATGTCCAAAAGTTCCAGTCAGTCCACACAGTCAAGTCCGTTAAGATGTCCAAGAAGTCCGTTCAATATGTCAAGAAACACACCAGACACACAATACTGATTTTGTCAGAATTGTTTTTACACATTATTGTATATTGTCAACACTATTTTGAAATGTTGCTAGGATCGAAAGTAATGAGAAAATATATAAGGGTAGCTGGCGATTATACAAATAGTCGTCAGTTGCTTCTAATGTTCCATTGCGAACAACAACAAAAAAAACTGCATCGCCTCTGCACGGAATTTGGCGCACCATTGACGGCTGGTCTCCATTGGTGTGCTGCTATGAAGCTGCTGCAGTGAACCGGCAACTTTGCATCTTCAGTCGATTTGTCGCCACGCATCGCAATCCACCTGCTGCCGCTATTGGCATCTGACTGCACGCGGTCCCGATGTGGCATAAATCCTGGCCAACCTTTTGGCCTGGTCGCCTGATTGTATCTAGAATAGATATAAGGTTTTAGTTGACTATTTGTATCCTTTCAAATTGGAAAAAAAATTGAAAAAAAAAATGTCTTATTGTTTGTTAACAATTCTGTAAACACCGGCCAGCCACAACAGCATTGCCAGACTTAATCTGCAAACAGGTGTTGCTGAGCTGCAGCCTGCTGTCTAACATTATGAACAGTGGTTCATGCTATTTCAAAAATTGTTATTATAACAAAAATTGTACTTATTCCTATTTGTCAAATACATTGTATATACAAATAAAGTAAGGCTTTGAAGGCAACTCTTAGTTGCCTAATGGCCCTTAATGTGCGAGCACTGACTCCACACAGTTGAAAAAAAAGTCGATGTCGGTTTAGCGCAACTGATCAATGAATTGCTGTTTGGCAGGATTGTAGGAATGTGTGAAGTGTATACTTGGATCGTGAACTCGCTGGAGGTACGTCAGAGTACTGCTAGATTATCGCGTATGTGGATCCTCATGGCCACTTCAGTCCCGTCAGACTGAGTAGACAGAAGAGTAAGTCTGGCGGCAGGCATGCAATATATGAAGAATGATTCGGATGTGGGAGCAAAAAAAAAAAGGTCATTGAGAAATTATTGGCGAAGACTATTGGTCTGCCTGAAGGATGCCGGCCGCCATATAGGGACTCAGTGTGGCAACTCGAAAGGAGGATTGAGGGACACGGAGGCGAAGTGCGCCAATTGCAAGGGAGCGCATGTGGCCAGCTATAAGGGCTGCCCTGTTTATAAGGCAGCCAGGAATAAACTACTTGCGCACACTGGTATGCAATTAAAGAAACAAGATGATCCGAAGGCACAGCAACACTAGCATGGACACCAACATCTACACCAGCAGTTGGTGCAGCCGCCAGTCGTGAGACAGTCAAGCCCTCCGCTGGAGCAACAGCCAGAGATGTCTCAGAAAAAGCAGCCAGCTCCTACGCATGAAGTACATAAGAAGGCATACAGCCAGGTGGTGCAGGGGAAGAACGCCACTACACGTCCACACAATGCAGCGGAGAGGCATCTGGAAAAGTTCCAGGGGAGGCTTCGCGTTGAGCAGGAGGAGAAACAGCTCCGCAGCCCTCAGCCGCAGATACAGGTGGAACAACAGAAGACACCTTCGCCCTGCACCCCTGAGGCCACACACATACTGGAAACTATTCAGCAGCACACACTTTTGGTGATGGAGCTTGGCAGGAAGTTGGACGCCTTCCTGTCAATCATGATGTCGTTCATGGAAACACTCACAAGAAGTCACGCCTTGCCACTTAACACAGCACAGCCAGTCCAAGATGTCGAAGTCAACACATAAAGTCCGATCAGTCCGAAGAACACAGGAAACCTATACCAGAAGTCACGCCCTGCCCTGAACACTTCATACAGCTAAAACACATAAAAGTGAAATCTGAAGTCAGTCCGAGAAGCAGTACAAGATGTCCAGTCAGTCCAAGAATCAGATGTCCAAAAGTTCCAGTCAGTCCACACAGTCAAGTCCGTTAAGATGTCCAAGAAGTCCGTTCAATATGTCAAGAAACACACCAGACACACAATACTGATTTTGTCAGAATTGTTTTTACACATTATTGTATATTGTCAACACTATTTTGAAATGTTGCTAGGATCGAAAGTAATGAGAAAATATATAAGGGTAGCTGGCGATTATACAAATAGTCGTCAGTTGCTTCTAATGTTCCATTGCGAACAACAACAAAAAAAACTGCATCGCCTCTGCACGGAATTTGGCGCACCATTGACGGCTGGTCTCCATTGGTGTGCTGCTATGAAGCTGCTGCAGTGAACCGGCAACTTTGCATCTTCAGTCGATTTGCCGCCACGCATCGCAATCCACCTGCTGCCGCCATTGGCATCTGACTGCACGCGGTCCCGATGTGGCATAAATCCTGGCCAACCTTTTGGCCTGGTCGCCTGATTGTATCTAGAATAGATATAAGGTTTTAGTTGACTATTTGTATCCTTTCAAATTGGAAAAAAAATTGAAAAAAAAAATGTCTTATTGTTTGTTAACAATTCTGTAAACACCGGCCAGCCACAACAGCATTGCCAGACTTAATCTGCAAACAGGTGTTGCTGAGCTGCAGCCTGCTGTCTAACATTATGAACAGTGGTTCATGCTATTTCAAAAATTGTTATTATAACAAAAATTGTACTTATTCCTATTTGTCAAATACATTGTATATACAAATAAAGTAAGGCTTTGAAGGCAACTCTTAGTTGCCTAATGGCCCTTAATGTGCGAGCACTGACTCCACACAGTTGAAAAAAAAGTCGATGTCGGTTTAGCGCGACTGATCAATGAATTGCTGTTTGGCAGGATTGTAGGAATGTGTGAAGTGTATACTTGGATCGTGAACTCGCTGGAGGTACGTCAGAGTACTGCTAGATTATCGCGTATGTGGATCCTCATGGCCACTTCAGTCCCGTCAGACTGAGTAGACAGAAGAGTAAGTCTGGCGGCAGGCATGCAATATATGAAGAATGATTCGGATGTGGGAGCAAAAAAAAAAAAAAAAAAAAAAGGTCATCAAATGTGATTTGGGGGCGGGAAGCCTTACAGCTTGAAAACAGTGGCAGGAGGCATGCAATATATTAAGAATGATTCGGATGCGGAAGCAAAAAAAAAAGGTCATTGAGAAATTATTGGCGAAGACTATTGGTCTGCCTGAAGGATGCCGGCCGCCATATAGGGACTCAGTGTGGCAACTCGAAAGGAGGATTGAGGGACACGGAGGCGAAGTGCGCCAATTGCAAGGGAGCGCATGTGGCCAGCTATAAGGGCTGCCCTGTTTATAAGGCAGCCAGGAATAAACTACTTGCGCACACTGGTATGCAATTAAAGAAACAAGATGATCCGAAGGCACAGCAACACTAGCATGGACACCAACATCTACACCAGCAGTTGGTGCAGCCGCCAGTCGTGAGACAGTCAAGCCCTCCGCTGGAGCAACAGCCAGAGATGTCTCAGAAAAAGCAGCCAGCTCCTACGCATGAAGTACATAAGAAGGCATACAGCCAGGTGGTGCAGGGGAAGAACGCCACTACACGTCCACACAATGCAGCGGAGAGGCATCTGGAAAAGTTCCAGGGGAGGCTTCGCGTTGAGCAGGAGGAGAAACAGCTCCGCAGCCCTCAGCCGCAGATACAGGTGGAACAACAGAAGACACCTTCGCCCTGCACCCCTGAGGCCACACACATACTGGAAACTATTCAGCAGCACACATTTTTGGTGATGGAGCTTGGCAGGAAGTTGGACGCCTTCCTGTCAATCATGATGTCGTTCATGGAAACACTCACAAGAAGTCACGCCTTGCCACTTAACACAGCACAGCCAGTCCAAGATGTCGAAGTCAACACATAAAGTCCGATCAGTCCGAAGAACACAGGAAGCCTATACCAGAAGTCACGCCCTGCCCTGAACACTTCATACAGCTAAAACACATAAAAGTGAAATCTGAAGTCAGTCCGAGAAGCAGTACAAGATGTCCAGTCAGTCCAAGAATCAGATGTTCAAAAGTTCCAGTCAGTCCACACAGTCAAGTCCGTTAAGATGTCCAAGAAGTCCGTTCAATATGTCAAGAAACACACCAGACACACAATACTGATTTTGTCAGAATTGTTTTTACACATTATTGTATATTGTCAACACTATTTTGAAATGTTGCTAGGATCGAAAGTAAAGAAAAAATATATAAGGGTAGCTGGCGATTATACAAATAGTCGTCAGTTGCTTCTAATGTTCCATTGCGAACAACAACAAAAAAAACTGCATCGCCTCTGCACGGAATTTGGCGCACCATTGACGGCTGGTCTCCATTGGTGTGCTGCTATGAAGCTGCTGCAGTGAACCGGCAACTTTGCATCTTCAGTCGATTTGTCGCCACGCATCGCAATCCACCTGCTGCCGCCATTGGCATCTGACTGCACTCGGTCCCGATGTGGCATAAATCCTGGCCAACCTTTTGGCCTGGTCGCCTGATTGTATCTAGAATAGATATAAGGTTTTAGTTGACTATTTGTATCCTTTCAAATTGGAAAAAAAAATTGAAAAAAAAAATGTCTTATTGTTTGTTAACAATTCTGTAAACACCGGCCAGCCACAACAGCATTGCCAGACTTAATCTGCAAACAGGTGTTGCTGAGCTGCAGCCTGCTGTCTAACATTATGAACAGTGGTTCATGCTATTTCAAAAATTGTTATTATAACAAAAATTGTACTTATTCCTATTTGTCAAATACATTGTATATACAAATAAAGTAAGGCTTTGAAGGCAACTCTTAGTTGCCTAATGGCCCTTAATGTGCGAGCACTGACTCCACACAGTTGAAAAAAAAGTCGATGTCGGCTTAGCGCGACTGATCAATGAATTGCTGTTTGGCAGGATTGTAGGAATGTGTGAAGTGTATACTTGGATCGTGAACTCGCTGGAGGTACGTCAGAGTACTGCTAGATTATCGCGTATGTGGATCCTCATGGCCACTTCAGTCCCGTCAGACTGAGTAGACAGAAGAGTAAGTCTGGCGGCAGGCATGCAATATATGAAGAATGATTCGGATGTGGGAGCAAAAAAAAAAAGGTCATTGAGAAATTATTGGCGAAGACTATTGGTCTGCCTGAAGGATGCCGGCCGCCATATAGGGACTCAGTGTGGCAACTCGAAAGGAGGATTGAGGGACACGGAGGCGAAGTGCGCCAATTGCAAGGGAGCGCATGTGGCCAGCTATAAGGGCTGCCCTGTTTATAAGGCAGCCAGGAATAAACTACTTGCGCACACTGGTATGCAATTAAAGAAACAAGATGATCCGAAGACACAGCAACACCAGCATGGACACCAACATCTACACCAGCAGTTGGTGCAGCCGCCACTCGTGAGACAGTTTACAAATTCTGAACGTTCATACCAGTCTACCACTCAAAAAATATTTATCGATTAATCGTTCACGTTTGATATTTCCCACATTCAAAACGGTAACATCACTCTGGTTTTAGAATATTATTAATCAATCAATCGCACGTGCTCGATATTTTAAAAATTGCAACGGTCACACTGGCCTGGCTTTTATACAAGTATTTTTCGATTCATCGCACGCAGTCGATATATTCGGTTGGGTCACACTAGTCTATACATGCGAGCGAAGGCATATATATATATAAAACCTGTTAACAAATCATA
This sequence comes from Drosophila anomalipes, assembly GCA_035041615.1. NCBI lineage: Eukaryota > Metazoa > Arthropoda > Insecta > Diptera > Drosophilidae > Drosophila > Drosophila anomalipes. Next base: position 37,575 of record JAWNKZ010000109.1, read on the forward strand.
AAAAATGATCAATAATGAAAAGCTCTACATAAAAGAACGGTGTATAATAGGAAGTGAAACGAGGGGAATTTAGAGACAGCAAAACTGAACTCCAGACTGTTAACTCACTGTTAACTTGTATGGATTTTGTAAACAGCTGTTCGACGGTGTCAAAGTAATGAATTTTGATATATTTTAAGGGCGGCTATCGGCAAACCGCCATAAAACCGATTGAACTCAGTAAGTGCATTAAAATGGAAATGGAAACTGTAAAAATATATTAAATTATTTTAATCGAAAAAAATATAACATATAAATGCCGTAGAAGCGAGGAGAAAATATGGCTTCATTGCAGTAAAGAGTTCATGGGAAGAAGTAGGTGCGGAGCTGCAAGAGGCAAATAAAAAACGTACATACAAATTATACAAATGAACTCATTGTATATGACTTTTAGCAAATGAATGCAAATTCGCGTGGGCTTTGCGCGACAGCCACACGTACTATACAAAATTGTGTGCGAACAAGTGTATGAAGAGAGGTGCGGGAGGAGACATATTGGAAGGTCCCGAAGCGAGCGATGCTGACTTGGAGTTTGCCGATTAAATGGCACTTTTGCCCGACATGTCATCCTCTTCAAGTAAAATAAGTGTAACAGGCAATTTCATGTTTTTTTTGCCATTTTAATTTATAAACAGCCAAATGTAAATTAACCACAAGAGAGTGTGGGAGTGTTTTTCTTACCTTTAGTTTAATTAAAACTTTTGTAAGCCGAAAATTATAGACAACTAGCCACAATATCCATGTACTTGTGTAATTAATAATCTTTTAAAATCATCTCTGATACATTTTGTACCTTCATTTTTATTTAAGTCTAATATGCAAGTATATTACATATAATTTGAATTTATGAATTAATCTTATTTACTAGGTATTTAAGCATGTACATACTGAAAATAAACCAGATCGCGCTACCAGAGTTTTTTGCAAATACAATATATTGTGAATCTACATTATTGTAGACATCAGCAGTTAATTATGTTCAAATTTCTAATTGTGACGTAAGGAGACAAAAAGTACATTTCTCAAAAGAGTAATTAAATTATTACCATCGTTTGTCTTAAGGAAGTAAAATTTGAAAATTGATTATATTTTACTGTTTTGTTTTATACTTAACAAGGGCAACATTCAACTTTACAGCTAAACATAATATACATTGTTTCGATATTGCTGAAGTGTGAAGAACCCCCTGCTTGGTGCCGTATATGACCTTAAATGATTAAATGCGCAGCAAAAAAAAAACCTTACGGACGGTTATGGTTAATTTTTCTTTCTAAAACCGCATTTTTACTAATTTTTAGTGTCAAAAGTAAAAAAAAAATTACTTAATAGCACCATAACAACTGAAACTGTGAATTTTAATAAACAAAATCTTATATTTGCATATCAATGAAATTTATATTAAGTGTACTGTACTTAATTTTGGTTAGTTATTTTGCAAAACTTTTGTATTAGCCATTTTGCATTTTTTACAATCTTTTGAATAAATTTTCTAATTTGGTCATAACAAATAGTCTTTTGCCTTATTGACGCAGCATCATAAGGTTACGGTAAAAATACAATTCCAAAGTCTTAGAGCGATTGCAGTAATTGCAGAGCACTTTTTCTGTATTACACTGGGAATTCTTCAAATTTGAAAAGTAGATTCTGATCTTCTCCGAAGATTGGAAAAATATTTTCCAGGCCAACGTTTTTGGCTATGTGGACGTATCGAAAACAACTAACCCCTTAACAGGTATATCGGAAATGCGCAATCTGGTTTTACTAATTTATGATGCGTGTACGTACTTATTTATACAAAATTTGGTATGTGCTTTCTTATAAGACTATCGTGTTCCGTTATCAATTAATTACATTTACGAGTACAAATACAGTTCGATGTACACACGGGCACTAAAATACACTATTTCATTATTATTACAAAATTTTATCTGTATATAAATAAAATAAATTACAATTTTAGATAAGAATGTCCCTGTTTGAACAATTGCATTTTTATTGAATTTTACTTCACCTGTTAACGGGTGATTTCTATTTTGCCGGTTTTAGTTCTAGCAGATCGGTAATTGCTAATATTATGTAAAATATATAAGGCTCAACTCAAATAAGATTTTACTTATATTTGTTCTTTTTGTAATTAAGAATCTAACAGAAGAAGTGTTGCCTATGATATTGTTATAATTAAAATAACACTCGCATTCGTACCATCTTTATATACAATTATAACAAACATATATACAGTTGACCCATACACATGTATAAAGGATAAAAGTAATTAATGTGTTTACATGGGTTAATATTGTATAGTATATATATTTATATCTAACTTATAAAATACATAATTTAAAAGTTTTCGAAAAACTTGTATTTATAGTTTTTGGTTGAGTTTCCCTTAGTAAAGATTTTGGTTTCAATATTTATTCTTATTAAGTATGTGTAGTTAATAAGTAAGCCATAATACATCTTTATATGTACATTTAATCGTTTGAAGTTGTGTTTCTTAATATATTATACTCTTGCAGAGGGTTTTAAAATAGTGTCGTAATGCATGTTCAGCATTGAAAGATACGACGACGATTCGCGCAGATCGAAACATTATTTCATATAGCTTCCACTGGAAAAAATCGGACAAGCGATAAGGGTATGTATGAATAGCTTGTTTTTTACTTTGATTTCCGAACCCAACCTATAAGTTCCCAGTTCAAGGGTAATTAACTACAGCGTGGCATCGTTCTCCCAAAATTATAAAATGCAATACTTTAGAGCGCTTATACATACCTTATTAAATGCAAATTAACTTATATTATGAGAATTGTTCTCGTTGAGTTCAGTTCGTCTTCTTTATATCGTCATAGATAATTTACCAACAACGGACTCTGATGTCAGACTGTTACCGCAGCTTTTTAGCATTCACTAACGATTTTGTTGTCTACTTCAAGATAGCAATTTCTTAATGTTACCTATAGCTTTAAATATATCTTTGGATCCGTGAAGAACTCCCGAAATGTATTGCTTTTTTATGTTCCTTCTGGAAAATGTCTGCTTTATGAAATGTGTGCTGTGATAGTCGGTCAGTGAATGCACTACACAAGAAATATATCTGATGTTTCTGATTTTGTGCACGCACTACCAGTTGGAGAGGCTGCGGACACCAGCGAGTTGGCTCTTGTAGCAGCAAGGGGTGAGCGCAAATCTTGGTTAAGGGACGCCTGATTTTGACCACCTTCATAATAGTATGATGAATCTGTAATAGGATGAATGTGGACTTGGACTTTATCAAATTGTATTCTTTATAGATACTTACTGATTAGACCACTACTAGTACCGTAACTGTATGATCCATAAGCACCACCATACTGTGTATATGCGGGACTATAGGCGTAATCCGCGCTAGGAACTACTGATCCACACGCTAAAAAAAAAAATTATTTAATTACATTCACAGTAAAGTTCAAAGATATTTTACTTAAGAAAAATAAGAAAAGGTTATCATGGATAAATAATAATTTTCCCATAATTACACCATAACGAAAGAATCATATAGATATAATAACTGTAAACGTTTCTATGTTTTATTTTCTAATACTTTCTATAAGACACTCAAATTATAGGTGCCTTCGTAGATTCTTAGTATTCAATATTAATTGTATTTAAAAAAAAATGTTGACTGAAGCCAAACCTAAAGTGCCACCACCAAGTGTTGTGCGAATATGCTAGAACAGAACTAGCAATGAGCGACGAGTGCAGGACTTGAATGAGAAACTTGCCTGAAGAGTAGTGGCTAAAACTGGGGAGCATTGTGGGTGTGGCATAAATAGCCGTGCTGTTTGTAGCAATTGAATCAGCATCAGACCGTCCATCGGCCGATGAGCAATTGGCGCTGGACTGTAGGAGTATTAGAGATGAGGTATTAGCTGTTGTTAGTGGGCCGGTGCTCGACATCTGTTGCTGTTGATGATCCTGGACTGTTTCTGGCATAAGGTGTGTTATGGGGATAATGTCGATCCCTCGATGATTTCCCAAATCATTGCGTTGACTCTTATTGTTGGCATTTTCGTCCCTGGCCAAATGGTTGACAGACTCTTTTAGATGGTGGTTAGTACTATCTATGCTTTGCTCATTTTGTTCAACTCGTAAAGCGTTAGAAGGAACTAAATTTGGTGAATTATTACAGCTCCCGGCGCTTGCGTCATTACCTCGTACCATTATGGAACTATTGTTGTTATCCAAGCTTGTTATTGTGGGATAATTACCATTTTCAATGGCAATTGCTGATTGAAATCATTAAGAGTATTGATTTAGTTGCTTTTGATTAATATCTTTCTTATCTACAGTTATTACGAATTTATTAAATCATTTTCTGCAAAATATATACGATTCCAATAAAAACACAGATCTTCGATTTCAAGTAAACTTATGCATGGGCGAACCGAGCTTTTCGGAATGGGGACATCTGTTAAGTTATTTGCTTACCTTAAACCTAGTAATAAAGAATTACAAAGCTTACAAATTCCTATTTTTATATAATTTATATTTTTATAGCATGTACTCTTTTGACATACAATGTTTTAATTCTAGAAAGATAAACTCTTTTTAGCATGGATACAAGAACTCATATTTTCTAAACTTTTAAAGCCAAAATGACCTAAACAAAATTGAAACACAGTTTACAAGATGTATCTAGCTTGTGTACCATCAAAGAACCTTTTTCAGGGCACTTAAGGCCTTCACATTCCTGACTAGAGTCTGCTTGTTTAAGTATCACATACGAGATTTATTTGGTTATATTCTTACCTGTATAAAAGGGTGAGATAGTTTGTTCCTGTATATTTGCATTAAATTTCATGTCTTGCAAACTTATAGGCACTAGGGGCGTCAAGGAACTATTGCCTACAGTTTTGTTCACAAAAAGGTACACAATTGAAATGATAAAATAAAAATCATATAACAAAAAATAATATGTAGACTAATTTACTGTAAATTAGTGTCAAAAATATAATTCTTTTAATATTTACTTACCAATTGAGGGTCCGATAGGGGGGGTATATAAAGAGCTCTGGCTCTGTGATATCGTAGCAATGCTATCGTACAACATAGACGAATCGTTGCCGACAGCACTGCCAACACCCGCACATGAAATTGTGCTTGCTGAAAATCCATTTGGGGCTTCATAGTAAGCGGGCGCGCTGCTACCATTATTTGTTGTCAAATTACCAAGCTCTGAGAGTAGCTTGTGCTCATCCTTGATACACCACTTACCAGACCAAATCTAAACGTGTTGAATGTTAGAAAATTAAATTTATAACTGTTGAAACTTTAATCATTAAATTAGATCCAAACATTCATAACAGATAAGATCGTGTTCAATTGTAGAAATAACTGTTACAAGTTTAGAAAAGTAGCTTAGCTTATATTCTTATTAGATAATTTTTTAATCAATTCATGGTAAAAAAAAGTTAAAAAAAACCGAACTTGTATGAACTAATCTCGTAAAGTGTTTACGCAATCACCATATTGAACATTTTTTTGATAAGTTATGTCACTTACATTTGGGTATATCTGATCTCCACCGTAAGCCAAGCGCTGTCGCTTAACATCGTCTTCGGAATGCATGTTAACATCCCGATTCTCATCTGAAATAGGAAATATTTTAGTTAATTACCTATTATTGCACATGTATGTCCTTGTAATTATATGCCTTAATTTTTTTTATTTATATTTCTTTCGTTTGTGTTTGAATCTACTTCCAACGCTGTCTCTACCATTCTCTTACACAGCAATGGTGGGCCATGTCAACCCTCTCTTTGCAATGCTAATTCAATTATGGCTGTTACTTTGTTGCTGACCTGACTGCGGTAAACGACACGTGCCTCTTAAGTGCTTTTGCGGATTGAAAGTTGACTACCGTAGGATAAAAATGTAAATAAATATGTCGATCATGTATTAGTTGCCGTGGAACGTTGTTTCTAAGCTCCTAGTTGATTACAATATTTTGAGTGGCATCGACAAAATTACTGTAATAACCTAAACTTTATGTTTACAATTATTACCAAACACAAACACATATGTATTCATAACAGAAAGATTGCTTCAGTAGAGAGAACCGGACTGGGAGATACCCTGAACCCAAGGATTTACTTTTCATAAGTCGCACACATTTTAGATATTTACAGTGTGTGTACTTATGTTTGCTGCTGTGTAATTTGGTAAACATCATAAAATCGTATTTTCGATTTTCTCCTAAGAACCCAAGATACACAGATGCATGAGATGATTGTTGTAATCGTATTTGGAGGGTGAAGCCCAATGGTCACACCTACTTTTCAACCCCAAACGTAACATGTAACGACACTACGACCAAATATTTCGTTTGATTCTGTCTTGCTGAAATCAAAATGATTTGAACAAATTTGCCGCAAATTCCAACATAAGTACAACATTCACTTTGGACTGCCAAGATATCCCTAAGGGAATCGATAAGAAATCTGGAGAAAATGAACGAGTATGCGCAACCAAAGGATGATGAAGGTCTGCGATGATTTCGAATGGAGTATATTGCTCTTTTATTGCCTGCTGGTGCCCGAGAGTATGATTATCAGAAGCAACATCATTGTATCGGACTCTTGTATTTCTATAATTGTTTCAGATATCGATGTGATATGGGAAGCAAACTAAAGCAGTTGATGGAACATCATCATTATTACTTGAAGTAAGACTCGTCAGTTCATGCCGGGGCTGTGGTAGTCAGGGGTGCGATTTTTTATTTCGCTATTTGTGGCGAATATTGAAAATGACAAGTGCGAGTCGTGCTCCTTTTACAAATCCATCTGATGCCATATTTCATTATAATTGTTTAATGACCTTCTTCACCCCTCTCAAAAAAATACAGCCTGAGTGTCTGAATAGATATCCGTTGTCTATCTGGGCTGCAGCACTCACATCAGCATCACCCAATTTAGATGATATCTTATTACACAAGTTTTTGGGGTTTGATTCCGTAGACACATGCAACAACGCCGACGGGTGCGGTTGGATTATACCGCTAATATCGCCACAAAGCACTTCGCGGCAATTCAACGCAATCGTCTGCAATCCCCACCCTAAACAGATTTAACGATATGCAAATCGAGGGTTTTATTCCCGGAGCAAGTGGCTTTTGAGAGGCTGTTTCAAGAGATAATATTTAATTTTTGAAAGTATTGAGTATTGAAAGTATGCGCACATATATAGTATTTTACTATTATAGTTATAGTTACTGCGCATTCCGGACTTAAATTTAAATCAAAATTGGCACAGTCATATATATATATATATCTCACCACTGTTTAGTTTTGTCGTGTAACATGAATAATTTAATCTTACCATGCACTTCATTCCGCTTGCGCTTGCAATTTGTCTCCGATGTATTATTGTTATTGTTATTTGTGCTGTTATTGTTGTTGCTTAGATGATGACCATGCTGTAGACCCAGAATGCCATTTATGCTATATCCTGATCCTGACGATCGCTGTTCAGCGCCCTGTTGGATCGGTGCAGCTGTAGCATTGCCACTACTGCTGCTATTGTGTGGACCAGAATTGCCGACGGTGGCGCCAACCTCTTGCGCAGAAACTGGGCCTGGACCCGGAGTATGCGCAATGACTGTCACCGATGTATTGGTGTTGTTGCTGCTGGAATTGTTGCTGCCATTGCCAGCGCTTGTTGTGGGCTGCTCGCCAGCCCCTCCCGTACTGCTGTCGAGACTCTCAGTGGCATTATGCCCGTTGCTGAGACTTTGTGGCATTTGGTGCTGCTGCTGGTGATGGTGTACGTGCTTTGCCTTTTCTGCTGCTTTATTACGAACGATCCTGCAAAAATTATCCAGTAATAATGAAATGAAATATCAATCATTCAACGCTGATATATAGTGCTCGCAAATACATTTCATTGGTACCACAATTTCAATGCCGTCTTAGAATGCAGCGTACACATCCTTCGTCAAAAATCGTTTAACAAATTGATTTGTAGGTATAATGCTGGTAATAGGCGTATGAGAAATTCACAAATTTTTTCATCTAAACTAATTAAAAAAATTTGCTCTTAGTTCAAAAGTGTCAGGTGCCAAGAATAACCAAATTATTGGCTCTATTTCCACTGCTCACTTTGAAACATCATGATTGCTATGATATGTTCAAGCACGAAGGGACTGCTTGAAGCACAATTGGTTGCGTTCCACACTTACATATTTGTAAAAGCCTTGAGTTTTATCTCATTTCATAAAATAATTTAAAAATGAGTATACCTTTATTTAGTTTAGACCGCGCCCTTGACATTGCCAATAGCAGTATTTATACATATGTACATACTTAATTTAGACAACACTTTGTCCGCACTCTATCACAGAGGGTTGCAGATTGAGCGGGCAACTCAAGCGGAATCAAATCAAATTATGTATTTCAAAAAGGACAATCGCACTGGGTTGAGATATACTTTTTAAGAGAGCGGGGGTATGAGCTCTGGGTAGTTGGGCAGTGCACACAATCGGGACATATGTTTGGGATGCGCGGTCTTATGCTTGGCTTTCATATTTCGATTTGTTTGTTCGAAAAAGAGGGATGGTGATTGGCTTACGTTGAGTGCTGCGAAAGTCACTTTATAAGTGCTACTCTCTTGGGATTGCGATTGAATGGGAATCAAAAACTGGACTAGCATACTTGTTGTATCTGAAAATTCTCGTATTTACTTGTATATATGACCAACTACGTATACATGTACGTACATGATTGAATTTGCGCCCTAATCATCGCTCGAGTGCCATTGAATCACACATTGTCGCATTAGGGGCAGGTTAATGCTGATTATCCCTTGAATTACTCATCATATCGGTCACATGACATGCTCTAATACTAACGCTTTGCATAGTCCCAGTCGTAATTCGCAGCGAATTGATTCTGAATGGGTGCACGTGCAGCGTGTGGTTGCAGCATCCAAATGCTTAGTAACGTGTTCAGTTAAGTGATGCTTGGTGCGAGAACAGGCGTGTTTGTGGGGTGGACGAGTGGTGTCTGTGTTGTGTGAACAAGTGCGCAATACTTTCGCGTGTCAACTTTAGTCAAAATTTCGACGGCCGTCGCGTCGTAGCTTCCACCATTGCCGGGTGCCCGAATTGCAAATGTTGTAGTGCACAGCTAATTTATGGCATTTCGTATAGCTGCGGGTCTCAAACTTTGAGCAGCTGCCTGCTGGCATCATCCTTGGCCACATAAAATGAATTATGGTCAAAGAGGAAGTGCGTTCATTACAATGCCGTAGAACGGCGGCGATGACGACAATGATGATGAGGATGATGCCAAAAATGTTACACCGGAACACGAATAGGAAGCTGGCTTTTGTGGTGGTCGTGTGTCAAGCATTGTGCCGCAATTATGAACGCTAAAAACTACTTAGATATTTTTATTAGCCCAGTGCTTTTCAAGCCAGTGTAAACGAACTGCACCCATCAACGAAAATTGTGACGGAAGCGGATTCGGAAGTAAGCTGCATGACAGCGTGCAAACATTGCAACACTAACATATTATGGTTACCAACATCCAGCTGCTGTTTCATTATTAACTGTACACATCTACTTATAAATATATATTAACACAATATAAATACTTTTTACAGAATGTACATCGATGTACATATCCTTCTTCCTTTTTTTAACATAAATATTTGCCAGTTGAATGCAATTCATTCTTCGGATATTTGGATATCAACTAAAACGAGTTCGGAGAATGTCACACGCCTCTGAAACCAATCTTTCGTCAACTGGCAAAAATTAAAAAATACTTATTACCAAAATAATTTGCAAAATTTACCAAATTAACCTTTACAAAAAAAATTGCAATTAAGATTAAAAGATTGGCAGTTCTATTTTAAAATTATATTAGAAATACTTTTGGTTTAAATTTTTGCAAAAGCAGTTTGGCAGTTTAAATTTTAAAGTTATTGATGGGAATTAACGTGCGCATACAGACGGTTACACGTACTGAAAGATAAACGTCAATGACTAGGTCGACTCGGCTGGTCTACAATATTTAAACATATGTATTAAATAATGTATGGGTTATCTTCTACTTAATACGATATTAAATATTTTTAATGAGATCAGAATTTACAAATATTCTTACCGGTTTATAGAGGATACGCTGGGGACATTATCCTGGGAGCATATTCCTTCTGCCAGCAGCCGATCACGAATCTCCCAAGCGAACATAGTTGGATTCTCTCGCTTATAGTTCGCGATTGCGTCAACTACTGGTGGAGTTGCAACCTTGGGTTTGGAGCCGCCTATTACGCCGGCCTTAAAGCTACCAGTCTCGTAGTATCTAAAAAAAAAATACGCATTAAAATTTACTTACTAAAAATGTTAACCATCTCAGTTCACAATTTGATGGTTTTCCTAACGATTTCTCATCCGATCTTGACCCATTTTGCTTAAAATTCGAAGTTAATACTAATAAATTATAAGTTATATCCCAATTTCAATATATCTCATTTTGATCGATATCGCTTTGAATAAGGCAATTAATTTTGTAGCGGAACCCATAATTTTACGATTTCAATTAAAAACAATTTGAATGTCAGTCGTCGTTTAGGTACAGCACAACGATTCCCGATTTGAGCAAGCTTCAGACAGCGATACACGAATGCAACCAGTCCTGAACAAACCCAGAGACCGAAAAGATTTATTGTGCTCGTGGCAATGGATGTTGAAATACGAAGCCTCCCAACTCCTAACACAGGACATTTCTACATATACATATGCATAACCAAGAGAAGAGCGTTGCAGTCTGGTGTAACCAACAGCGGCATACTCTGATACCAGTGTAAATCCAGGTGATAACAAAGAACCTTCTTGTGTGGTTGGGGGCAAGACGGCTGTTGGTGGGCACCTCAAAAAATTACTTACCTTGATAATATTTTTGAAACGCAGCCATGGCTTACTCGTAACTGGCGTGATATATCACACGGACGGACGCCGTTGTGTGCTAACTCCACGATGCGCTGCCGTACTACGTCAGGTAGGGGCCGCCCGTTAACAAACACGCCACCCAATTGATTAACGCCACCGTGACCTAATTTTAAATTAAGACAATGCAACAATTTATTAAAGTTTTAGGCGTAAATTCGTATTGTGGTATTTAAATGTTAAGTTATTCAATTATAATGAGGTGTAACAATACCGACATCTTTGATTCTAGCCTTAAAGTTTTTATAATAATAATAATTTATACCTTCATCGGACGTCTTCACAGACACAAGCAATGTACTTTGAAATGTGGCGGCCTAACTGACACAGCCCACCAAGCCGATCCCGATGGCGGCAATAGTATTCTTTACTCTACTTTTTATCTGTTATAACTTGGTCTGATCAGAGTATCGTAGAAAATTTAAAGTTTTTCCCGTATATATCGTTAGTTGCCTCTAGCACCCTTTGTGATGCTTCGCCACTAGCGTAGACTCCCGTGGTTGCTGATTGTTGTTCTGTGGGGTTATTTATTCACATTATTACTGTACTCCTAATTATTTGTTTTGCATCCCGAAACAGACGAAGCATCAAAAGTCATGCACGGGCAACCACAAAGACAGACCGCACTGAACTGATCTGAAGAAATCTGTCCTAATGACAAACATACAGCAAAGCTGGGAGTCGTTTACACATCATTAATATTTTTGCACTTATGTATACGTATTTTGCACTTCATATTAAATCGCTAATTAAGTACTGATTCAAAACATCTACCAGTATTTTTAAACATAATTTAAAGCATTTCTTTTCTGTTCTTTTCAACTCGAATATATAATTCCAACTATTTGAGAGCAAACAAAATAACAAATAGAGAAGCAAATCAGACAAGAAGTTTGCAGTATCACAGCCAGCTAACGTAGTCATAAATAAAATTTCTTTTTAATAAGATTTTTAGTATGAAAACTGACTAATGCCAACCAGGTGATGGTCTCCTATTATTTGAACATGAGGTCTTGTCGTGCGTTTCCATATTTCGCGGATGCTCATGATAAGAATGAAACACGAGTGTGTATAAACAATAATACTCCGGAAGGTCAACTATGAGAACCAGAATTTTATGCTGCTTTATGGGCGCAGCGGGGTACACGAAGTAGTGTTAAAATAGACAAAGGTCTCATTGAATGCATGACAGAATGCGAAATGGCAAATGCGATTGTCGTTTAATGAACTATCCATTGACTTTCAATAGATGTGAGCATATATGCCCAGTTCAATTTTGCTCATAACTACTAGATATTGTTTGCATAAACACAGACACATACGAACATAAATATATACATTGATAAATATATATATATACATATCCTGACAGAGACCGCTTTTTTGATTCCTAACTGCACAGCCTGACCCTCATCTTCACATTGTGTTACTCTCTTTTTGTTTCTTTTTGTCAATTGTCATTGTTTGTAAATGTTGTTTTATTTAACGCCATTCTGCCAGCTTGCTACTAAGAACGAGTATGGTTGCACAATTGCATCTTTTCAATTATTATCAGCTGAAATGAAAGATTATTATCAGCTAAGGAAGGCTATGTTTTTGCTACAAAAAAATATACAATTTTAAAACTATCTGATGCTATTTTATGGTCGCGCGCACGTGACTGCCAAGTTGTGAAACAAGCCGTGGTTTTTATTTTAGCTTTATTGCATTGCATATGCTTTAGAAAAGAATAACATAGTATTTTCTAGAATGAATTAAGGTTTGCCTGTTTTGTCCCTTTTTAAATGAAACCTCTTGACACCATCAATTATTTTAGTTTTTGTTTAAGTCTCGGATAACTGGTATTATACACTTTTTTTAAGTTAAGGAATATTTAAATGAAGAACTTTCGTGCTCTTTGGGAAATAATAAAGTAACCAAGCTTCTTAAAAAAAAAAATTTATAAGTTAGTTTCTAAAGTGGTAATGCTGATATACAGACACGGATATTTGCTTGTGAATTTACATCAGAGGCTCGAAAATGCATTTGCAAGACGCTGCTTAACTTAATTTTAAGATTATTGGGAACTTGAAGTATCTGTGTGATGATTTACATGTGTAATATTCCATCATGTTTTGATTATAACGATATGCCGTAGAGAGATCCATGTTGCCGATTCTCTTGTTAATCTTTTGCCGATATCTTCAATTATAATTTGTGATTGTTGTAACAAATAAGTATTATATATATATTTGTATATTTTAAATTTGATTTGACGGTTTGAAAGACACTAAACACACACTATATACACAGACATTCGTCAAAGTAATTGCACATATTACATTTTAGAATATATACAATATTCGAAAAGACGAGTTTGAATACGCGGAGAAACAATGACTAGCAAAGGCTATACCAATAATAATGATAACGTATCGTGCCACGAGAGAATTTTAGTACTTCAAGAAAAATGTACGACTGTTTCTACAACAGATAACCGAAACCGTAAATGCAACCGATATCAGAATTAGCATACACATCAGAACTAAAATTATACAGATTTCAAATTCACGACCCGCGACTCCGGATAGTGGCGAGGCGTTTGGTGCTAAGCTCAGTGTCGCTGTCTATTCTTGTTCATTGCATTCGTGTAAGCGCGAACCGAGTCAATTTCCTCCTTTATATTTTTGCTTGTCGTCGTCACGTTGTTTTACTTATTATACATTTTTTTTGTTTCATTTCCAGTGCCGTGAAATATTTCTAGCCATTTTTTCCGGACTGTTTGCTGTCAGCCGCAGAGATCCTGCGCACGTTTTGTTTCTTATCTCTTTCTATGCGTGTGAGTCGTGCGTGTGTGTTTGTGTGCGGGCGCCTGCGATTACAGCTCGTGTGAGCTGCGTACATGGCGTGTCCTTGGTCCTTGTTTCGCCACCGCACCGCCCAACCACATCGGGTTGCGCATACTTCACGACTGCCCGACTACGACTTACTGCAGCGAGCCAATGAAGACGAACCAAAAGCGAGAGACAGCCACACCAGAGCGTTATTCGCTTTCTATTCTTGTACTGAGTACTGCATACACTGGGTAATGGTGCTGCTGCTGTTACGCTCGTTGGTAAAGTCGAAGGTGGGTGGAGGCGGTGTCAGTGGTATTGAAGGTGGTGTTGTCGGTAGTTGGTTTTGGATTGGCGCTAAATGTCTAAGCCCACGGCTTATGGTTAAACACTGATTTTGTGTGTGCATTTTTGGAAGAGAAGCGGGTATATGTGTTTTGTCTTTCGATTATGTGTTTTATTTGCACCGAACTTGGCTCTACTATGAATTGGGAAAGCTAATATTCAAAGACCCTTAACTACATTCGAAAATTTACAATTGGTAATAATTTTGTGCCTTGTTATTTCAATGATATTGATTTAATTAAAGCTTGATACTCAATCTATATCATATTTATTAGTGACATTAAATATGTATTTGTTTTTAGCCATTCGATCTCACATCTGCTCGGGCCGCCTTAGTCTTGGCCTTAATGCTAAATATTCAAGCATATATTATATATAAGTGTATTATACTACTTGCTTTTTTGGGAGTGCGTTAGAGCTTGCAGTCCACACTTTAAGATATAGAGGAAGAGAGAGAGCGAGAGAGAGCGAACAAAAAAGTGAAAGGGGAACGCAATAAACACTCAGTGGGATTTCCGCCAATCAGCACTAAGGCCAAGATGTGCTTAGCACCAATCACAGCGGGCAGTTGTCGTTTCTCGTTTCTACCACTTAAATATTTGCGGCTCTCTCTCTCTCTCTTTACTTTATCTACCTATCTCGCTTATACACACCGCCTAGGCTTTCTTGTTGTGATTGTTTGTTTGTTTGTATAACTCTGTTGCTACTCGCTCTTATAAGAATTGTTGTCTCTTTGTATTATATGAGCATGTATGATGATGACAACATCTAGTTGTAACATAAAGACAAAGTAATTATGTTAGCGACAAAAATATTAACAAGCGGTTTTTGTGTACACACAGGCGTATTCGTATGCAATTGTACATATGTGTGTATGTAATGAATCATCTTTAATGTTGATTCTGAACTTTAAATATGAATAAGTGAAAAAGATAGACCAATTTCCATAGATTTAAACTGAGACAACAACGTAGCGCATGCCCCATATATATACGTACATACATATTTTCCGTTTGCCCTCAACCTACTGAGTCGTCGAGCTTTTGAACAATAGCTTTGGCGCGTTGATTGAAGATTTGTATGTAATTCGATTATGGTTAACAAGCAATGTTTTTGACGTCAGGCGGGCCTAAATGTCTATGATGCTGCCACTCAGAGTTGAAGAGATTCCGTTATAAACATACTTATATAATATATATGCAATATTATCTTTGAATTGGGAACTTTCATTTTACAATGTGTGCAGTAATCTTTTAAATGTTATTTTTTTCAATGGAATATTGTTTTTTGCTTATGGTCAGTTAAGAAAATTTTAAATAAAAGGAATTCCGCTCTGAGCTAAGGGATTGCGATATAAATATAAAAAAAATATAAAATATTTAAAACATTTATAAATGCATTAGCACAAAAAATAAGCGTAGAATATGTATGTGCAGAGACATGGGACTTGTGAAAGGTCATCTAGTGCAAGAGCTTTGACTTCACCACTCTTCGCGCTTTCCCTTAAAATGCGAGTTGTGTTCATTTCTGAATTCCCAATTGTATTTTCAACTGTTATTAAAAAATACAAATTTTCCAAGCAGACCCCAATGATACTAACTTCATTACAACTTTGAATACATAGCTCATCTACGGATTGACTGTACTGAGTATTTTAATTTGACAAATCACTTTGAACTTATGTTTTGACTTTTCTAGTAATATCCTTTGGGGATTGTTTTAATTATTATTGCGTTGCTTTTATTGTTGTTTTTGCTGTTAGATATTGGAATAAAAGTCGAATTTCGTTCCGGTATGGGCTCTGTTATGTAAATCACAATCACATAATTTGCATAATTCACCTGAGTTGAATAGTAATGTCTTTATAATTCTTTTTATTGTGTCTACTATGCTTATATATTTCTGTATGTATGTATGTGTGAGGACGCCCAAGCAGCAAATGCTTGCGCTGGGTGCCTTACTCAATATGAATATACACATATAATGAACCTTGATAGTTCCAATAAGTAATTCATTAAATAATTAAATAATTAAAAATAATTAAATGTGATGCTTTCATAGAATTGAACACAGACTTTTCTAGATTTTTATTGAAGAGAAATAAAAACGGTTCATCATTCGCCCTTCCGGTTATTGACAACAAAGGAAAACGCATAAAGTAAATGGTAGGAAACTGTTTCGAATCTGTGGCTTTAGTCTTACATGCTGACTAAGGTGAATGGTAGAGCAAAATTATTTGCATTCATGCGGTTATTGGCTTGGCCTGGATGTTGCCAATACTATTTTTTCAGTTGATACCTTAAAGAACAAACTTAAAATTGTAATGTACACCATGATCTGAGTGACCAGTGGGCATCTTGTTCTGTTCGCTTGATAGACATGTGAAGGCTTACAATAATACCCGCAATCCACAACCGGCGGATACGAATACCCAAACCCATACGTTAGATACCAACTTATCAGCCAAGCACCATTTCGCTTCAAGCAAACAAAACAAGAAAGCAATCCGAGATGCATGGCAGAGAAACAAAAAACACGTTTGTGGTTGGATTGCGTTTTTTTCAATTAAACACGTAGTCACTTGAGACATGTCTGACTAAACCACAACAGATTGACCGCTCGGTTGCCTGTTGCCCGACTAGGAGACTAACTAAAGAATGAAACACTGCTGTCTGTGACCATAGTTTGTCACACGGGATCGGTAGCTGATGATTAACACCCAACATAAGTAACAACATTTCTGGTGTGAGAATTTAAAAAATAGTTATATCAGTGAGGTTAGTCAAAACTTGTAACAAAATGTAAAATGGGAATTATGTGTTTACTTACCATCTCCCGAAATGCTGCCTTGCGAACTGTGCGAATCTTCTGAAATTGAAATGGACAGAGCCGAATAAATTATTATACTATGCTTAAAATGTTTCAAAATATATATCTTACCTGTGTTGTTTTGGGCATCGTTCATGGCTGTTATCCATTCAACCGTCCCTTGTGACTGCCCTAAAAAACTATTTCCGACTGGAGTGGGCGGGTCTTGAATCCCGGGAGTTGATATACCGCGCACTAAACCATTTGAGTAATCGTCAAACTTTTGATCTGAAATTAATTTTATTGAACATACTCTTTTAACAAAATGTTAATCATGCTAAACACTCATAAAATATATACATATGTTCTTAATCAGACTGAGAACAACGCAGCCGCTGCAAGAGCTGCTTCAGCCTTTTACATACACTTCCCTTAATCATATGGTGCCCACAAATGTATTATATAAGCAAGTCTGCTTCAGTCAACTAGGAGAGCTTCGTTACATTATTAATACCTGCGTGTATAGGTAGGTGCAGAAAATATCCTTGACGTGTTTTGCGAACTAGAGCACGCATATTGATAGTTAGTCAGCTGTTTTATTGTTTTCAAAATTTTTTTTTATTTTTAACGTTCGATACCATATCTTTTTATAAAATTCAGACAGCTAAAGCGGAATTTGTTCATTCGTACGTTCCAAGACTTTGCATATCAAGTGAATAATTTTAAACAGACAATGTCTGTGGCAGGCAATAAAAGGCAGCATCTGACTTACTCTAGAGATCAAGCACAAATGCTGACTAAAAACACTTGTCTGTAACTTAACGTTCCTTACCCCGGAACACGGCAGCCCCGAGTTATGCTATTGTTCTTCAACTACATTTAATCTATAGTTAAGCCTCGACTCCTTTCCGCTTATTACGGCCCAGCAAACCGAGTCTGCACTTATGAATGTATGATATTTGGTGGCTTTCCTTAAACTCGGAAATGTAAATGTAATCTTTTGTTTAGATCGTTGCATCGTTGTACGTTGAAATAGCAACATATTCTAGTCAAATCGTCGCTAAGTACATATACATACATTTGTATGTACGCGTTTGTTTATTTTTGCGATTTTTCATTTATTAATTCTCTGTATGTTTTTTCTTGATACAACATTTACATAGTGAAGTAGTATAGAAGTTTAAAAAAAAACCATGATTCCATTAAAAATGGAAGAATGCCACTAAGTCTAACTGTAACTTACCTTTAGACCTGTCATCCGTGTGATTTGAGGAATAGGCCTGGCTAGCCGCATTTTGATGGTGATGTTGATGAGTGCTGCTGCTTACTGTGAGGTGATCATTTGTTGACGAGCTTTGAAGTGTGTGCAAAGTTGATGAGGCGCCCATCTGCTGTGGGAGTTGATGCTCTATATGCTGATGTTGCGTCGGCTGACTGCTACGTAGCGACAGTGGCTGGGTTTGCGATTGATGAACAATATGGTGCTGGTGCTGGTGCTGGTGCTGATGCTGATGTTGATGCTGGTGCACTAGGCCCGGAGAGAGTGCCGCTAGCCCATGGCTAAGATGTGGCGACGTCTGCATTTCCATTATAAGCATATCATCAATATCTGAAAGAGCGATTGTGGCTACATCAATAACTCTGTTTACCTGTAGCGACAAGCCACAGCCATTTAATCCCAAAGAGCAATCCTACTATCTACAAAATGCTGTGCTTCAGAAAAATGTTTGGGCCAAATTCGATAGATGCACTCGCTATCCAGACAGGCTGCTAGTTTCTGCATAATCATAGATTGCTTGCGAAAGAGTGTTCTACTTACAGCGCAGTGGCAGTTGCTTTGGCGCGTGCTAATCGAAGCAGGGTCCAGGATCGAGAACGAGGGTGAGGATGGGTTTCAACCATTCTTCAACTTGTGCTCGAGCCACGAATACGTAACTATAAGCACCTGGTAAAAACTACTGCGGCAGGGTAAAGGCACCCAACGGCAACAGACAGAACTAGTATTGTAGTAGAAAGAGAAACAACAACAGTAACAGCACAAAGGAACATTCTTATTATAATACGCGACTAGGAGAGACCCTATGTAAAGATAATCACGATGTAAGAGTCGCCATGATAGAATAAAATATATGATAGTATAAGAATATAAGTATAAGAATACTGTTCAATTGGGCACACGGAAATGCAAATAAAACGGCCAGACAGCAGGTATATTTAATATTTCCAACACATATACTATTTTTCCCTTCGCAGACAGAGTATAAAAAGCGGTCACCAGTAGTGGCGACTTAGAGCATACTCAAATTGCAGCGCGCAGAACGATGATATATAAGTATAAGCAGCAGGTTAAAGCTAAACGTTTAACAAGTAGTCGATGATGATGATTGATAACGATAATGATAATGATGATCATCATATTGTCGGATGAGAGCATTGCTGTTGTAAACCACAATGGCAAAGTTTCTACAATGAAATAAAGACAAGTAAAAACGGCAAATCGAAAGAGCCCGACTAAGAACTATCCAATATATACATATGTACGTATAGTTATGTCTTATGTTCTTCCATCACAGAAGAGCAAATATTTATGAAATTTTAATAAAATATTTATATTATTGTGTTTAATTCTTAATTAGGAAAGTATTAGTTTAAAATGATTGTTTTTATTGATATAGAAAACGTATCTATTCAAAGAAACAAACTGCATAGCTTAATGCCTTATACTATAGTTACAAACAGAACAAAATTAAGCTTTCATACAAACATACGGAGTTCTAATAAACGGGTAATAGTCTACCTGAAATATGCTGCAATAAGTGACACTATGCGTATTTTCCCGCTTATTTCAATGCAGCCGCTTCATTTCCCTTCTTTCTGTTTTCCAGCACTCACGAGCTATGTATATTTCTACCACATACATACACACGTATTCCTGAGGCGCGCGCGCTAGTTCACCTGTTCTTAATTGACCTTTTTAGGACTCGCCCCTCCCCTCCCCTATAGGGTCACTGCAGTCAGCTGGTCGGTCAATTGATGAGTCAAGTGTGATGCACACAAAATGCATGTGAATGTGCATTTGTGTTTAGGTTACGGAGCTCGGAGCTCGGAGTTTAGAGTTCGATTCAGGTGATTATATGTATTTTGGTTGCATATGTTGCTTTATTTTGTTTGTCCTATCCGAAGCCGAGTGTATATGCGTCTACACTTACTAAACGGACCATTTGCACTATTTTTTTTTAACCATGGCACAATTAAGCATTATACGAAAATTTAAATAAGTACATTACTTTCACATGATAAGGTAATGAATTTAACTTGCACATTTATGTATTAATCGAAATACAATAAATAATAGGGACTCGATGTGACATGATGTCACTTAGTTGAAATACAAATGCATATCATAGCACATAGTGCAGACGTCACGGACGACCACACCCTCACTAATGCTTGGAGACAAGGCCCGCTGCGACAGAGAGTACATTCACACATACAGAGTATTCTGTCTTAGATCACATTTTCTACGCGTAATACATTCAATTTGAAAAATAAAAGTGGGAAAATAAAAGCGTATTTTCACACACTCGCGCTGAATAATGGCGAAGACGGTGACGATGACGACGACGACGACGACCTAGCGCAAGACGAGACAAATAAACTTCACTAAAAACGGGAAAAACAAGCTCAAGGTCAGTAGCGTGGGTAAATTTCGCACATAACTTGTATTTTTTCTTTATATACAAACATATACATTCATATGTATATGCTACAAAAAATTCATAAGATCTTTTGGTCTTGATCTTCAGCTTGATCATATAATTTTACATTTTACTGGATTTCCTGAACAACACTTTAGCATAAGGAAATATTTGCACCCTTAAACGTGACATGCATTCGAATTCAGTGACTAAACTTGGATGTTATTCGGTGAAGTGATTATGTCTATTGATAAATTAATTAAGGTATTGTTTCGTTTCATTGTCTTCATAAAAAAACTACATTTAAGTCATTTAAGTCAAGTTGAATCTAACTAAATATTTTCTAATACGCATAGCAATTTTTGCGTATATTTTGAAGATTTTAAGAACTAAAATGATCAATATCATATGGCCGTTAAATTCCTTATTCTCATTTAATTTAATTTAAAATTTATGCCTTAAAGGGCCATCGAACTAAGAAGCACGGAAGTAATTTAACAAAAAACTTCCAATAGTACTGGTCTCCTGGTAGTTTGTGCTTATATGTCTTTTTGTGTCTTTCGCTTATATAAATTTAAATGATAGCGAATGGGGATACAGGATACCTCACAGTTAGTCTAGATACTCTAGACTAGATTACACTTACATATTTCATTCGGAGTTTTCTTTTTTTTTTTGCATCTTCAGCTTTTGGCCTAGCGTAAAAAATGGTGCTTACACAAGAAATGCATATTTTTTTTCAATATGAATGCACTCACCCAAAGAACTTCACCATTAATTTATAAAGCAAGGAAATGAATAAAAAATTTTAAAGCTTCCTTTATTCGCTGAGAACAAGCAATTCACATACACTCACTAATTATGCTGTTTTGATCATGTGAGGAGGTTTCTGATTCGATTGACCTTAAATAGCATGCAACACTGCTACATAGATTTTTGATTTGCCTGTAACGGCAGATTGCAATTATATAGTAATCATCTCATTATATATTTATACATAACATGTATATACATATTATATATGTGTATGTGTGTACACAAAATGTTAGAAAATTAAACAAGAGAAGAAGGCGCGTTCCACTTGCAACTTAGTTCACGAACGCGCTACAGGTCCCTGCCAGGTGGATCGGTGGACCGTGTTCAAAGAGTTCTCAGGCGAAACTGTTTTTCTGTTGAATGCGAATGGTCGGCGGAAGCAGTTCGAAGCCGCTCTCACTCAACGAGCTATTTGTTATATTTATGTATGTACGTATATCTTTATATACATTTATATCTTTATATATATATATATATATATGTTTATAAACATATCTACATACATTCAAGAGTGTGTTTGTTTGCATTCTGATGCGGCTTTGAGCCGCGCTCAAAACCTGGTCTGAGCACAACTACGACTGGTGGCTTTACGGTTGGTCGGCTTCGTTTCCACTCAAATGGGCTGACGACTAATCGGGAGCGTTAGCGATACCTGCGTCTGCTGTACGAGAGAGTTTTTTATTGTACTTTACACGATCAACAGAGGCGCGATTTTCAAAATATACCTATATGTGTACGTAGTTCATATATACACAAAGTGGTGCATACAAATGTATATAAGTGCAGACAAACGCGTTTGGCTTTGTTATTACCTACATATGTAAGAAAATATGTATATTATATATTTGCGGTTCAATTTTTTTACGAGTGAGTATATAAGATATATCCATGTGTGAGTCCGCACCTGTTTACATACAAATTGATGTACTATGCATACATATATACATAGATGAATACATACCATTGAGCATACGAGGCTAGGCCTCTGATTTCACCTTATTCGTTTGTATGTGTATTTAATATATTTAATATAAATATATCTACATATGCATCACATATAATTATATAAGTTAGTATGCATATGCATACTAATAAGTGTCAAATGATTTGGTTTTGTTTCAAAGCAAAGAGCGACAAATAGTACGCATTTATAAACGTTTATATTTGTATAATATAATGATAAATGATACACCGATATTGCCAGCCAACAACAAACATACATACGTAAAGGGAATCAAGCCCGTTTTTCATCAACTCTACCGGGACTATTTTTTCGACACGTTGAGTCACTTAGTTGAGCTCTACAGATTAGCGAATACAAAACACATTCTTTTGTAAGTTCATGTAGATACGTACAAATTAAATAAATTGTGTTCATATTCTCGAATTTTACGTATGTACGTATGCCAATGCAAGTAATAATTTTATTATATAAAATTACAAATAATCATTTTATTACATAAAATCGGTATCAATACAATCATTTGAATATTAATTTGACTGATTTTGACATCCGAAAGCAAACTGAAGGTGGGTCTTAGACAAAAAAAGACGCACATCTATCTTCTACTCAATTGGTTCAACAAATTGTAATAGGTAATCGGCTCTGATGGAATAAAACACACAGCAAAGAAATAATTCACCATTAAATCCTTCTGGCTTGCAACTAATGTTGACTGAAGTCTTTTTACAATTACTATAATTTATAGTCTGAATTATATTACAAAAGCATATTTAAATAATTTATATCTCATGTACCATATACCCCATATATAATAGATATACATTTATACTAATGAGTATATTTACTCATACTTATACACAGCCTACTACGCATACACACATTCGGGTATGTATGTATAAGTTTAAACTTAAACATAGTACATATGTAAATTGAGAATCGTATATATGTGGCTTACCTTACTCTTCGCACAAATTCATGCATACACACTTTTGCAGGTGCTGGTTAGGTTGGTAAGACGGCGCGTGCCAAACAAATAGCGACTACCGTTGCAAACCACAGGGGAAGGGGAATCACTGAACCATCTCCTAATCTGGCATGCACTAAAATCCGCTCATGTAGTCTTATTGCCTGATGCCTTGATTATAAGCAGACATGTGTATACTCTTTTTAAATCTGTATACTCTGTACCCAATTTAAATGTGTAAAAAGTGTATAATATTGTGGAAATTAATGTCACAGGCGGAAGAAAGTATATCCAATCCGATATACAATTGTATTCTTAATTCGCATCAGCATCCGAAGCTGTCCAGCCAAATCCGCTAGAGAGACAAATCAATATTATATTTTATCGATAACTATCGATAAGTAACATGATTCTTATTTTCTACTTCCGGTTTTTCTTCTCAAAGTCCATAATAAAGAAAGCGGGTTGATTGTCAGAGAAACTGGTGGAAAAGACAGCTGGCTAATTCTCTGGGTATGTTTTGAACAAGGCACATTCAAGTAATTTTGTAAACACGACACATACACATATAAAATAACATAGCTACGTATAGCTTACATACATATATAAATGCATATGTTTATTTGAGTTTATTTTCTGTGATCTCGCCTCTACAAGTGAAAACCTCTTAGTACTACCAAAGCCCGCGCTTTCTATACAGAACACCTGTTAGATAGATGCAACCGTGACGCCGTAGCGGTGTTGACGATCAGAAAACCACCCCATGCCTTCCGTTTTGATATTTTGCCCTCCATCCTTCTTTCCTTACTTCTGCTTGTGGGCCAAAATACGCGCAACTAAACTCTACATCGACGCCAGGTCAGGGTTCAACGCTCTGCACAACACTAAAAAAAAAAAAATTATATTCGGGCTGCCGAAGATTGACTACCCTATAAAATATAAAACAGTTTGTCCTCACTTATGTCTAGCCACCAAAACATAGTTCTGATCATAAGAGCTACGAAGCGCAAATGTATACAGATAAAATGCTTGCCCTCACTGCCAAATGGTTTACTCAACAAGAATATCTGAAACAAAACATCGTTTAAATAATACATCTCAAAGACAAAGTGTTTTTTGTATATGTATAATTGTCATTATTATTATACCTATCGGACACCATGTTCAAAAATACTTATAAGTGATGGAAGATGGAATCCGATAGATTAAAGCAGAAATTATTCTAAAAACAATTTTCCATGTTGCGCTGCGATACTTCAAGCGAAGAGCCTATATCATGTATATGCAATCATACACAATTATTTACATGCCAATGCGTTTACTTACATACATAAGCTAGATCGAATGTACATATGCATATTCGGACACTTCAGGCAGCGTTTCATCGATTGAACCATCTTGACAAGGATGTTAATAAAAGCTTTCGAAAACTTGATATACTAATGTCATTAGATTACCGCTTTTGCCCAAAGCTGTTCAGTTTTCCCAGTTTAAAAGTACTATGTGTGTACATATATATGTATATATATTTATATATGTCGTATATATGCACGTTTGCTTTCACATACGCCAATGTGTGTATATGTTATGTGTCCATATACATACTCAAACACATAATGTTCGTTTGTCGATCGTACAACAGTATGTATGCATATGTATGTATGTACTATGCCTGTACATACGTATGTGCTATTATCTGATTTTGTACGTGTTTGCTGTAGTCATCCATACCGCTTGCTCTTTATTTGAACAATCAGTATTCATATGTTTTCGGTATGAAATTCGGTATTTCAATTGTGGCTCGTGGCTTTTCACGGTCTGCAAGTCAACCGAGACTGCTCTTCTGCCGTTTCTTTTGGTCTTTGACTGTTGCTTTTTCTGTTAATGTTGCTTTTGCTTTGGCTGCCGCTAGTTGCTATTATGTGCCACTGTTGTTGTTATGGTCGTTATTATTGTGTTTTGTTTTTGTGCTAGGTCCCCAATTGCACTTTCTTGTTTTATTTTCATACCCTATACTGAAGTAGTAAAATTGGTATAATAGCATTTGTACTTCCCAACCTAGATCAGAGCTTTGTCCTTGATGTTGCTTAGATTTGCAAACAGAAAATAATAATTATATAAGACCAAAAGCAAACTCATAATGTCCAGAAAGAAAATATTTATTGTGATTATATGTATATAACAGCATAGAGATTTATTTACAGACTGTACTCTTGCAGATATGATCATATCTAAATTGAATTATTAATCGAGTATATTTTACAATACTTCTATTAAATTTATAAAATGTAATAATTTTGCTTTATTAATGACTATGTTTAAGACATCTTGAAAAGCAAAAAGAGACAATTTATTATTACAATTTATATACACACCTTAGGAAAAAATTGCAAATTCTAGGTACTTCTTAAGAAAGTTTAATTTGGTGGTGTTGTTGCAGCGGCTTTCTGGTTTGAGCAAACTGGACATCATATTTGGGGGAATCGTTCCATTGGACAAACAAATCGCTGCCTGGCTCATCAGCTAAATATCAAAATAGTGCGCAAATTCCTCAAGGATGTTATTGCCAAAACGTCTTCGGTCCATATGACTGCAAACTGTGTAACGGATAAGCGCAACATTAAAGTGTGACAAAACGCAAGGCAAAATTTATTATAGCGTCTACAAGGGATGGCAATCAGTGGTATTTGCGCAATCGCATCAGCCCATCGATGTTCTTCTCTCCTAAATCGAGCAGAGAAAAAATAGTGTCTGCTGTTTACAGAATTTTCAACAAATCTACAAAAACAAAATATAGTTAAAAAAAATAAAGAACTATTTGAAATTAATATCGAATAATAACATATCTCCCGCTTCCTTTATTTAGCATCGTTTTTCATCCGACTTAAAGAACAAAGTGCGTTAACATGCACACCTAAATTGCGCATTAGCTGCGCAAGCTTTGAAGTGGGTCGGCTTTTTATTTCTATAGTTTGAAAATGTAAATAAAAAATGTTATATTCTGATTGAATCATAAAATAAATAAAAATAAAAAACATTGTGATTAATTATTAAAACCTGTAATCGTTGTATTTCTATTTTACCTAAGATTTGTTTTATTTTTGTCTTTTCTGGTATTTATCGAAATAAAATACCACAACAGCACTATAATTGGTTTTGGACTATCGATAGCTACTAAGCTAATGGAAAACAAGGTGGCAACTCCATTTTAAGAGAACAAAGAGATAAAGAGAACAGTTGTGCTGACCAAAGAGAATTAAAAATACCAAGAGGCGGCGGTTCACAGTGCGTTAACATGCGCTAAATTGCGTTAACGCCAATTTTCGAGTAGGTTAACTTATGCAATTCTTATATTTTAAAAATGTAAATGTAAATGTAAAAAACGTTTAAAACAATTTGAACAGTCATTAAAAGTTCTAGTTTTTATGTCAATATATGAAATAAAATAATTACAAGAAATGAATCATTAATAAACTCCTTTGCTTCGTAATTGATTTTGTCACAACGCGACAACGGCAGCTGGCCTACGAAAAATATATACAATAATCAAGTTCCTTATAGATTATTTATAAATAATAGTCAAGTTTTAAAAATTAGCGAGAGCGCTCCTAAGTTTACCACTCTCTTCAATGCATATTATCATCTGATATGAGCCAATTGCAAGTTCGTCTCGTTTTCCGTTAGTCTGGGGGAGCAAACATTGCACACAGTGAACTCTCGAGGTAAAATATTATAATTGAATAAAACAATTTTTAGGAGCGTTTATATATCAGTATGCTGTGATCCTGGGAGCTCCAGGGGATTAATAATCTTGTAAAAGTGGATATTTAACAGTCGTATTTGCCCGCATTAAAACGTCGATCTAATAAATTATTAAACAGAACAGAAATGCAGTAATTAAAGTTCTCAATTATGTACAAAATATACAATAAATGTATTTCAGAAAACTTCAATTAACTTTTACCTAGACAATATAAATATGTTTTACTATTCCAATTTACAATTGGTGAAAGCTTTAGTGAGCGAGTACTGTATCAGCTGATGGCAAACGATTGCCAGCTCACTCGTAAGAGCATGTTCGTTATTCAATTTTCATTTAGTCCGTTAACACCGAGCCGAATAAACGTTATTTTGGCTCCGCAAAGTGGCTTGTTTGTAATTCTTACGATTTAGTGTCTAATAAATAGCTAAAATTTTCTTTGTTTGAATCTGCTAACAGTTTCAAAAGTGATAGTATGAAGTGAATGAAAAGAAATTCAGATCCAGACTGACATAATTTAATAATACCCTTCGGAAACCAGCCTAAGTAACTAAATAATATAGAAAATTGTAATCAATAAATAAATAAGTCGGTACACCGATCAAATCGCAG
Organism: Drosophila anomalipes; assembly: GCA_035041615.1. NCBI lineage: Eukaryota > Metazoa > Arthropoda > Insecta > Diptera > Drosophilidae > Drosophila > Drosophila anomalipes. Next base: position 65,384 of record JAWNKZ010000109.1, read on the forward strand.
ATATAATAAGTACATGCATATATATAGTATACACAATATAGATATATTTTTACACATTTAGGCAGATTCACACATATATATTTTTAAGTACATACTCAGCGACACCGACGATTACTTATATACTACAAACATACATTTACTATTGTGTGTGTAAGTTGTGTGAATTTGCCATTTTTGGCTGACAATCGAATTTCACTCCATCTCCAACGAATGTGTTCCAGACGAAATGTCTCCAATACTTATAATATATAATATATATTTGTGTGTACGTGAATACTTGAATATGTAAACGAAGGAACTCGAAATCAACTAAGTTTAAGATGTTTGATTTGCAAGTTTTCATTAGATGATTGCCAGAAAATATTCCGGCAACAAGTTCAAGAGGCACGTGTAATTGTATATTACTGATTAACTGTGGCTTGGTACATCTATCTAGAAATATACTGGCTTATTAAATTCATAGCGCACATACAAACCTAATTGTAGTGCATTTCGATTTTATCATATTTATGAAATATTCTTATACTTATTTGCAGTCATATTATTGGCTTAACGGGGTTAGAATGTTAAATTTCGTCTGTTTAAATACACGTATACGTAATATATGATTTTACAAACAACTGTCTAACACTAATGTTATGTGCGTGTAATTCAAAGAGTTTATTGGAGGGGAATTCGATATATAATATAAATGTGAAGAAAAAAGATTGTGTCATCTTAGCTTAAAGCTCTCTAACCGTCCTATTTACTTGTCTTATACTGTAGTTGTTGTAGTTGTGCCCTGCTTGCTCTTTCCACAGCCTAAAGCTAGCATTATATTTGGTTGCTTTTGGCGTCGTCTCGTCGCATCATTTTGTCTGTCTGTCGTTACAAATGGTTTGTATATTAGTACATACTTTATGTACATACAAAAAGTTTGTATGCTCATGCTTGTAGGTTTGTATACTTTTACGCACGTACAGCATATGCATTCTTTTATTATCCACATGGATACTGTGTAAAATTGTCTGCTGAATTAAAATGGAACCTATGTGTTATTAGTTTTATAATTATTGTTTTAATTTTACGAGCACACAATAGATGTATTATCTGTATAAGAAAGCATGCTATGAAATATTTGTATTCTTCGATGTCCCATCTATTATTGATCTTTGCTATTCTTATTATTAATTAAATCAACTTCTTAGCTATGGTTCTTTTCCGGAGGTCCGAATATTATGGTATCGATTAAGTTAGGCAGCAACGCTTCCTCTTATTAATATATACCTTTTTATCCCTACAGTAAAATATTGTATTATGAAGCGGTGGATTATTAAATGCGTAACGTGCACAATATTCAGAAATAAAAACATGCAGCAACCGCTACAAAAATAACGATGTTATTTGATTTTGACGAACAAAAGCCGGTTGTATCAGCGCCAGCATCAGGATCCATTGATAGCAAATGCTTTTACAATTGTCCCTGCTTCTGCTGCCGACAGGGATGTTGTGTTTTCGTATGCTGCTGCAGCTGCAGCAACTTAAGTCGGATTTGTTGCAGCTCGTGCATCAGCATCTATCCGTCACCACCACCACGCAATGGCAGATCCTGCGTGGTCTTTGGTGCATCAAGGCTTCTAGTCATGGCTGTCACAGTAGCTCGTCAATGGGCTGTCGCTCTGATCACACTGTTAACTAGCTACATTACGCTGCATAAGGCGGGCCAGCTTAATGTGTCTTGTGGCAGTCGTACCTTATCCAAGGCATCCGCGATTACAGCGCCTAGTAGCTCAGCAGCAATCAGCAATGGAGAGAGTAAATTAAAGGAACAGTATGGGCACGGTCATTCTTCCTATGATATTACTAATGACCAACAACTGAAGACCAACAATTTGTGCAAAATGTTCTGCAACAATCGTAAGAGGCAAAGAAGACGTCGCCGTCGACGCCGCCGCCGACGCCGCAGGCACAATAACAATGGCAGTAGACAGACGGGAAACAGGAAACTGCAACAATATCAGGATAGCATATTTCAGTTAAGTCAGAGTCACAGTCATGGCACATGTCTCTCTCTTGAGGCGTTGAAATCAATTAAGCAAGACAATACAGCAGAAGCTATAATAAGGACACGCAATACTTCATCGGATATACGAGTATCGTCCTTGAAGGCTTTCGTTTCGTCATGGCCATCAGCCAATTGTAACACAATGCGCCATTTTTCTAAAACCAAACGTAACCGTACGAATCTTGTGTGGTTGCTTATTGGACTCTTTTGGCTGGAGATTAAACTTATCAACTGCAATGCCATTGCTAGTAGCGGTGGCTACGTTTCAAGTCTCGTCACCCAAAAAGGCTGTACTCTGTGCCAGTTTGAGGAGGGGAACTTTTACAGTGATAAGGGTGAGTTCTCCAAACTACCAATAGTCATATACTCGTACACATATAATACTTACATATAATACAGACAACAAGCCATTATAATCAATACCTAAAATTCAATACAGCAACATTTATGATAGTCCTACTTTAGCTTATGAAAATCACTTAAATAAAAAGTTCTGCATACTCCGATGCCAAAAGTAGAAAATATATTGGCGTTCAAGCTTTCTGTCCGTACAAGCGCAAGTTCTGAGACTTGGTGAAAGGAAGCATCTCCGACCTCATAAAGTATTTATTTTTAATCAGCATCAAAAGCCAACTCGATATAACTGTCCGTCCGCCTTTGTGCATAAAATAAAGCTACATTTAATAGATAATATTTTTAACCAGGCAATTTTGACCGGTGCCCTTGTGTTTGTAAAGCTTATTTAAATGTGCATACATCTTTAAGACAGTATATATACAGCATGAATCCATACAACTGTGATACTTACATAACACTTTACAATTGTCACATTTACACAGATAACCCACACACAGATTACAATAATAACAATAACAATAACAAGTACAATAACCACAACAATTACATCTACAAAAAAACTAATCGCAATCATAACAATATTGTGCTCAGCGACCGTGTTCGTTTGGAATCGATAAAACGGCAAATTCTGACAAAACTTGGCCTCACCCATAAACCAAATGTGTCCCATCCGCTGCCCAAGCAGTTCATCTGGGAGACGATCTATCGGGCGGACGGTGGTCAAATGGTAACAAATGATGCGTTTGACAACAGAGCCGGCATTAAAAGTGCTCTCTTAAATGACCGTCAAAAAGGGGTGGGAAGAGTATCCGACATTAATGAATTCCATGCACCAAACACGGCTTCTGTGAACACAGATCAGAATCGCTCAAACAGTCAAAACTTTGCATACACATTGAGCAGAACCAATAGGAGCACTAAAAGCGTCTTGAAAAGACATTTTTTAAGAAATCGAACAGCTGGAAGGGCTAGATATCATTTGGAAAAGTATTCAAATAAACACAGAAATAGCAAAAACACAAACACCTGGGAAAGGCACGGTCAACTACAAACAGGAACGATTGCTAATAAGAGCCCACAACCACGCTCACGAGTAGACGACAACACACCTTTGCGAGCTTCTAAAAAACAAGTGGCAAATAATGTTTTCAACAGAAATCCCAAGTCGACTGCGTACAGTAAATCAACATATCTAATAGATATAAATCGTAGTAGTGATAGTGATAGCACCAATAACGACATAGGCGGCGGCTTTGAACACAATGATCATGTTTATTTTAACGATTACAGCGTCCTAGTACATAATAAAGACCAAAAGCACAATAGCGGCACAAAAATTTTACTCAAAAGTCCACGTGAAGATGAAGAAAGATTGATACACGAAACAATGGCCATAGAAGATCGGGATGGTGTTGGTTTTGAGCGCGAAGATTTTTTTGGCAGCACGCAAGAGATAATTACTTTTGCAGAGGAAGGTAAGTACAACAAACTTTTAAATGTGTTTCGATAAATGAATTGGGTCAATGCCTTACATTATTTGTAATAATTCCCCGTATCTCGAAAGGAAAGGATTTTTAATTACAACCAATAATTCTATCTACCTGTTACATACTTATGCGCAACTATAAAATACCGCTTTTACTCATATTCAATGTGTTCTGAGTATAAGAGCAATTCACTTTCAATGAATGTATATTTTAGAAAGCCGAAGTAAAAATGTGTAAAATAAGTAAGTAACTTGTAAGTGTGCGCTCAGACTAAAAAATACGTTTGGTTACTGCTTCTACTCTTCTGCCACGTCTGTGTCGATGTCTGCTTATGCGACTGCTTGGCTGGCTGACTGAGTGTCTGGAATTGTTTGTAACATTGTACTACAAGCCAGGAAAACAATACCAAGAGTATACGTTCCTAATAGGGTTTGTATTAGCAAAGCAAGTTATACATTTGTACTCACATATGTATTTTTATACTCTGATCCCGAAAAAAAACAGAGTATATTTGTTTTGATCACCTCCACACACAAAAGGGTATTTTTCACACTTTTCAAGCTGTTATTACATACGACTGCAACACTCTAAGTTTTTTTTTCATGTATTCATTGAATATATTTATGTACGGATTCGCAGAGAAGGGATAGACTCGCAAATAATACGCCTCTAGTAAACAATTCAATGCTGTAAGGTGGTAAAATTATGAAGAGGTGTCGTCACATGCTGGTATAATTGTACATAGGCATGTCTGCTTTTATATGCAAGGCAGACACCTTAACATGGCCGGGAAACGGCTGCAAGTGCAATGCTGATTTCACTCCTCACCAGAGACACCTGCAGACTCAAGTATCTGAAGACTAACAACCATGCAGTCAGCTCGTAGAAACAACTTACAAGCCACTGTGCATACATCTACAAAGTAACATACATATTTATATACTTGTATTTGTCTGGCCGGCGGTACTACCCAACCCCAGACTACATACATACTCGTGGAAATACTGTGTTGTCTGAGGGTTTATTGCAGACTGCTAATGTGCGGTGAAGTACTTTCACTATTGTCTGAGGTGTGAAACAAGAACATCAGACAGAGTAAACAATTAAAAATGCAAAACGAAAAAAATAACGAAAGTACCCTTACAGGTATTTAGCTTTTGTAAGAATGCGTTTTACACCCTGATCCCATTCAAAACGGTTAATAAGGGTATGCTGAAATCGCGCAAGAGTATGTAACAGGCAGAAGGAATATCTCCGACCATATTAAGTAAATACATTTTAGATCACCATCAAAAGCCTTGCTTTTTTAGCATAGTTTGATTTAATTTGATCAATAATCCCCATGCTATATTTATATTTTAATATTTATTTAGGGTCACAATATCGCCAGTACCGAATAGTCGAGTTTGCTCCTCAAAAATCACGTGTTCCCAACCAAAAACTATCCATAAGAAGTGCGCAAATGCATATTCGTATCGAAAAACAGCATAATGAGTGGGATGCAGCTGCAGCTGCAGCTGAAGTAAATCTTCAAATACAACATTCAATAAAGAGTAAGCGGAGAAGCCACGCAAATGTACCCAGGCAAAGGATTAAAATTTGGGTATTTCGAATGACAGAAGGAATTAATATAACTGAAAAGGTAATTTTCTTACGATGACAAAGTTCATAATATTTTAATTTTTTATACGCATTGACAGGCGATAGATCAGGCTTTCTTATTTCGGGCCTCATTTGAAGTAGACACCGATCACCTGGGTTGGCAAAAGTTTGACTTGACCGAAACAATCCGCGAGTGGTACAGCGATACCAGTGGAAAAAACCTACGTTTACTGATAGACTGCACTGGCTGTGGTAGCCAATATTCACTGCACCTATTTCAATGGTCGGCAACAAAAGTTCATTCAAAGATGAAGACCGCTTCGACTCACGTAAATCCGAATCGTCCATTTCTTGTACTTCATACCGAATCAACAAGGCCAAGGCGTGTAAGAAGACGGGCGGTGGATTGTGGTGGTGCTCTAAGTGGACAATGCTGCAAGGAATCGTTTTATGTATCGTTTAAGGCGCTCGGTTGGGATGATTGGATCATTGCACCTAGAGGATACTTTGCAAATTACTGTAGAGGAGAGTGTTCTGGACCATTTCGTACTCCAGATACATTTCAAACATTTCACGCGCACTTTATAGAGGAGTATCGTAAGATGGGCCTGCTGAATGGAATGCGGCCTTGTTGTGCTCCAGTCAAATTTTCCAGCATGTCTTTAATATACTATGGTGATGACGGAATTATTAAACGTGACTTGCCAAAAATGGTTGTTGATGAATGCGGCTGCCCATAATGTAAGTGACATTTTCTTTACTTACTTACTTACACATAAAAAATACAGTATCAGATCTTATAGTCTTCGATCTAAACTGAGAATTGATTTGGACTGTTAGTAAAGGTGGTCTTGTCTAGATAGTTTCCAATTATCCCTATTCCATATCATTTTTTTAAACACATGTGAAAGCTTAACATGGCGAGATCGACTCGTCTGTTAACACCGATCAAGCATATAGGCTGAGATGCCTCCTTCTGTGAGTTAGATGCATCATTTTTACCCATCTATAACTCAAATGGATTGTATCAAAGAATGACGTTCATACATATGTGGAAGGAAATAACAAATTGAGTATAGTAAAGAGGACATTGTATAAAACAAATATCATTCAGCATTTTGGCACAAAGTATATATAAAACTAGTTAAAAACAGTAGTAAATAATAATACAAAACAATTTTAAAATAAAATTCATCATACGGCAACAAAGAAGCTTAAGTAATTATATTTTCTCCTACTTACAGCATTCACTAAATCTAAAAAGAGAAGAAGGATACTGGAGTTACCAAACTAAACTGTTTTCCGTCCGTTGAAATTTTAAGATAATAAATTTTCACTTTCAAAATGGGCTACTCTAAATTACATGCATAAGTGCTGGTTTGCTGCACAGATGTATACATGAATTTATATTCATAACAGTCGGCCACCAAAATAAAGAGCCAATAAAAATTAATTTCTAAAAAAAGTCACTTAAGTGCTTATTTTAGCATTCGCCTTCATATGGAAATTATTTAACACATATTGGCGCAATTTACGATTTACTTTAAATAAAATTTTAATATGAGTAAAGGCCGGTATTTATTATGTGTATTAAACTATTTATATCTAATTAACGTTTACAAAAGTGCCTACATCAGCGAAAACAATACTAAAATTAATATCTAAACATTAAACGAATGCTAATAACAATTAGAAAAAATAGCAATACAACAAAAGTGTCTTTGTCAAATACTTAAAACCGAGTACTCATAGGCGACAACTAGTATAAAGCTGTGCTGTAGCGTAGCCAGATTGTCAGATAGGGTTTCATGTTTGGATTGTCTATTCCAAAATGGATTTCACAGTAAATTGATAATTTACTAACATATTTCGATTATATTTACTTATTTATTGTATTTGTGTAAGCTTATCAAAAAATTTGCATTTAGAAGACAATTAAGTTATGTGTATAAGGCATATATTATTAGCAACAACTACCGAATAGATATGTCCGTGATTTCCGTCGAACTGCTTAAATCATTGTTTTAAATTTTTATTTTGTAAGCTTCTTGTATTAACTCGTCAATTACAATAAATACTCGTATATGCCAAAGCCCATATGTTTCTTAAATGCGTCTATTAGTTATCTTTTTTGTTTCATCATTTTTTAAACTGTCTAAAAATTTGTTTAGAATATTTTGGAATAGGCACAATAGCTTCGGTTAGCCGGATGATTAAATCTACTAGTTAGAATAAAGGTATTTGTATCCAATAAACGTTTCATTCCGAGCCGATTTTTGATAAGTAACGCTAAGCTGTATAATTAATTTAATTCGAAAGAAGTAAAACTTTCAGCCAATTTAAATGAATATTAACCTGCATGTACTTAAATTAATATACATATGTACATTCTCGCGAGTATATATGTACATACATAAGTGGCAAGCTACACGCGAAGAAGTCACTTCCACATTATTATATAAGCCATTTTTACTAACATGAAAAAGCGTGTGATTGTTTCTAAGCATGATATTGTACATTTACATTTACTACGAAATGACACAAATCCACACACACATACACATGGTTCTTTTAGTACTCACACAGTTCAAGATATTTATATAATTGCATTCATATATTAAAAAAAAAACAATTAAATTTCCAGTTGCTCACGGCCAACCCGTTAAACAAACATAAATATTTATAATTTGTTAATTTTTATCAACAATAAAACCATATTTTTAAGCTTTAAATGATATTTGTATTATTAAAATATGAATATGTGAAATAGCACAAACATATAAATAGATTTTCAACAGGTAGGTATTAGGTAATCTCCCAGTCATGTGATGATTTTTATAATTAAGAGTTCATTCAAATAATGGTTTTATTCAATGAAAAATGTTGTTGGTTTTGATGCTACAGTCTTTTTATCCATTTTTCTAAATATAAATGTTACTATGTACTTTTTTGAACAACTTATAAGCGACTTTCTTACGAACTGTAATTTTTTCTGTCAGGTATTAACAGCGAGAATTTGTGCGCTTATCGAACCGCGTTTTGCTTTCAAGCAACTTTTATTTAAAGATTAAAGTTTCTTATCAGGCATTAACTGCAATTCATACAGAATCATACATATTAATACATAGTGACTATACAAAATTTACCCGGGTTTGGGCGAAGCCGGGATATACCTAAAGTTTTTTTTTTGTATTTAAGACGGCCTTTCAATCGGTATATAACTCTATCGTAGCAGATTTTCAATTCTTTCTGTATACATTGTTAGGCGCCTTTGCTGCTTCGTCAGTAGAGTGAACTGCCTGCCGTCCACAATGATGCTCACTGTTAATCTCTCTCCCAATTTAAATTCAACAAGAAGAGAGGAGAACGGTTTTCTTAAGTACGCCGAAAATCCCTTACCCTTACATACAAGAGTCCAACTGCTTCCATCTAACTTTCAGTATAAGTTTAAAAAAAACCGACATATTGGTTATATGGGATCTGTTTAATATAATATTCCAGCTTGGATGATTTTATGCTTGAGAATCCCACAAAAAGCTTTCAGAATTTTTGAGCAAATGCATTCATATTAGGAAGGCCTGCGAAATTTATATCCAAAGTTTTAAGGGTACAGTCGTAAAACTTAAGAAGAACGGCAGCCTTTTTCAATGGTTGACGCACGTCCAAAAGCTGCCGTCCCAATTCCATCATTATCAGTTGGTATTCCGCAGAGTATTCTGCAATCGGTTACGCCCGACTACAAAGTTCTCACTTGCTTTTATGTACCTACACGTACATAAACATGTATTTACATACATATACAGTGGTGATAAAGAGACTGAGCTGGGGTCGAATGCGTTAAATCGCCTTCTGATAATATAAAATATTGTGCACCAGCACCCTTCGTTAAAAAATTGATATTTCTATGCATGAGAGGAACATGACCGCGTGAGAGCTAAGTGTTCCCGTGGGTGCACGCTCATCATAAATATCGCTAGTTACAAATATATACATTTAGTTTTGTATGTACACAACACACAACACACATATGCACGAATACATATACACATATATATATATATATATATGAATATATATATATATGTATTTACACATATTTTTCCGCAGAGGCTAGGCGATGTATTTAAGTTGTGTTCTACTGGAAAATGCGGCTTAATTCGAAGTCAGCTGTCGTCGGATCCATATTGAATCAGTGGCGTTTGTGTGTGTTTCTATGAACACAATTCAGTGAAAGGAATTGTAGTGAAATTATTCGTGGCAAAAAGGTATATCAATGGTATTTACTATCCTTCATTTGTGTAAAAGAAGCAAGTAACAAATAAGTAATAATATGAGTTTAAATATGGAAAGGGATAAAGTGGTGTGTACCTTGGTACTAGCACTGGCAGAAATAAGTAAAAAAAAAATAAGTGAAATACAAAAAACATATGTAAAAAATACGCCTAATTATTGGTGAAAAACTTAAATGCACATAAAAATACATCAGGTTGTGTCTGACAAATATTTTCTAATGGTGCGTAATGATCGCTTAATTTTCTATAGGCTATCCCAAAGGGGGCCGGTACAGTGCAAATGATGACTAGCCTTAGTCATTTGGGAGGAATTCTGATATATCTGCTTCTAGTGGCTACAACAAATGCCGGTAAGTAAATATATATGCAAAGACAAAAATTTTAATACTATGTTGTGTAAGTGCATGTTATAATCTACTTCAAGCATATTATTTGATATTTCATAACAATTCCCTTGAGATGTGATGGGCTTCATTTTCAAACCTTTACAAACCAAAATGTTATAAGCATTACATATATTTGCGTTTCTCAAGTCAGTGTTAAGTAACTCAAGTACCGCGTAAAGTAAGATACATAAATATGTATGTCAACACATAACTCAACACATAAAATACAAATACATACATAAAAAAATTAACTACATTGTAGGCTAACGGACTTGTATGCGTATGTACAATTTAAAAATTATTGTATTAAAATGAAAAGCATTGTACACGTTTTATTGAAACTAATTGAGTTACCCGTCGTCTGCATTAAAAAAAATGATTTTGAAGTTGGTTAGCATCCGCTGTGCTGAAGTGTGCATGAGAAAAGTATAGTACAAAAAAACAATGTTTGATGTATTGTATTTGATGAATACTTTTCTTGAAACTTCCAAAACTGGACTTAACAGAACTATTGCTACTTCAGTCCGTATGTGTTATTTAATCTTTATTTTATTTTTTCTACAGTTAATTTAATTTAATTTTTATTTTATTTTTGTTACAGACAGCTGCAACAAGGGATGTCCCCGATGTAAGTTAAATTTTAATGACATTATGTAAACCGATTTCAACTCAAGCTAACCTGTTTACTCTTTGGGTATTGTTTGACGACCTAAAACCAAAAAGAGCATACACATTTTTCTTTAATAATAGCCTTCTCTTAAACTATTTGAGCAAGCTAAGTTAATTATAAGACCGAAAGTCAAATAAATTTACGCAATTTTTGGTTAGCTTGATCAACTTATTGTGACGAATAAATTCTAAGAAGTCAAGAAGGTTTATTAAAAGAGAAAGTGGTTATGCTCTGGACAATAGCTTTTTTATTCTGATTTTTTGAGACATTAAGGAGTGCAATAACAATTTTTTTAAATACAATTCTCTATAGCTGACAATGGCCTTCTGAAATTTACGCCTGGAAACTTTTACGAGTACGCTTTTGACAGTATCTTAACGATTGGATTAAATTCGGGCGTTGTTAGTGAAGCTGACGACTCCAGCCTCAAAGTAACTGGCTCTGCTAAGATCTACGCGAATGGTAACTGTGGCTATACATTGCAAGTCGGCTCTGTTAAGGTCATTAATACAAAAGAGTCGGTAGAAAGAAAGATACTGAACAATATCCAAAAACCTGTGCACTTCACTTTGGTCAATGGGCAATTGCAATCACAGATTTGCACCGACGCCAGCGATTCGGTATACTCACTAAACATTAAGCGCGCCATTATTTCACTATTGCAATCAGACACAGGATCCGACGTTGCAAGCGAAGTTGATGTATACGGTCTGTGCCCGACACACACCTCATCATCAAAGTCGGGCAACGCAGAAACTGTCATAAAGGTGCGCAACCTGAACAACTGCGCTCATCGTGAACAAATTAGTAGCGGTCTGCTGTCTGGTATCGTTAATGAAAAGGCTGGTGTTACATCCAGCTCACTCTTCCAGTCCGACTATAGCAAGGAATCGAAAATTGAACGAGGCCTTGTTGCAAATGTGCATCTTGTGGAATCGTATAAGTTCGCTGGTATTGCAAAGGGTAACTCTGATGTAACTGCCAAGGTGGTAACCACACTAAAACTTAAAAATCCTGGTGGCACTTCAGGTAGTTCGCCGACAAGTGGATCCCATGCAAGTAGCATAATTTTTCAGAAGTCTGAAACTTACCCTTCAAAGAATATTGCAGCCCTTAAAGTAGCACTCTCAGATCTTGTAGACTTAACAAGCGATTATGTTAAAAAGGAAAGCGCAAAGAAATTTGTTGAGCTTATACGCCTATTACGCCACTCAGATACTGAAACTTTGATTGAACTTTCCACATTCCCACATCCAAATAAGGTGCTGGCTCGCAAGGTTTACCTGGACGCATTATTTCGCACGAATACCGCTGAAGCGGCTAAAGCAATTCTAAAGCAAATTAACAAATTTGATGAGAAGGAAAAAATTATTGCAATATTGTCGCTAAATTTGATTGAAACAGTTGACAAAGAAACGCTAAATCTAGCGGCTGCCCAACTTTCTCCGAATGTGCCAAAAGAGACTTATCTGGCTGTTGGTAACCTTGTGAGCAAGTATTGTGCCAAAAATGGTTGTCAAGTCAGTGATATTGATCCCATTTCCAAAAAGTTTGTTGATGGCCTTAAGCACTGTAAGCCTAACACTAAGAAGGACGAGGAGCGTATTGTGTACATTTTAAAGGGCATTGGCAATGCAGAAAATTTGGCCAATAATGTAGCCAATGCATTGAACGAATGCGCTTCTCCCGGTCGATCTAATCGCATACGTGTAGCAGCCCTGCAAGCTTTCTCCGCGATTAGCTGTCATGAAGCATTAAGAACTAAATCCCTGGACCTACTAAAAGATCACAACGAAGATTCTGAGCTACGTATTGAGGCATACATGGCAGCCATAAATTGTCCCACAGCAGAATTAGCTAACCAAATTTCGGAAATTGTCAACTCAGAGAAGGTGTACCAAGTAGGCGGCTTTATTGAATCTAACCTGAGGGCGATTCGAGACTCAACGGACGCGACTCGTCATCAACAAAGGTACTATTTGGGCAACATTCGTGTAACAAAGCATTTTCCAAAAGACTACAGGCGTTATAGCTTCAACAACGAATTCTCTTATAAGCTAGATTCTATGGGTATCAGTGCTAGCTCAGATTATAAGTTGATATATTCGCAGCATGGATTCTTACCACGTTCGGCACGTCTAAATGTAACTACTGAAATGTTTGGTACAAATTTCAATGTGTTCGAGGCAAGCATACGCCAAGAAAATGTAGAAAATCTTCTTGAATATTATGTTGGACCCAAGGGATTGCTTAATAAGGATTTCGATGAGATTGTGAAGCTCATTGAGGTTGGCAACAGTGCTGGTCGAGCTAGACGCTCTATTGCCGATGATGTCGCCAAAACTGCCAAGAAATACAAAACCTATGGTAGCAAAAATGTGCAGGACGTCAACTTGGATCTATCTCTGAAACTGTTTGGCTCCGAGATGGCCTTTTTGAGCCTGGGGGACAATATTCCGAGCACCTTGGACGACATTATCAAGCACTTCTCCGAAGCATTTGACAAGGCAAAGAAAGAATTGTCCTCATTCGAAAAGCAGTTCGCCTGCCATCATCTTTTCCTCGATTCTGAGTTTACGTATCCCACTGGCATTGGGGTTCCACTAGAATTTGCAGCCCAGGGCTTTGCTGCTAACAAAATTGACTTCGCTGTTAACATCGATATCAATGCCATACTAGAACAGAATTGGCAAAGAGCCAAATACCGATTGAAATTCGTGCCAAGCATCGATGTAAATGTCAATATTCAACTTGGCTTTAACGCCCAGGTTCTATCTACTGGACTTCGAGTTGTATCAAGCGCACATTCAGCAACTGGAAGTGATGTGTCCATTTCGCTGATTAAGGATGGAGATGGCTTTAACGTCAACGTTGATCTACCGCGTGAAAAGATTGAGCTCATTGATGTTCAAGTTAACACCGAATTTTTCGTTGCGGAACAGGACAAGCCCCTAAAATCCGTTCCTCTTAAGAGCTCAAAAAAACAAAAAAGTACAACACCAAGCGAGTTGTGTTTTAATCAACTAGAAATTGTTGGCTTAAATGTGTGCGTTGTAAGCTCAACTAGTCTCAGTGATATTAATGCAAGCAACACCAATAAGGGACATGCCTTAATTGACGACGTTCATCTTTCACGGCCATTTACATTCGCCATCTACGTGACAACAGAACGAAAATTTAACTTCAGGGGAACGCACTCAACCCTTGAATCTGGCAGCCAACAGTGGAAATTAGAGTATAGTACGCCAGGCTCCAAGGCTTCTCATGACACCAGCGTAGCTTTTGAACTCGGTACCAAGCCACGCACGTATGGCCGCCTTTCTCTTGATAATCCCCAGTTTCATCTCGGCCTAGAAGCTGGTATAACCAATGACAATCATGAACTTGTCATTTACGGTCAATATGAACAGGATAAAAATATCAAAAAGAGTAAAATTGGGTTTGCTAAGAATGGTAATGAATATAAGCCGGTTATCGAAATTCAAGATAAAAACGGTGTAAAAAATAATATTAACGGCTACCATGTTGACGGTAAGATCGTTGTTCAGAAGTCCGGCGACAAGCTAGCTCGTTACAACTTTCAAAACTTCCAATTATTAAGTCCTAATAACGAACGTATTGTACTCAATGGTTGGGCCGACGTCGGACCAACTTTACTCAACGCTGAGCTTCGTATTGCACCCAATCAACAATCATATCTCGTTAAAAGCAACTTCAAACTTGACAATGGTCAGTATGCTCTCGGTCTATTTGTAAATGACGAACAATCACCAGAGAATGTTTATGGTAGCTCGGCACAACTATCAATTGCCGACAAAGCTTATGAGCTGAAATTGACTGGCAAGGCTGTTTCCTGGGCTATCAATAGTGAAACACAGTTTGAGTACATTAATTCAGATAATTCGAATGCGTTGCGCTCAGGAAAATTTTCGCAGAATGTTAAAATTGAACATAAAAATAAGCCCGTTGGCTCTGTGAAAGTAATTTCCACAATTGATGTCAACAAATTCCAATTTGATGCGGAAGCAGTACGAGACCAGAAGTTAGCAGCTCTTAATGTTAAGTATCAATCCCACCAGCGGTCAATTCACGACTACGAATTGTCGGCTAAAGCTAAACTTAACAAGCATTCTATTGATGTTGTCTCCAAGTGCGATTTTACCAGAAATATTTTTGTTGTAGACAATTCCATTGCAACAAGCTGGGGCACTTCAATTACAGCCAAGGGAGAGTTGGGACAACGGTACTCTGCACAGGATGTGCACATAGATCTGCAAGGTACTGCTCAGTTTGGCGGCAAGAAGCAACCCATTCAATGGATTCTTAAGGTTTTGGGCACACCAGAGAAAACCAACAGCGAATTCCGAATCAGCACAGATAATGCTGAGCTGGCCAAACTGACCAGCGAATCACAGCATCCGCAAGATAAAATAGCAGCCGCTAAGGTAAATCTGATCGTCAAAAATTTGCTAACTGCGAAAGGCGATTTCAAAATAGCTAAAAATGGGAAGGGTGAACTTAAGGCAACTATTGAAAGTCAAAAAACTGAACAAAAGCATAAGATTGACATTGAATCTAAATTTCATGTGCAGGCGCCAAAATATGATTTTGATACTAGTATTATACTCGATGGCGATAAGCAACTACATTTAAAAACAGAAAGCAATCTTGACAAAGTCAAATTTTCTACCAAAAACATTGTCGAGTCTAACGACAAAAAGCTTTCTTTTGATGCCAGCGGTAGCGTGAAAGGGGATTGGCGTACAAACGGCGATATTCAGGGAACTTTCACATTGACAACTCCAGACGGTCGTATAGTCGATGGTAGCATCAATCGCCATATTGTGACCAACGTCAAGACATTCTTAACTCAAGGCACAGCAGATGTCCAAATTAATGACCAAGAACCAGGTTCCGGTAAAAAGCGATCCCTTGCGGTCAAGGGTAGGCTGGACCGTATGAATATCAAAACGAAAGAGTTTTTAGCAAACACTCAATGGGTTTACACAGCCTTTAATGGACAAAAATCCGAATTAAACTATCATGTTAAACATCAACCGAAGGGCCAAAATAAAGCACTCGATTTCAGCGTTTCCGCGCATGGTGACTTTATTGAAAAGCCTCTCGAGTTTTCTGTTGTGGTTGATGAGTATAGTGCCCAAAATGCGATTGCACACTTTTCTGGCAAATATGGTGACATTTCAGCCGACCTGAATGGTAAATACAATATGGGACATAGCACCGTGCCTGCAACGTATGAGTTTCAAGGTCACTTGCAAGTGCCGGACTCCAAATTTAAAAACTGGGAGATAAGCAGCCATGGCAAATTGTTAAAACTAGCGGACAGCAATGGTGCCCACAATCTAGAATTTGTGTGTGATACAAAATCTGGAGATGGGCAATTCACACGAATCAACACTATTTGGAAAGGCAACTCGCAGCAGGGCAGTTATACCTTTGATGCTCAAAATAATAATCTGGACAATGCTCTAAAATTCGATGGTAGCTATCAGCGAGAACAATCGGGCAGTTTTAAGGATGGGGATGCCAATGGTAAGCAAAAGTATGGTATTTATGCTCAATACGGCGATAAATATATTAAGACCAATACGGATATAAGCTATGGTGAGACCAACACAGACACAATACACTACACATTGGACTCTAGCTACGAGGCAGCCAAGGACATCACTGTCGATATACGCAGCCACAAGATTGACGAAGGAAGTCACATACTTACCGCTAAGGTTAAACAAGCAGATAAGGCCTATGGTTTGGACACAAAGCTATTTGGTTCAACACATAAAAAAGGCTTCGATGTGCGTGCTACTCTTCCATCAAATCAACCCATTGTTGTAGTGGCTGTTTTTGAAGTCTTAGGCGATCGTAAGGCTAAACTGACACTGGATATAGACAATCTGATTGATTTAGATTTGAAATTAAACACGGAGGCATCATATACTAACATTGATGATTTCTACATCATTGGAAACTGGAACTCAAAGAAATTGCACCTAGATAGTTACGCCTTGGATGTAAAAGCTCATGGAAAGAACATCAAGGTACATCTCAAGAGTGGACAGACAGTGGTATTCTTAGGCACTGCTACATACACCTTGAAAAAAGAACAAAACAAGGCGATCATCGAGGGCCAAGGTCAGGTGCAGTACCTTGATAAGCCGCACACTGGTAGTTTCAAGCTCATCCGTCAACACTTTGACCTTAGCACAGAAAAGGAAGTTGGCTTTGCCTACACCTTCAATGGTAACTTCGGACCCAAGAATGGCGTTTCCATGCTCAAGATAACCAACAAGGAATTTAACACTAAACTTTCTATATGCGAAGAAAAGAAGCAATGTTCTAATATACAGGTACAGTCCTCCATTAATGTAGACGAACGGCAATTGGACTCTGTGCAGCATGATGTTCTTATACTAGTTGATCTTAGAGAGCTTGGGTATCCCTATGAGTTACAACTAAAATCCAAGAACAATCGACAGGGTTTCAAGAACCAATACAATCTGGATGGCCATATTCTTTCCGGCAATAACCTCAAATATCAGCTGACAGCCAATGTAATGCCAACTGCCACAACCATTAAACTAACATTGCCAAAACGTCAAATACTATTTGAGACTACGCAGCGGTTACCCACCGATGGTAAACTCTTTGGTCACTATGAACAGTCAGCTGCCTTCTATATCGACAAGCTGCAGCGCCCGAATGATGTGGCACGCGTTTCGGCAGTTCTAGACATTTCAGGTGTTGAACAAGTTGCCCTTAATGCCCAGGCCCATCTCAAGGTTGAACATCCAACGATACGACCGCTGAGCATTAGTGCAAAGGTTGACGCGCACAGAGAGCAGCAAATTCTCAATACCGAAATAGTATTTGACATATTCCGATCGCCGGAGCAGAAGGTGATTGCAGCTAGTCAAATACGTAACATTAAAGCACAATCCGGTTTCAATATTACATCCAATCAACAAATTCGATCCTCAGGATTACAATTTCAATATGAATTGAACACGCACTCAGCGTTGATCCCAGACACAAGAGATTTTAGTGCTGGTACAGCGCTGCAAAGCAGCACAGGTGATCTTAATTTTGAAGCTCATATCTATGGTAACAAAGATCGAGTAGAAATTTCAGTTACCGCCTTGAACGAGAAAATACTTTATGTAGCCGGCGACTTTGACTGGCAAAAGCGAGCTGCAAAGATCAACTCGAAACTACAAATGTTTGGCCAAAAACCTGTGGAACTTAATGGCGAAGTGAAATCAACCTGGGCCAAGGTTACACTAAGGCGACAAAATCTAATTGATGCAAATGCTGAAGTGAAACTTGGTAAAGAATTGCAGTTTGCCGTTGTAGGCACGGGTAAACCAATATTTAATGGACGCATAGCTCTAGATCCAGCTAACTTTTTACAAACTACCTACAAAACCAATGACGGTGATGTTACAGCATTCTTGGTAAGATAACTATTTATATACTGATCCAACAGCAATACATTGATTTTATTCTATACTTACTACAGACCTCAGTTGAAACGGAAATAAAAAAAGAAACTGATGCAATTACCGAAAATGTGAAAAAACGATTTAAAAATGTTCGTCAACGATTTGATGAAAAGCTCAAATTGGTCTCTGAAAGCAGCCCAGATTTCTCAAAGCTTCGGAACAACTACGGTGATCAGATGAATACAATAATTAAAGAGCTTGAAATCGATCCGTCGTTAGCACCCATTATCGATGCCATGTAAGTGGAAATAAACATATACAAAACTAAAATAAATTCAGTTGTCGGCACATCTATAGCTACAGATAATGTATCCTTGCAGACATATGATAGGGGTAAAATATAGCTCCCATAATAAAATGTTATCTATTTTCTAAACTTATTATGATATTTAGATGTAAACAATTGGACTCCGGTCTGCAAGGGTATATACTCTTTGGCGTGCCTAGGAGAGCTGTTCCTTTTTGCTGTATATATAATATTGCTATTATAAATCCTAAATCTTAATAAACGTTAAATATCTTTAATTTTAGACGAACTCTCTATGAGAAGATCAACAAAGTGATAATCGAAATAACAAAGGCCACATCAGAAACTTATGAGAAATTGCACAAGTCATGTGTCGAACTTTATGAAAAGTTGAATGATCTGTGGAAAGACTCATTACTCAAAGCCTGGGAGCAGTTCGTTGTGGCTATGACTAAGCTGGTTGGACAACTTCGCATTGAGATTGTCAATGCTTTGACAAAGACATTCAAAGATGTGATTGCTTGTCTCGAAAAATATGGACCTGCATTAAAGAACTATGCGAAGGCTATAAACGAATCACTTAAGCCATTTCAAGAAGTAGCACAAGACCTAATTAATGTAATAGTACATGCCGTTGAAGAACTAAGTAGCGATATTAAAGAATATATAGCTAAGTTGCCAACATTTGAAAGTATTCGCAATGAGCTCAGAACCAAACTAGAACAATTTAAAGTTATTGAAAGAACTCTAGAGCTCATGAACAATATATTTGAGCAATTAAACATCTTACCGCAGACCCCGGAATCTGCCGAGTTCCTACAAAAATTGAATGAATATCTCCAAGCCAAACTTAAAAAACAGCAGCTCGATGATGAAAAGTGGTTGGATGAGCTGTCAAAATTATTAGTCAAGGCCGCGCGTTCCCTATGGGAATCAATCAGAAGTAATACGCCAGTGAGCAGTCTTCCGGCTACCGACTTGCGTACTACGTTTGGTTTCTGGCCTCATTCAGTTGATGCGTTTGCAAAGTTGCCAGCTATGCTTTCGTTCCGATCAAGCGTCATCAATTTCCTGTTAAATGAGAACTGGGAGCATATTTTCAGCAAAGATTTGTTCTCTTCTTGGCTGTTGTTCCAAGACTTTGAGTTGCATGGTCACATTATTGATGGCCAACACATATTCACATTTGACGGGCAGAACTATGCCTATCCAGGTAACTGCAAATATATACTTGCTCAGGATAGCGTAGATAACAACTTTACTGTGACTGCCCAACTTAATAACGGCAAGCTAAAAGGAATTACACTTGTTGATCAAGATGGAAATTACTTGGAAGTCGGCGATACTGTTGCTCTTAAGGTAAACGGAAAACCTGTAGAGTATCCGCAACATTTGGCAGGCATTCATGCATGGCGCCGCTTCTACACAGTGCATTTACATTCTGAATATGGAGTGAACATAGTTTGTACTACAGACCTTAAGGTCTGTCATGTAAATGTAAACGGATTTTATACAAGCAAAACTCGTGGCCTCCTAGGTAATGGTAACGCCGAACCCTACGATGATTACTTGCTTATCGATGGAACTCTCGCTTCCAACTCCGCGGGTTTGGGCAACGAATATGCTGTGGGCAAGTGCAGTCCCGTGGCATTCGATAAAACTCAATCGGAAAGTCCTGCACGCAATGACATATGTAGCGATGTCTTTGGCATCGAATCACCTTTGGCTCTTAATTATTTGGCATTGGACTCCAAGCCCTATCGGCAAGCATGCGACGTTGCCACGTTAAGTGTCCCTGATAAAGATAAGGAGGCCGTGGCATGCACCTTTGCCTTGGCGTACGGCTCAGCACTAAAGCTACAGAACAAATGGGTATTACTACCATCTCGTTGCCTTAAATGTGCTGGAGCAGTTGGTCAGCGTGAGCTCGGCGAAGAGTTTACGGTAAAGATACCGACGAACAAGGCAGATGTTGTATTTATTGTTGACGTCAATGTAAACCCCGTTGTTATGGCCAACCTTATTGCGCCTGCAATAACCGAGATCCGCGAATCACTTAAAATTCGTGGATTCACCGATGTCCAAGTTGGTGTCATTGTTTTTGATGAAACAAAGAAATATCCGGCACTGTTAACGAGCGACAATGGTAAAATTAACTATAAGGGAAACGTAGCCAATGTTCAACTGAACGGTCCAAAGCACTTCTGCGAAAACTGTGTGGAGCAAATCATCACTGATAAGCGAATACTGGATATATACAATGCACTCAAGGTTTTGATAAAGACGATTGTTCCTCAATCCGACGAAAAAGCATTTGATTTGGTTCTTGATTTCCCATTCCGTGCAGCTGCAGCTAAGAGCATTATTGGCGTTCGCAGTAACTCGCTGGATTATAATAATTGGGTAAGCTACATGTCATGTATATACGCATTTCAATTTACTTAACATTACTAAACATTACAATTCACACTATTTTTATTGTTTTTCTACAGCTGAAGTTTGTTCGTACACAAATAACAGGAACTGTTACTAAATTCAATGGCGCACTTCTGCACTTAATAGCGCCCATAAAAGGACTCGCATTGGAGGGTGTGCCAGCTGAAAAGCTAGTTGGTAAGAATTCGTTAGAGCTATTCAAACTCACATTTAATACATATGTGCAAACTCGTCTTGAATTCAGGTTTTAACGCTCGACTAGTCGCCACCTTGGATGGAAAGGATAACAAGAAGCGCACGAAATTGCAATTCGTAAACGACATGGGAATTGATTTAGTTCTCAACAATGGCGGTTGGGCATTCGACACCCAGAACTTCAATAAGCTGAAACCCGCAGATCAAAAGAAAGTGCTCAGTCAGGTCACATCCTCCATTGCCGACACACTTTTTAAAACCGAAACAGTCAGTGATTGCCGCTGTCTACCAGTGCATGGATTACATGGTCAGCACAAGTGCGCTATCAAGTCGACGAGCTTTGTGCCAAATAAAAAACCGAAGTCCAAATGAAACTCAACTCAATTTCATATAAAATTATATAACATTAATTCTTAAATGAAGTTTTGACCAAATGTTTAGATTATAGACCTAAAATCAGATAAGTTATTAAAACATGTTTGTGTCTTAAAATTAAAATATTACAGCACGGAAGCCTTATTAAACACAACAAAAAAATATACATCAATATTTGTATTTATCAAGTTATATTCGTCCTTTTTACTGTTTATTGCTTGTCGAACCGTAATCGATAGTTGCAATTGTGCGAATGTCTCGATACCATTGAGCATGACACATAACATCGATACTATCGATAGTATATCGCTGGCTCTCAGTTATTGTTGTGTATTTGTCAATCAATTGCCAGCTGCAAGAAATTATAATTTAGCTGTGTTATGGATATGAAACAAACAAGTAGCTTAACAAATGTCGATTTTTTACTGGTAAAGTTCAAGTTTTGCAAAGAAATGTTAAGCCAAATAGAAATTACCCACAAAGGGTAATTTGTGGTGGAGAAAAAAAAACGTTTGTGTATATTTCCGTGTTATTAATATTTCAAAACGATAAAAAGTAATTACACTCCAAATATTAACCGAAATACGCAACTTTTGGGTAATTTTTTGTACTTTTTACAATTTTAAGTCAAAAGAGACAAAACTACACTTTTATTTTGGTTACATCTTCCATTGGTTAAACGAGGAACGTACACAATGGAATCCTCAGATGAGCAACTAAGGCAGTTAACAACATTAAATATTTGGAGCGACGATAGATATGTGCGAACCGGAAAAGTAGCAGCTTTGGTAGACAACTTACAACAGAAAGCGAGTGCTGCACTAAGTGATGTACACACCAAGGCGAAAGCGGCACCATCCATTCCACCGAAGCCATTAAAAAAAACAATTGAAATGCCCCAGGTAATTAAATTTAAATATCACATCTCTGTATTTTAATTAAACAATTTTTAAGGTGCCACTCAGCAAACTGGTTACGGACACCCGAGAACCGCTTTATTCCCAACCATTGCAGAGTTTAGAATTTTCTGGAACCAAAGGAGCTGCGAGCGGTTCTAGTCTTTTACGTAAGCAACTAACTCAAACGAATTTAGACAACCCGGCTGTATTGGAACAGCAATTGGAGGCTTTGGCATATCACAAACAGCAAATGGAAAAAAAAGGGCTTTTGGGATCACAATCTCAATCAACGAAACAAATCCCAAGCATTCCAAAATTGTCCTCCACATCTCTGAGAGGTCATACTTTTTCGAACAAAATTACTTCACTTTATAGTAATCTGCCTTCTTCAACCGATGGCGCAACTAACGACTCTACGGCAGCATTCATACATATATCTACTCAACCAGAAGATAGTGTTTTTTACTCTAATGTACAACATACATGCCCTCAAAGTAAGTTAATGGCACAATCTCTTTCGGTGCTTACGGTAAATATAAATTCAGAAATAAATTAAAATGAGCTTATTATTACAGATTCAATTCTTACTAACGCTAATGTTGGTTCAAAATCTTTGCCTAGAATGCTTTCCATTTGTACAAACCCATTGTCAGAAAAGGAGCTCGATGAAGATTTACCACCACCACCTAGCCCAGTGAGCTCTTCTTACAGTGAACTTCGACGAGCAAGTGATGTCTTCAACAAAGCGGTAGATTTCCAAGAAAATAATGCAAATAAGCAGTCCTCACCATCAATATCACATACAAATTACGCCGATCATTATTCTTCACATACGCCATCTCTTAAGGTAAATTATTATTCGGCGTACAAAATAAACCTTAGAAAAAAAATTTTCAAGCAAATTACTTTTCTAACACTATACTATTATACACACGCCTCTTGTTTAATGTATATTATAGGGATATCAAAATAAAGCGTGTACGGATTCTTATGGCTATGGTGCATTATCACAGGTATGATTGAACACAGCAATTTTAAAACTAGAAATTATACATTTATATTTTTTAGCGATCGGCATAAATATCAAACTTCTTAGCCTAGTTAAAGAATTTTATTGTTCGCAATATGTAGCCTAGTGACAGTCCCAGCTTCTTAGTCACTTTTTAGGGCAGTGTATCTCGGAGACAGGCAGTTTCACCTAGAGCAATATTACTTGTTTTCCATATGTTTTTTTCTTATAGAGCTCTTCCACATATGATTCGATATATGAGCCCATAAATCCACGCCCACCTAGTGATATATCGTCACGTACCAATTATAATATATATGCATCGTACGTAAATCAAAGCAATATACCGAGCAGTTCGCCAAGCGGAGACAATGGACTTTTAGTAACGAGTGGTGCCACAACTCCTTCGTATTGCAGTGGCGAAAATGGTATTCCAAATGGTATTGGATATTCTAAAAAAAATGAAAATATCGAAAGTACGAGCCAATACAATTTAACCCCCATTAATTCTACGAGCGAAATGGAGAGTTATGGTCAGTAAATCAATTAATCATAAACATTCTTTAGTTAGTCAAATGGTTGACTGAATTTAATTTATTTTCCTGATATTAGGACGATGTTATAAATGCGGTGAACGCGTATTAGGCGAGAACAGTGGGTGCACAGCAATGGATAAAATTTACCACATTTCCTGTTTCACTTGCACCGAATGCCAATTAAATCTGCAAGGCAAACCATTTTATGCACTTGAAGGAAAACCATTTTGCGAGTATGATTATTTACAAACACTTGAAAAATGTTCTGTTTGCTTGAAACCAATTTTGGAGCGCATTCTTAGGGCTACTGGAAAACCGTATCATCCGCAATGCTTTACTTGTGTTGTATGTGGAAACAGTTTAGATGGTAAATACAAACATAGATATTAAAACCGAAATATTGTTATTAATATTATTAAATTAAACAATATGATTATTATCGTCTTACAGCAATCCCATTCACAGTTGATGCAACCAATCAGAATTATTGCATTGCTGATTTTCACAAGTAAGTTAAACCATATAAGTATAAAAAATATGATTTTTAAAAATTCATTTGAATCCAGGAAATTTGCGCCTCGGTGCTGTGTTTGCCAAGAGCCCATTATGCCAGAGCCGGGACAAGAAGAAACAGTGCGAGTAGTTGCCCTCGACCGCAGTTTCCACCTAGAATGTTATAAATGCGAGGTGAGTACAACAGAACAACTTGCTACCGCGTTATACTCACAAGTAACTATGTTTTTAAACAGGACTGTGCCCTCTTATTGTCGTCAGAAGCGGATGGTCGTGGGTGTTACCCTTTAGATGATCATGTGCTTTGTAAAAGCTGTAATGCTCGACGTGTTCAAGTTTTAACAAATCGCATGACCTCAGAACTTTAAAAAGCTTATAATAAATATACTCCTAAATGATATATTAATATTATTGCATTTAATTAGCAACCTATACAGTATCAATCTCATTCCAATATGTATAACCGAACGATTTCATTCCATACTTTATAAAATAAAGCAACTTATTACCACCATATGAAAATATTTTTAAAAGTGGATAAATATCATTAAGATAACCCCCAAAAGTAAGAGTGTAGATTGCATAGAAATAGACAAACGAAATGGCAATTTCGTTCCATACTTTATAAAATAAAGCAACTTATTACCGCCATATGAAAATATTTTTAAAAGTGGATAAGTATCATTAAGATAACCCCCAAAAGTAAGAGTGTAGATTGCATAGAAATAGACAAACGAAATGGATATGCGTTACACACTCTACTGCTTAATTGAAATACTTTCCGAAAGGGTAAACTAATGCTCGACATGTATTTTATTAAAAGCATGTGCAGCTTTCGATAACTTGAAGCATAAGCTTAAAAGCTTTAGGTTGTTTGAAGGAAGAATAGTTTTTTCGGTCATGCGTCGAAATGGTGGAGACTCTCCAAATTTGCGCTTTGGAGACTTTCGCTTCCAATTTATCGCTCAGAGAGAATACAGAATAAAGAGGCGAGCTGGGATACAGAAATATGAAGCACAATACATATACAACATATATGCATTCCTATAGCTGTTCCTGATGCTGCTCGGTATCGAAAGCCATCAGTATTGAATTCGCTTTGCTATCCAACAGACGTTTAACAAAACAATACTTAGTACATACATACATATACAAGTCGCGTGTCGCCTGGTCCCGTCAACCATGTACATACTATAGTGAAACACATTTAAAACACAATATATGTATATGCATACGTACGTATGTACATATTAATTCATTTTGATAGATACAAACTTTATACGTATACCAAATATATACATAGGTTTGAATGTACCTCTCAATATGCATATATGCTTATAAATACATACACACGTATATGCGTTTATGTATGTAAATATTTCATGACATTAATGTGTATGTTCATAGGAATCAATTTATGTATATATTCATAACATCGCTAATGGAACTGTCCCGTGCATATCTTCATATACCAAATATAAATATTTATATACATAGGTTAATATCAATGCATATACATATTTATACGTTCATGTGCATTTCCAGAGATGTGTTTGTATATACGTGTGTAAATTTATATGAGTTTGTATATTATAGTAAATCAACTGAATTTTGAAACGCAACTAGCGCTATTTGATGGAGTGGCTACTGCACAGATAAAAGATATATACATATACATATATATATATATATATATATATATATATATATATATATATATATATATAGAGATATACATTAAAAAAAAAATATATATATGTATATATAGATATATATATTTTATGTACATATGTATCGATACGTGAGTTTTCTGGAAAGTGTGATAAATTCGTTCGTTCGCATTTTGAAATATGTGTACATGTGATTTATGTGTATCTATGTACATGTGTATAAAAAACATAATATGACGCATTATATGTACCAGCTAAAATTGTGAAAAGGTTTTTTGTACAAAAAGGTACCCAGATATGTAGATAAAATTTGCACTTTTTCGCCTCGCCCAATTTCCAAAAGGACATTAATATTCTTAAACATATACGTGTACGTATATATGATATACATACGCCATCTACGCATGTGTGCACAATTACGCTTTATATGTATGTATTTAACTTACATACAATTTTATGATTTTCTTGCAAATAGATCAGCAGATTTATGCATTTCATACATACATAAATAAATGTTTACGAATTTTAAAGTATATGTATATATGCGCTCAAGGACACACATATAAATATATATTACATACTTGTTCTTGTACATAAAATTTTCGATTTGACATTTTTTTGTACCTGACATACATATTCATTGTAATTATTGTATACATACATACGTGAGAAGCATTATCCGTATTACTTACTAGGAAGTGCATAAGAATTATGACATGATATATAAATGATAAAGCTCTGTGTACAAATGAATTTATGCACTCAATGGAAATACGTACGTTAACTTTATTTACATAAATGTTTCTTAAAACATGCGTAGATTGTATACACATACATATACAACGTAAATGTGTATGTATTCTTATACCCTCCCTGCAGCAGACATTACAGTCAATTGGAAAATCGGTGGAAAATTCATGCGCAGCTATAATGGAATGTGGAAGCAAGAGAAACATGTACACAAAGATACCTAAATAGATATGTATTTATATATATATATATATATACATATATATATATATATATATATATATTTATATACATACATACATGTATATGTACATTTGTTTGTACATGTGCGTATCAATTGTCATGTATGCGTTAAAATACAGTAAATAGCTGCAGAGATATCAGTTAAACGAATATGGCCATATATGTATGTATGAACATAGATGCGAATATATGTTTGTACATGTGTATACTCAAAAACTTGTTGCAATTTATAATGTAATTGCAATTAATAAAATAGTAAACAACATTTATTTTAGATGGTTTACTTCAGCAATATCTTCTTTTATATGTATCATGTAATTGTTGCGCAAGTTCAGTTATTGACTTGCCAGCGAGGAATAATTTAAAGCAGTAGCGATTTTTTAGCGTTTTTTTACGTTGCCAAATTACGTATGTTTACGTACAGAAGTAAGCTTGAATGAACATTTCATTATCTCTATCTTTAATTGTTGTGTTAAAAAATACACTGCGTGATAGACTATGAATTCGCTACCATTAGTTGATATGGATTGCTTTGGCTGCTTTCCAGTCAAAACCTCCGTTGAAATCAGTTTTTGTGGGTATAACTAACTAATAGCTGCTTCTATATATGTGTACATATTGTACGTGATAAACAATTTATCGATAATGAACGACGACCAAAGCATGCATTACCTACATATGTACATATATATGTATATGCATGTACATTTTTAGAAATGTTTTGCTCAATTTGTATGTAAGTACGTATTTAAATAAATTCTCAAATAAATACTGAATAGTATTTTTCTGGTTGAAAACATGTGGGATTTGACCATCTGTTGAATATGCTAAAAATGCGTTGCAACAAATTTTCTCCGTTCCTGTGCATGTCGTTAGTCTTACACATGTTCACGTTACTAACCGTGCGTTTATATACATAGGTTTGGACATAGCAAACTGAAGCACATATACACACGTATTCTTTGGAAATTGACTTCATAATCAAATTCAGAATTTGTATGTATGTTATATGTTATATATTGGATATAGAAATTGTTATTCCAAAGGAATAGAAGATTTACGCGGTTAGCGTAAATGCAAATAGCAACCTATATTTTGCAATGAAAGTATTCATAAAAACAAACACATTTTAATTAACTACATTCATCGACCATGCCATAGGCGAAGTACATATAAGTACATATGTCGTATCATTTACAAAACTAATAACCAGCTGTTTGCAGTGTGGCCGTAAAATTGTGTGATCTTACCTAAAAATCGATGGGGAAAAATCGATTATATTGTTGTAAATTACAGTATGTAAATTGTACTAAACAAAAATAAGAAAATTATCATCGTTTTAAATTAATTACATAAATGTGTATGAATCTAAAATATCTATGAATTAATATTTATTTCGTAGAAACACCATTTAATTGGACAAGCAAAAAACGAGAATCGAAAAAACAAGAGTAAATAACACGGAAGCCACAACATATTAAACTATACACCAGATTCAAGGGTTGGTAAAGTTTTCTTGCAAATTTATCATAGGCTTGGCGGCTAAGTGCAAAGCACTTTTATAGACACACACGCACGATAGATTTTCTCAAGTGTGCCATCGCGATGGCTGCTCCAGCAGCCTGTACGCGTTTTTCGGACAATTACGATATCAAAGAGGAACTCGGAAAGTACGTAAACACGGCGGACATCCAGAAGAAATAAAACAAATCAATTGACATGAATTTATGATTTTCCAGGGGCGCCTTTTCAATTGTAAAAAGATGTGTCCAAAAATCAACGGGATTCGAGTTTGCGGCAAAGATTATAAATACCAAGAAGCTAACAGCAAGAGGTAAGAATATATACCCTTCATATTCATACTTATATATGATGTATTATATGAATATTTTCTTGCAGATTTCCAAAAACTAGAGCGAGAAGCTCGGATTTGTAGAAAGCTCCATCATCCTAATATTGGTATGATATAATACGATAAGTTCCATATTCCAGGCGATTCTAGTCGTGAAAGCCATTTCCGTTAACTATATATCTCTTTGATTGTTTTATTACTCTATAACTCAGTTCTGTAGATAAATATTGCAACATGTTCCTTTCATCACTACTAGTTTACAAATTTAAGTCTGCCGAACCTAATAGTCCAAACAAAAAACGTATTCTTATACATCATACTTATACCTGTTATAATTAAGTTATGCAAATACATATATATTTTTGAGGAAATAAGGAGTGTTGCTTATACTTAATAAAGTTTCTTTTTCACTTTTGTCACTTTCAGTTCGATTGCATGACAGCATACAGGAGGAAAACTATCATTATCTTGTTTTTGATCTGTAAGTAGCACTCTCATATTTCTTTTTAGTTGTACGTGTACTAATATGTTATGTACATTGTTAATAACAAAAACTAAAGAGAGTGTAACTTATCGTTATTGTGAAAAACTCTTGGGTCTCTTTGTGGATAAAGCAATGACTTGACTATTGTTTATTGAGATTCATAGTTCATCCTTTCCTCTCCGAGTTCTTATTTACTCACATATAACTCCCTCAAATATGCACACTAACTAATTATGTACATAGTACTAACACAAATTTGTAATCAAAAATTAAATTACAATTTCCGAATGAATGCAATCTACCAATCAACAAAATTGACTATACTAAATACATTTACAGTGTAACTGGTGGTGAACTTTTCGAAGATATTGTTGCACGTGAATTTTATTCAGAGGCTGATGCATCACATTGTATTCAGCAAATATTGGAATCGGTCAATCACTGCCACCAGAATGGTGTGGTGCATCGAGATCTCAAACCTGAGAATTTACTATTAGCTAGTAAGGCAAAGGGTGCAGCTGTGAAACTCGCTGACTTTGGTCTAGCCATTGAAGTACAAGGTGATCACCAAGCCTGGTTTGGATTTGCTGGTACTCCCGGTTATCTATCGCCAGAGGTATTGAAGAAGGAGCCATATGGCAAATCGGTAGATATATGGGCATGCGGTAAGCAGATGAAACTATCATATATTTTAAGTACTTATGTGTGTATGTAGTACATTGATGTAATTTTTACTAACACTCCGATAATATAAACTCATACGTAACATACTTTGTATACGTAACTAAATAAATATATTGTTTATATGCAGGAGTTATTCTCTACATATTGCTGGTTGGCTATCCGCCGTTTTGGGACGAGGATCAGCACCGCTTGTATTCACAAATAAAGGCAGGGGCCTATGATGTAAGAATAATTATCTATTGCCATAAAACCAAATTGTTATTGTTTAAACAAATTTCCATACTTTGTCCAGTTGATATGCAATTATACGAAGCTATGAAAATATCGCACAATATATAGATTAAGAAAATAAACAGACTAACGGATATATCTAGATCAACTATGCTTTACATTGATAATCTTTATTAAGCAGAAAATTTGTTCATCTTTTATTATAGTACCCTTCGCCAGAATGGGACACTGTCACGCCAGAGGCAAAAAATTTGATTAATCAAATGCTCACTGTGAACCCCAATAAGCGAATCACAGCAGCTGAGGCTCTTAAGCACCCATGGATTTGTGTACGCTTGTGCTTGTTATTTATTATTTCTGTCAATCTCTTGATTTATTTGTTTTAACATTTATAGCAACGAGAACGTGTGGCTTCTGTGGTACATCGTCAAGAGACCGTTGACTGTCTTAAAAAATTCAATGCTCGGCGCAAGCTTAAGGGCGCAATACTGACAACGATGCTTGCAACTAGGAACTTTTCTAGTAAGTGGATTAACTCTTTTATTCAAAAATATATATATATATACTTGGTTATATTCGTTTGTAGGTAGAAGCATGATCACCAAGAAAGGTGACGGATCTCAAGTTAAGGAATCAACTGATTCTTCAAGCACAACATTAGAGGACGATGACGTAAAGGGTAAATACTTAAACTCCATTAGAAACGTAGTCGGGATATATGATTTTTAACGATTTCATCACGGATGCCAGTAGAGGCCGAATTTTTATTTAGATGAGTTGAACTTGTTAGGTAACAATTTACAGTTGAATGAATGCCTAGCCAAAATATAATTTAAACACACAGAAAGATAGTGAATATAAGCATACAATATATAAAATCTATATATACATAACAATTATTTACAGATATATGCATATATATTATATGAATACATATTTTCATATATATCTTATAGATGTATATATGAATAAAAACTATATATAGGCTCTCTACCACATTATGCCTTAATAATGTCACTTTCTGTAGTAGTCCATCTAGCTCGGTACTTTTATTAATGCATAATTTTGAATTTACTTGAATTATAATCTATTAATATGCACGCTTATTGTATTTTTGATCTTCAGTGTCGTTTTCGTAGCTGTCGTACCACGTTTTTAATGTGCCTGTATATAATCATATTCTTCATGTTTCATTATTTCATATTGTATCATTTTGTACATATTTCAATTATCTTTCAACATCTGAGATATTAATGCTAACCACATTGAGTCTTATTGATTATTTAAATTAAAAATATTATTGTTAGTTCCATAAACTTGGTTGGATTTTTTATCCTGTATATATTGAAAAACAGTTGTGCAAAAGTATGTAACTGACATAAGCAATCTGACTCCATAAAGTAAATATATTCTTGATCGGCATCAACAGTCGAGTCGATCTACCCATTTCAGTGTATCCGTCGGTCCGGCTAAGCACGTGGCTTTGAAATACTAAAGAAAATACAAACATCACATTTTCAAATATAAGTTCGTGTATACCACCCGTAGATTAAGTTTGTTATATTTACTCAATCCATACTTTCGCCGTTTCGCCAATATTAATAATTATCGGTTAATACCAAACTACATTCATTTTTTTAATGTGTTGGTTTAAATATCTAAGACGTGTACGACGTAATATAGGTAAAAATTCAGGGTATACATATATTAGTCGAAGTCTCTCGACTAGAGTATTTTTGCTTTTTTAAAGCACCGTTAAGTGAAATATACCTTCACAACCAACTAGGTATCCTAGCTCTTATAATCTTTATTACGTTTTTAACTGAGTATTTGATATAATTGCTTTTTTATGATTTGCTCTAAAAACATACATAATTGTGAACTTAAACTTATATAATTAAAGTCCAACATTACACATCTAATAATTACAAGAGGAGTAAAAAAATCCAAAGCTCATTGTGTATTTGCGTGCGTATAAAGTTATTTGGTAATATATATATATTTGAAAACATTTTGCTATTATCTTACGCTCGCAATTACACACTGAACATAAAAATAATAACAACTATTGGAATCAACACAGTTGCATTTTCAAATATGAAATTTGTTTTTTTTTTTTAGAAGATAAAAAAGGAATCGTTGATCGCAGTACCACAGTCATATCAAAAGACCCCGAAGGTAAATTTTCATTTTCATTCTTCGTTTCAAAATATTTTTTATAACTAATAAAAAGAGTGTACAAATATATTTGTGTATATGTATATTTGTGCACTCTTTTTTCATTGAGTTCTGTAACACGCTATGCTCAAATCATTATCATGTGTAACTTTGTGGACCTTTCTATCAGAATGCTTGGGTATAATTTCATTTTACCAATTGTGTTTCCTGGAAGTCAGTTTGAGGAATGAATTAAATGAATGCTTTTGAAGTAATGATTAAAAGGGATTTAAAGACAATTTCGTGGTCTACTTAGAGCTGTCAGTTGTTAATCAAGACTGTTGTTATCATGCAACTAGCTTAAAGGCGTCAACTTGATGGATTTGATTTTAATTTCAGCGTTGGAGATGCTAAGCTTGGATTAAATTGGAAACGGTACTTAACATACCTTCGCCTCTTTCAACATTCGACCAGATCTCAAATGCTCAATTTATACCACCTTGACTTTTCAAAAAGGTTAGAACTGTTTGTAGAAAATTTGTTCTTAACATTTTTACAAGACAAAAATATTTTAATAGTACAGCCAGATATAAAACAAATAATGCGGAATTTCCCTTACAAATTCAGAAAGTGCAATTGTAATGAGCAAACTCCTTTTAATTTAGTTTCAACCGTTGCTCGAGTTCTTGTTCTCCACAAAAATTTTTCCAGAGTAATATCGGTTTTATTTTTAACTCAGTACACAATTGTCACACATAGTTAATTGGACAACAACCGTGCAGCGGTTCAATCATTAAAATCAAACGCAAAATAATCTAATGACATATCTGTATAATATTCCTCCAGTCCTAGTCGCTTCACGCTGCAAACAACTTTTTTAATACTAATTCGCAATTTACAAGTGGCCGGGGTGAATCAATAATTATTGCTCTGTTATTGTACTGCCCGTACACATTGTTTATGTAAATACTAGGCGTCCAATCACATGTCGAAGCAAATCCGACGATCAACTATTCGTTCAACATTAACCACTACGGGTCAGCGTGTACATCTTGGCTTCCAGTACCATTCGGCGTTGGCTTCACCAGAGTAGATGCCAACAAACACGCCAGTATCAATATCAATGCAAATACCAATACCAAATCCAATACAAATAGAATTGATGGCTTCGATTTACAATGTCAAAGTCACGATTTTAGCAACCAAATACAATCAAACTCCCGCCTCAGAGGTGAGTATGCTCCAGTATGCCAGACATTTTCTACAAAACTGAACAGTACATTTGCCAGTTGAATATGCGACCTCCAAATAAAAAAATAAATGGCGTATAAGTATTTCATTGGATCGCTTCTATTATTGTATGTACTTATAAGTATATCTATGTGTTTTATTCTTTCTGATCTATTGCAGATCGCATGCTAAATTTTTGCTGTTTATCCAAAAAAGGAAGCTTCTAATTCAGCTGCGAATGCAAGCATACGTAGGTATCGTTATCTCGTCAACTCGCATAATCTCTATCTTTTATAAGAGTGTCTGGCATCGTATTACATAACAGTCGTACCTTTGTATCTATCTCAAACTAGCTGATGAGTCTGTTGGTGTTGAAAGTTAGCAAAATGCTTGGCGCTCTATCTTAGAATGCGTATGCATATGCGTACTTTTTAATAAACTTATTATGTAAATGTGATCCATCCCGCCTATATATGTGAGGTTAAATTGAATTGATATTATATACATTTTGTGAACATATATCTTAAAAACAAGTCTGACTACTGCTGTATTAAAAATGTCGGTCACGACTCTCTCGTTTTGAGCTAGGAGCATTTTAAAGCACTTTGACTTTTTTTATGCAAACCAATTCAGTTCACCTATACAATCTGATCTGTATTAAAATCATACTTGCCATATTCATATATTGACCTACATACAAATTTTATGAAGAGCTCGAGTCCTCATTTATACATTGAATTTTGTCTTATTTATTGTCGTGTTCGCATATATTTATACATATATATTTAAATTTAAATATATATATATATCTATAAAAATGTGAATTTTAGAAATAAGGATTGTGTGTCCTGCTAAAACTTGCCAGCAAATCTCAGGAAACTCACAATGCTCTTCAGGTACGTATGTTAAGGTGCCTTTTCCTTAGCTCCCATTTTCTGTTAATCAATTTCTTGCATGTTCTCACTTATCAGTGTATATTACACATTTTATTTTGTACTTCAATGAATGCTTGAATGTCTTGTCGTATGAAAATATGCATTATGATTTATTATTATGAAAAGGGATTTTGATACACATTTTGTGCCTTCTTAATTGCTCTTCTGTACAGTAAGATGTACCAGATTATCTACATGCTAAGATGTTTAAGAAGTGCATATGTATTTAGAAAGTATAGTGAAGAGGGAAGGCACTCTTTTGTTAAATTAACTATACCAAATTAATATAATAAGGAATATTTGAGTACAAAGTCTAAATGTCTTTTGGTCAACATTTCATTTAAACTTCGTTTTTATCGAAGGAAATAATTTTTCTTGTGAATTAGAAAATCTATTTAATAAAATTATACATCCTCTTGAACTATAAATTATTCATTTCAAGTACAAGTACAATTTTGTTCTATACAACGCAAAAATGATAACAAGAACTAAGCAGCAGCGTATAAATTTGGCATTTGCATCACCTATTATTATTATACTTATGGACTTCTTAATTCAATTTATCAATATCTGTTAACAGGCTTTTGGGTGCCTCAGTCGAGAGAGCCAAAAATATACTCTACTCAAGTTTTTACCTATTATCATATGGATATTCATACCCAAATGTTATGGGCATAAAAATGGTGAATGTTTGATTATAAATATCTATGTCGTCAACGATTTATAATAATTAAGACTTGGGAAGAGGGTATTCACAGTCGAGCGCTTTCAACTATCGCACTCTATCTTGTTTATGTTGTAAATGTAGTACCAGCGTAGATTATTTAGATACAAGTGACACTGTTTTATTTACATTCATAAGAGTACGCGCTTTCAAAATGCTCAACAGTTCATTTACATTTTAATCATTCGTAATTGAAATTAAAAACAATACTGCGTAATGTGTAGATCTGTATTTATGTGTTTATAAATTGGGAAGAACTGCTCTTATCCAATAATAATTTGGCATATACATTCATATACCAATTTGCGTACGCCCATAAGTGTATATGTATGTACATTCCTATAGCTTATAATGTACCTATTTGTATATGACATACATATAGGTATACTTCATATATATATGTATACGATTGTCGAAACGCCATGTACTTTAATTTTCAAGAGTTTACCGAAATACCATTATATACATTTAGTTGTGTTATGATTGTTCTGTTGCGCTGTTCCACTGGTGCGTTGGTTGGATCGTTCAATTGTATTTCTCATCCTACTATCGCTCGTAATCGAATTTCATCAGTGGTTGTAATTTCTGTACAACTACGACTATAAATTATATACACTATTGAATATAAACTGACTTGCTTCCCTGATTCGCTTTAATTACTTAACATCATGGAAACAAATATATGTATACAAAGCAGCCAGACGACAGGAAATAATAAAGATCACAGAGCAGTTGATTGAGGCCATCAATAGCGGTGACTTCGACGGATATACGTAAGTTAATCCTTTATTACTCAAAATGAATCTTTTACTTTGTGTTGTTATATTATTGACAATTTTTTCCGTGTAGTAAAATTTGTGATCCACATCTAACTGCCTTTGAGCCAGAAGCATTGGGTAATTTGGTCGAAGGAATTGATTTTCACAAATTCTACTTTGAAAATGGTATATATTTCTAAGGCTAAAGGAAATTTTTGTATTTTATATAATACTAATAATTTTATTTTCTAATAGTTCTTGGCAAAAATTGCAAAGCCATTAACACTACAATATTGAATCCGCACGTCCACTTACTGGGAGAAGAAGCCGCGTGTATCGCATATGTAAGACTTACGCAGTACATTGACAAGTGAGTGCCTTTATGTTAGTTTTAAAAATAAGTTTTATGTTCAAGCTTTATTTCTACATAATTATACTATTTTGGTAACTGGTTGTTCACTTACGCACAGTTTAAAACGTGGGAGCAAGCTAAACTAAAATGGAGGCTTGAAATTGAGTTTTACCCATCTGCTCTAAAATGTTATTTTATATTATTTAACATAATTTTCTTTCAAACACGTCCTAAAATTCAATTAGACAAGGCCACGCACACACTCATCAATCGGAGGAGACACGTGTATGGCACCGGCGCGACAACAAATGGCAAAATGTGCACTTTCACCGAAGTGCATCAGGCAAGATCAGCGGGGCAACGACTTTCGATTTTGTATCACAGAAGTAGGCGGACCACCTATGCGCCACTGAAGTTAAAATATAGCATCAATAATTCGCTCCGATAGCTTAATATGATCTATGTTTATAAAACATTATAAGAAACAGCAGCAACAAGAACAGTAAGCACTGTTGATGTGTAGTTGAACAAAACGAAAATTTATTAGTTATAATATGAGAAGAAAATTAAAAAGTGTTCGTTTCCTCTTACAAAATAATCTTTAGTTTCTTTACTGATCATATATGTTGTCTTCTGCATTATATCATTGAATATTGTATGTATGTGTAACTGAAAGTCAAAAGCTTGATGAAAGCGAAATTACTACAAATATGTATTGTATAAATGGATAACCGTATCCAGGAAATAGTTTGCAAGCACTCAGAAATAAATTATCTAAATGCTTTGAATAATTTTAATAATAAAGAAAAATGAAAGCAAGCGGAATAAAAAATTTCTCCCGTTAAATGCAAGTGGATCGAGAGGATTTAACCCCCTCCCAATATACATATAAAAATATATAAATATTCGATTACAACAATCAAATTCAATGTTTATATAATAACTCCCTAGAGGGTTTCTACTACATATGCTGAATATGGAAAAAATATTAAAACTATATGCTACTGACAAGTAGTACCAAATCCATATACATACCAACACTTCTTTGCTATTGAACACACACCCATGCACATACGAAGAAAATTGTACAATGTGAATGTATGTATCAACAGAAATATACTTGTTTAAACGGATCTCTACTAGCACACACATATACAGCCGCCTACATATAAAGCTTTAGCTAGCTACCCACTTGTACGCACTTACTACAAACATACATAGAAGCAAATATGTGTATCAGTATGAAAATATAATTGTATATGAAATTGGTTATACATGCCGACGTACTTATCTAAGCATAATAAAAACTTCTTATCATGTTATTAACATTCAATTTGGATACTACAAGTGTGAATATATAAAAAAAAAACAAATAAATCGAAACAAGAAAACTGCATACACGTATAAATATTATTATCGGAGTCACGATATTGCAAAGCATTAGTTAAAGAATAAATATTAGCATTTACAAATTAAACTATACCAAAAATTACAACCAAACAAAAAAGAAAACATTAAAAACTATAGATAATTGTTAAATAAAATTATATCTGCAAATGATTGGTATCTGACATTTTTGAGCCAAATCTAAAATAAGTACTGAATTAGGAAATGAAACTGGCCCAGCTCAGATTCAGGCTTATCCTTAACAGATCACGGTTCCAGTTGGCCGCATACATTACTACTCATCCTAGGTAAAGACTTTAATGCGAATACCTAAGTTCTTGTATAATATACTTAATGTGGTTACCATGCAGCCACAACAACCATATGCAACCAATACTTAAATACAAAACAAAAGTTTTATTATGCTTATTCTTATGTGTTTTTATACTAATTTTTTTTTCATATTAAAATGAATTTTTCAATAAAAATATATTTAACTAGAAACACTGAATGCTTTGATTAAAAAATTAAATCAAAATGATCATATTAATACTTAATATGAAATTATCTTATTGAAATTGAAATTGTCTCGAAGCAAGTGTACTAGGCTAAGTCTCTATAGATATGTATGTAATTCAAATTGTACTTTTTTATGTATGTAGTGTATGTGTGTGTGCGTGTTTTTTCGTTAGAGTAAATGTAAATTTGTAAATGAATGCTCTGATAATTTCAATTATTGATTTAAACAGAAACTGTAATTATTAAATACAAATCTAGAACAATTCTGTATGTAAAAGTATACAAATAATTTTGGAGTACAAATTTGTGTCAAGCAGTCTGCACAAATGAGTGTTTAATTATTATATGCATTCAGTAATTTATAATATGTTACTAGTGTCTGTCTTTAAATATAATACAAAGGTGTTACATGTTTAAATCATACCCACTATCATGTATTACATATGATACCAAACATGAATGTATCAGATAAAATGTTTAGTTTAAATTAATCATTTATGCAGACTGTTTCAAAAATCTTCAAACTACGGAATACATCTAAAATATTTTATTAAATTAAAAAACGAAATTCGTAATCTTAAAAAAAATAATAATGAATTAAGAACATCCAAACAAAATTCTCATCTATTATTACAAATTTAAAGAATGTACTTATTGTCCACAAATATTGTAATACAAAAGGAAATTAAAAAATGCATTATTACACACATACATATGTACATAAATATTTGTCAATAATAATGTTTACTCACATGAACCTATAATTCACAAAACGTTATAAAACTGACTTCTTACTAACGTTAATGTGGTTAATGTTGTGTATGCATGTTCAATAAATCTAAAGCAACAGGAATAAATTTATTATTAACGATTTTCTAGTATTTAACATGTTTTCTTAAATTATCTTCTAAAACATACTTATGATATGATAATATTATAAGAATAAACCATAATACATATAAATTCAAATAAATTTACAAATCAATCGAAGAGTTGTTATGAACAATGAAGCACATTAAGAGATAGAACGGAATCAATTGTTTATCGAATGTTCCAAAAAGAAAACCATTAAACAACCACAAAGAACGATTGTCTATTCGAATTACATACTTGCTGTAGTTGATGTCCTCAAGATACTATAAAGAATACATGTTTAAAAAAAATTACGGTAATAACTCCAAAAACCAATATTAATTATTAAAAATTTATGATTTATGAACTACAAAAACATACTTAATAAAAATTATTACAAATATCATCATTTATATATGTTTATCGCCTTAAACACTGATAGATTTCGCATCGAATGTAGAAAGTGCCGCAATAAAGCTGTTCAAAGATTATTATCAAACATGAAGACACATTTAGAGAGATCAAACCAAAAGATTTGACCCGTGTCTAAAACTGTCGCGTGTGCAGACGACGGTGATTTTCTGTCGACTATAGTTCATCATTATAATACATCAATCGTTAGGCCAGTTCTTCACAATGAATGGCTGGCACTTAAAGACACAAAAAATAGCGAGCCACCTATTTCTGCTAAATAAGGCAGACAAACACGCTGATATAGCTACAATTCTCTGGGCAATGCTTTAGACAGAATTACTGTACAAATTGTCAAAAAAAAAATCTTGTACCTTGAGTTAGAATAAATTTCACAAATTTCACTCGTGTATGTTTAATTATGTTTATTTTTTCGTCTGACTCATGACAACTTTAATGCTTAATTCAGTTGAATATTATTTCGCAAAAATAATTTTAGTACGGCCATTTAGGCTGCTTCCTTGGCTAGACGGTCGGCCTTTTCAACCACTTCTTCAATTGGACCAACCATATAAAACGCAACCTCGGGCAGATGGTCGTATTCGCCAGCCAAAATCTGTGAGAAGCCCTTAATGGTTTGCTCCAAAGGCACGAGTTTGCCTGCATGACCTGTAAAGACCTCAGCGACCTGGAATGGCTGCGACAAGAAGCGCTGGATCTTGCGTGCACGTGCGACGGTCAATTTATCCTCCTCAGACAATTCATCCATACCCAAAATAGCGATAATATCCTGCAGAGATTTGTAATCTTGCAAGATTTTTTGCACGCCACGAGCGACGTTGTAGTGTTCCTGCCCAATGATGTTTGGATCCATAATACGGGAAGTGGAGTCCAAAGGATCCACAGCTGGATAGATTCCCAGTTCGGCGATGGCACGCGACAAGACAGTGGTGGCATCCAAATGAGCGAAAGTTGTTGCTGGAGCTGGATCGGTCAAATCGTCAGCTGGCACATAAATAGCCTGCACCGATGTGATAGAGCCCTTCTTGGTTGTGGTAATACGCTCTTGCATAGAACCCATATCAGTGGCCAAAGTGGGCTGATAACCTACAGCCGATGGAATACGGCCCAGAAGAGCAGACACTTCGGAACCGGCCTGGGTGAATCGGAAAATATTGTCAATGAAAAGCAACACATCTTGCCCCTCCTGGTCGCGGAAATACTCTGCAACGGTGAGACCAGTTAAAGCAACACGAGCACGAGCGCCTGGAGGTTCATTCATCTGACCGTACACGAGAGCCACCTTTGATGTCTTATCCTTCAGCGAAATGACGCCAGATTCAATCATTTCGTTATACAAATCATTG
This sequence comes from Drosophila anomalipes, assembly GCA_035041615.1. Classification (NCBI taxonomy): domain Eukaryota; kingdom Metazoa; phylum Arthropoda; class Insecta; order Diptera; family Drosophilidae; genus Drosophila; species Drosophila anomalipes. Next base: position 106,560 of record JAWNKZ010000109.1, read on the forward strand.
CCTTCACGGGTGCGCTCACCAACCCCAGCGAAAACAGAGTAACCACCATGTGCCTTGGCCACATTGTTGATCAGCTCCATAATAAGTACAGTTTTTCCAACACCAGCACCACCAAAGAGACCAATCTTACCACCCTTAGCATAGGGTGCCAAAAGATCTACCACCTTAATTCCAGTAACTAGAATTTCCTGCTCGACTGACATTTCCACAAATTCAGGAGCTTCAGCGTGAATTGGAGCCGTCTTATCAGTTGGGATTGGGCCGCGCTCATCAATGGGTTCACCTTTTAATTTAAATTGTTTTATACACTTTATACTTTAAATAATAATGCAGCTAATCTAATTGAGTTCACTTACCAATCACATTAATAATGCGTCCCAAAGTCTCAGCTCCAACTGGAATACGGATGGGATAGCCAGTATCGAGAACCTTCTGTCCACGTACCAAACCCTCAGTACCATCCATAGCAATAGTTCGCACGGTATTCTCACCCAAATGCTGAGCAACTTCCAGTACCAAGCGTGGCGAACGGTTGTCAACTTCCAAGGCGTTTAGAATTGGTGGCAAGTTATCATCGAATTGCACGTCAACGACGGCACCAATTACAGCTACAATCTTGCCATTGGCTCCAGCAGCCGCCTTAGCAGCTGCCTTAGCGGCATGACCGCGAGCTGCAAAAAAGAAAATCAGTTACCTGTGTCAATGTGCGCATTATGTGAAACTTTTAGTATAACTGATTACATACTATGTCTTTTTTGTTCATGTATGTTCTGTGTGTATGCAAAGATTACGTCACAAGAGCATCTCTAAATAATTTAATTGAAATTTTCATAAGTGGATATAAAGTATGAATAAAATGAACTCAATCAAAATTTTGTAAGCCAATTCAAGCACCAAATAGTTTTTAAATAGATATGTGCACATCCATTGCATGTACAATCTCACTTTTTAAGAAATGTATGGTTTAAAGAAAAGTTTGGACAAATATAATTCTGATTTTATATTTTCTGAATTATCTTATTCACATTCGCACATGTATAGTAAGTCAAGTTTAACTATTAATATTTTATTTATTATGCAATCAGTTATTCATTACAAGCACAATTTAGGTTATGTTCGGGTTTTCTCATTCTACATCGATACAGTTTAGCAATCCATATTTAAATAAGAATTTATGCGGTAAAATAATCATCTCACATCTTACTAATTTAAATTCTCCTAATAATTAATGTACTTACACAATTGCCCCAAAAATGGCAGCAAATTTTTATCAGCTTTAGCGGCAGCACGTAACGCAAACATTTTTCACCAACTAACGGAGGTTTGTAGAAGTAGTCGTCTTTCGTCGTAAAATGAATACATAACTTTTATCACGGTCGCATTCACATTTGTCGATAGTCACTATGGCGTTAGACTATGAATCGATAGTCTACTTCACAATCACATTATGGTATATCATTTGGTTGTAGCAATAGATAGATAGATAATACTTAGCCGTAGCAATCTTATTTCATATATCCGACCTTTCCTTAATTGCTTATATATACATTTGGTTTATATATTTTATTACTTTTTGTACCATTGCGCTGACTATCGGTTTGCATTATATAATAACGATGAGAATTGTAGTATTTTTTAATACCGAAGCGAATAATATCGAAGCGAATAACTATATAAAAGAAAGATGGACCTTGTTTCATATTTATATATAAATATATACATTAACATCTTTCTCAATGATGCATTTGTATTCCAACTTCTTTTCTACATGGTTCTGTTTCATTTCGTTCCACTCAGTATAATTCCGATAATTTTCAGTTCACCATTAGATTTAGACATTCACTGCGAAAATTTAAACATGTTTAACGAAGAAGTTAAAATTCTAAATGTTTGTTTATTTCTTTTATACATATTTTCACTTTTTTTTAAACCCATAAATATGTTTAAGAAGGATGCAATGTTGTTGTGTTGTATACCTAGTGCTTGAACTTTAACTAGTAAAACTTCACATGGCTTACAAGTATATTTATGGTACTTGTTCCTATAACTATTCGTAATTTTGGTGGGCTAATCTTTATTTATCAAATTATCGACGTTTTCGTCCTAGCACCATTAATTTCTCGATCGTATGGGATATGTATTTTGTTTATATAGAGCTCTATTTTCTTCCACTAACATATTTTTACAAAAATGCTGCTGGTTTCATTGGCAACAAATGTATACGATCAATTTCAGAAATTGCAATTCGTATCAGTGCAAAGCTATTTCTTATTCTCGTTTTATTTTGGTGGAGCCAACTTTTTATATATACAAGTTGGCAAATAGTTTTTTTCCTATCAGTTTTAGTAATTTATAATTATTACGTTGATCCAAACGTGAGATCAGTCTTTTATATCAGATACTGGTAATAATGCCTGCAAGAATATTTACTTTTCGACGCACAAAAAATGTGAATTATTCTTTATTCATTTTAAGCGTACATGCCGAACAAAAACTTTCTTAATATTGTGTACTCATACATATAACTATATATATTTATATGTACATACATATTTAGTTGTATGTATTTATTATTTTAATTTCCTTTCCATCTCACACTACTATATGCGAAAAATACTCAGATTCGCATGTTGACAAATTATGCTTTCTCGCTCTAACCCAAGCGCTTTTCTATATCCACTGAAGACTCATCGCTAATAAAAATAAGCAAAGATCCACGTGTTTGTGCATTTTGCAATTTTAAATTCAATTCATATATGTAGTTGCCTAAAAGTGCATATAGACAATTGAGCTCCCAGCCTAATTTGAGACGCTGCAGCTGAAATATATATTAAAGCAAGTCAAGCAAAGTAAAAACATGTACATGTACAGATGTACATATACAAGTATGTACATATGTAAGCCATTCGTGTTTGTATTTTTTCATCATTTAATTGATATTACTTCAATATATCATTACACTTTTCCAGTATCAGGTCGGTGGATGACAATTACCCCGATCAGCTAGCTTATTTATCCAAAGCAGTATTATTTTTGATGGCAATCACGCACTCTTCGCCGCAGGCTCCCAGCACAGTGCACAAAAGATCCTTGCCGGCATCGTAGTCGGCGCGCAAAGAAGTTCCTAATGCGCCCTCTGGAATCTTCAGATCCTCGCGCAAGCCGCCGCTGTCACTCATCAAGGTGAGGTAGCTATCATCGCTTATATCGGTGAGCTGGAAATCCTCGCGTTTTACGTGCGGCACATCCATGTTGTGAGTGGAGGGACAAATATCCTCGTACTTTTTCTGTGTAAATATGTCGATGCCAACAAGATGGACTTTGGCGTGGCCATGCTTGCCTGTCTTCGAGGTAGACATATCCACGATCTTGCAAGGGCGTCCCTTAAGCATCACATATCCGTTCTTGCGCAGCGCCGAACATTGCATCGGGTAGGTTTTGGATGCACCCGACTCGCCGCCACCAAAATGTTCCCCTTCAGAATCCGACATTTTGACAAAATTTTCTTGTTAAAAACTTTACACGCGGCACGCTGTGAAGAAAAGGGAACTGAAAGAGTGGTCACACTTCAGAGATGGAAAAATATCGAAACAACGCTGCTTTATTACAAATATCGATGTATTGGGGCGTCGCAGCGAGTTGCACTAAAATTTTAACCGCATTGTGCAACACTGAAAGGCGGTCAATGTGCCAATCATCGATGCACTAACTAATCGATATATTAATTATCCGACATTTTGAAAATGGTAGGGTTGTATTTTAGTAAGTTGGTTGTGTGTTTGTTTAGCATGTTTGTGTGTGCGTGAATCGTTCGGGTGCCATAAAAAGTGTACATTAATTTGCAATAACCCAAGTATTGAGTGTTTCTTTCAATTTAAAAAGTCCGTCTTTGAAATTATAAAAAGAGACCAAATATTTTGTGCATAAGGGCGCACAAATCGACTCGCGTGCACATACATAATTCATGTAAACTTGAGACCATTGTTCATTTGTGAAAATCGAAGCATCAAATAATTAGAAATAAGTACATTTCAAAGTTACCACTACATATTTACTATCTTTGTGTACCTATTTGAAGATGTTGCATATTGCCAACATTTGTAGCATGAACAAAATACGTGATCTACAAGGGTAAGTAATTTTCCTATATTGCAAAAAAAAAAAGGAAAGAAAAAAAACAACTGCAGTTGCAAAGTGCGCATGTATGTACATATGAATGTAGACATGAATACATATCGATATGTATGCATATGCATATATGTAAATATGTATATTTGTGTGTACTCCGGTGGGAAAGAATTCTGAATTCGTACGAGTTTTAACAACTGTCTAGTGTTAAGATAAATAAAAATCTTTAAAAATTCTGAGTATATTTGAAGACTGTATAATTTTAATCAGTCTTTTAACACACACACACACAAACAAACACACCGTTCTTAATGAATGCTGGGCGTAGGCTTCGTCGCAGTAGACAAATCACAGCCGTCGTATGCACTATGTACTATTGGGTGCCCAAAAAGATCCTGTTAGCATGTACTAAATGATTAATGCTGATGGAATATGTTTGTATATATGTATTTACGTATTGAAAACTTTGTATTTTCGATCTTCGTGACCTTTTTTGGACATATGGATATACATACATATGCAGATGGCATAATTTGATTCTAAGACTTAATTAGCCTGCGCTTTGAATAGCGATGTCTATTGTCTGGTTGTTTTAAAACGAACTGATTTGTTTTGGTCTTTATCGTAAAGATATACAGAGTCCAATCATTGTTGCTACATCTACAAACTTACATGCGTACAAGTACTCATGCGTACATACATACATAAACACGTAGATGTGTTTGTACAATGTACTCTGCAGATTGAAGTTTATCCAAATGTCGTGTTATCTGTAATTATTTTTCATTTACATTCGTACTGTATCGCCTTTCTCCTCCTGCACTCTAATGTAAATAAATATCAAAATAGATGTGCCCATTAGCTGAACAAAACATAAAGAAGTCATATCTTTCTTCGGCAGATTTTATTCAGCAAATGTTCGGCTTTCGGGCATAGCTGTTTTTTATTATTCGATGCACTTGATACAATTATTTGTTACTGTGTACAGTTATACAGAAAATTGATGACTATATATGCATTATCTCTTTCCTCTTTATTTTGTATTTTTATATTCAGCTGCAGATAAGACCATAATGTTGCAGCTCGTAACTGGAAGTGGAAGCTGATGCGATACAAGTTGTAAAGTATACATATGTATATCTGTAGGTCTCATGAATATGGATAGAACAGAATTCGCTATTTAACCAATGCATCACATATCCATACATTAAAAGTTGCTGCAATTTCTTATTTAATAAATACAAATATTTAAAGAAGACGTAATTTGAGTGCGAACAGGATAACGCTGGACCATAAGAACAAATTTTAAATCCTTCGCAAGGGACCTATTGTTCGCATCGCCATTTTGGCGATTAGCCTGTGACTGTGGAAATGAATATTCTACTTTGTTTACTGTTAATAACAATTGTGGGAAATCGAACATCAAATTCTGCCTACGGCCAAATACAATACACATCCAAAAATCATAATGACAAGCTCCATTCTGCATCGCCAAACGAGCCATCTGTACTGGCTCTTCGAGTTGACAGGGTGGGACGCAGTGAGGCAGCGGCCCCCAAGGTTAACTTAACTGAAAATGATTTCAATGGGCTGGCCAGAGATGTCTCTGGGAACTTCAGCAGCAGCATAATTACACATGTTGCCAAATTTGATACGACGCTCAATCACCTTCTTGTGGACACAATAACCGGACGAGTCTTTGTTGGCGGTGTGAATCGACTGTATCAGCTATCGCCAGACTTAGAGCTGCACGAAACTGTGAGGACGGGTCCACAAAATGATTCAGTTGAGTGCACGATACTTGACTGTCCTCTTAATGCCGTGCGAAAGCCCACGGATAACTTTAATAAGGTGCTGCTTATAGATCGTGCCACGTCACGGCTTATTGCTTGTGGCTCCTTATTCCAGGGTACGTGTACGGTCCGCAATCTTCAAAATGTTAGCATAGTTGAGCACGAGGTGCCGGACGCAGTTGTTGCCAATGATGCAAACTCTTCAACGGTGGCTTTTATTGCACCTGGACCTCCCCAACACCCAGTGACAAACGTAATGTATGTGGGTGTAACCTATACCAATAATTCACCATACAGAAGCGAGATACCGGCAGTTGCGTCTCGATCTCTGGAAAAGACTAAAATGTTTCAAATTGCCTCATCGGCTGTAACAACTGGCACGCGCACCTTCATCAATTCATACGCTCGCGAAACATATTTGGTTAACTATGTGTACGGGTTCAGCTCGGAGCGATTTTCATACTTTCTCACCACCCAGTTGAAGCACAATCATCACTCGTCGCCTAAAGAGTATATAACTAAGCTGGTGAGGATTTGCCAAGAGGACTCCAACTATTATTCATACACTGAAATTCCGGTGGAGTGCATTAGTGACGCTCAGGGCGGTACTAAATTTAACTTGGTTCAGGCTGGATTCCTGGGCAAACCTAGCTCGGATTTAGCTCAAAGTTTGGGCATCTCGATTCAAGATGATGTCCTTTTTGCTGCCTTCTCAAAGGGTGAAAGCAACATTCCAACCAACAACTCGGCACTTTGCATATATTCCTTAAAGTCAATTCGTCGCAAATTTATGCAGAATATTAAATTATGCTTCAATGGAGTTGGATTGCGTGGCCTCGACTTTATCTCTCCCAGCATGCCTTGTGTTTTAACGGTATGTATGCGTTAAATGTTTGTAAATGTGTATACGTATATTCATATATATAGATATATATATATTTTGTGTGTATATATATGTAGAAAACTTTTTTCCACAGGCATAATTTAAAGATTTATTATTTAAACTAACATACCAAATCAACCGTGTAGTTTAGAAAATGAAGAATGAAAATTGACTTTTTTGGGATTGAAAGATTGAAAATAAGTAATATTAATGATGTCATTGCAGAAACTACAAACAATTGGCGAAGACTTTTGCGGATTGGACGTTAATTCGCCGCTAGGAGGGGAGCAGCCAATCACAGCTGTTCCAGTGGCAATGTTTAATATGAGGCTTACATCAGTGGCTGCGACCAGCACTAGCGGCTATACGGTGGTCTTTATTGGCACAGCTAACGGTTATATTAAGAAAGTAGTCGTTGAGTCTTCGACCGTTGCAAACGAATATGCAAGCCTGGCAGTGGATGTGGGCTCTCCCATAAAACAGGACATGCAGTTCGATAACCAGAACCTATATATTTACGCCATGTCTCAGCGCAAAGTGTCCAAAGTGAAGGTGTATGATTGCGCCGACTTTAAGACATGTGGCGAATGCCTGGGCGCCAAAGATCCATATTGTGGCTGGTGCTCACTGGAAAATAAGTGTAGCCCACGGTCTAACTGCCAAGATGACGCCAATGATCCATTATACTGGGTCAGCTACAAAACGGGAAAGTGTACAACAATAACAAGTGTGGTGCCCCATCAATTGCAGCGTACTACCGCTCGCACCTTAGAGCTTATCATCGATCACTTACCGCAACTCAAAGAGAATTTAATTTGTGCTTTCACCACCGAAGACAAGGCTCTATTCACAAATGCCACTAAAAAGCGTAACGGTGTTAACTGTACCACGCCACGTACGGATATGCTACCACAAATTGAGCAGGGCAAACATCATTTCACGGCGAAGCTGTCTGTGCGTACAAGAAACGGTCCAGACCTTGTATCTACGGACTTTACGTTCTTTGACTGCAGCACACACTCATCGTGTACACGCTGCGTATCATCGGAGTTTCCCTGTGATTGGTGCGTCGAGGCTCACCGCTGTACGCATGATACAGCCGAGAACTGCCGTAATGATATACTTGTGACTGGTGTTAGCCGAATAGGTCCAAGCTATCGCTCGGGTCCTGGCTTCTGTCCAACCATTAACGCCACCGGAGATGGCAGTGAGGTGCTTGTCGCTGCCGGAACTAGCAAATCGATTAAGGTCAAGGTTCACATAATTGGACAATTTATTGTGCAGACACGATTTGTTTGCCAGTTCAACATTGAAGGCCGCGTGACCAGCTTAAACGCCCAATTGCTTGGCGACACTATCTACTGTGATAGCATGGAATTTCAATACACATCGCGATCCCCGAATTTAACTGCAACTTTTGCGGTCATTTGGGGCGGCTCTAAACCTCTTGATAACCCGCATAATATTCACGGTAAGTCTTTGGTTAATTAAATTCCTTAAGCCTTAATCCATCAACACCAAATATATAAGTACATATATGTATCGTTCATTTGCAGTTGTTATTTATCGCTGTCGCGACATGGCTGACAGCTGTGGGATATGCTTAGCATTGGCTGAGAAATACAATTGTGGCTGGTGTTCATCTACAAATACATGTGAGGTGGTGGAACAGTGTAACAAGAATAATGAAGGCAAGACGGATTGGCTGAATCGTAGCGAGATTTGTCCAAATCCAGAAATTCACTCGTTTGGTCCGAAAACTGGGCCCTGGGAAGGTGGTACGAACATAACAATAAAGGGCATAAATCTTGGAAAAAACTATAACGACATCTACTCGGGCGTTAGAATCGCTGGCATTAATTGCATGCCCTTTCAACAGTTTTACATAGACACAAAACAAATTGTGTGCACAGTAGATAGTCCCGGTGAGCAAATGTACAGGAATGGGCGTATTGTGGTACAAATAGGTGACTACCGTGGCGAATCAAAAGAAGATTATGAGTTTGTTGATCCGAAAATATCGAATTTTTATCCTCGATTTGGACCTACCTCAGGTGGTACACGAATACACATAATTGGCAAACATTTAAATGCCGGTTCACGTATACTGGCATTTATAAATGATCATTTGCCTTGTAAAATCATTAGCACTGACTCATCACAAGCAATTTGTCGGACTTCGCCGTCTCCTGGTATTATTGAAGGTCGACTGAAAATGTCATTTGACAATGGACCCCGAGAATTTAACGATTACAATTTTAAATATGTACTCGACCCAACTGTTGAACAAGTCAGTTCCGGACCCAGTGCCCAGATTAAAGTGCCAAAGGGCATTCCGGCTGGCGGAATCCGAATTGCAGTTACTGGTACACAATTTACTAGCATACAAGCACCAAGCATTTATGTATTTTACAAAGGTCAAATGTATGTGAGTCAATGTCGAGTTCAGTCAGATTCGGAAATGGAATGCCCGTCTCCAATTATTGAAGCTGATAGCCAAATCTTAGACCCGGAGAACCCCACGTTGCTCGAATACGGCTTTCTAATGGACAATGTGCTGAGAGTGCAAAACTTATCAAAGACGCATAACAATCATTTCGAGCTTTACCCAAATCCTGAATACTTCACGTTTGAGGAACGAGTCAAATACTTTAAAAGCGAATATCTGACTATAAATGGCCGCAATCTTGATCGTGCTTGCAAGGAAAGTGACGTCGAAGTTAAGATTGGGAATGGTTACTGCAATATTACGTCTCTATCACGACAGCAATTAACATGTCGGCCACCCACTGAAGCGGCGGCTGCCAGTAACAGTCCCGGTGGACCAGAGGTTATTGTGCGTATTGGATCATCATTGCAATATCGTATTGGCATACTGAGTTACGAGTCTTCGAACTTAATCACGGATTGGGGAGATAACGTTGTATTTTTTGTAATAGCCGGCTGTGTAATTCTATTGCTGTTCTTTGTTGCGTTGCTTGTGGCATATAGAAAGAAAACTTCGGAGTCAAATCGTGTACTTCGCAACATGCAGGAACAGATGGATATTTTAGAATTGCGTGTGGCTGCCGAATGTAAGGAAGCATTTGCCGAACTCCAAACGGAAATGACAGACTTAACGGGCGATCTAACTTCGGGTGGCATACCATTCTTGGATTATCGGTCGTATGCGATGAAAATTCTGTTCCCAAATCATGAAGATCACGTCGTCTTGCAGTGGGAAAGGCCAGAACTGTTACGCAAAGAAAAAGGATTGCGCCTATTCGCTCAACTGATAATGAATAAAACGTTCCTTCTTCTTTTTATAAGAACGCTCGAGTCGAATCGTTATTTTTCTATGCGTGAACGTGTTAATGTTGCTTCATTAATAATGGTCACATTGCAATCTAAACTGGAATATTGTACGGATATTTTGAAAACACTATTGGGTGATCTTATTGAGAAATGCATTGAAGGAAAGAGTCACCCAAAATTATTACTTCGTCGAACCGAAAGTGTAGCAGAAAAAATGTTGAGTGCATGGTTTACGTTTCTCCTCTATAAATTTCTGAAAGAGTGTGCCGGAGAGCCTCTATATATGCTATTTCGGGCAGTTAAGGGCCAAGTGGATAAGGGCCCTGTTGATGCGTGCACCCACGAGGCTCGCTACTCTTTAAGTGAAGAGAAACTAATTCGTCAATCCATCGATTTTCGACCAATGACTGTGAATGCCAGCATCACACAGCAGCCAATATTTTGCAACAATTTGGATATGTTGCCATCGCACACTGAAAACGTGTCAGTTAAAGTGCTTGACTGCGACACAATCGGTCAAGTTAAAGAAAAATGCTTAGAAACAATTTATAGAAACATACCATCCAGCCAAAGGCCACGCAAAGATGATTTGGATTTGGGTATGTAACCAGCAATTTATTTGTACTACTATATATATATATATATATATTATAATAATTTTGAACCGTGTCTTCCCTAATTAGAATGGCGAACTGGAGCAACGGGGCGAGTTATCCTGTATGATGAAGACGCTACTTCGAAAACGGAGAGTGAGTGGAAAAAACTAAATACATTGCAACATTACAACGTGCCAGATGGAGCTGGTCTGAGTTTAGTACCAAAGCAAAGTTCCATTTATAATTTTAGTATATTGTCGGATAAAAACGAGAAATCTCACAAGTAAGTAAAAACAAGAAAGGGCAGTTATCTTCAGGATGCCGAAGACGAAATATTCTTTCAAACGTGTGTCAGATGAGCGAAATAAAAATAAAAAAATATATAAGCGCTCCACGTATCGTGTCAAAATTAAAACATGTTCTGAAAGGATATGAAAACTGTATACTGCTTCTTTGTTGAATATTTTGAAATGTGGCAAATTAATTTTGCATTTCTGCCGTTTAGGTATGAAACTCTAAATATATCGAAGTACACCTCCTCCTCACCGACATTCAGCCGCGCCGGCAGCCCTTTGAACAACGATATGCATGATAACGGACTAAAATATTGGCATTTGGTCAAACACCACGACAGCGATGTTCAAAAGGAAGGAGAACGTGTTAATAAATTGGTCTCCGAAATATACTTAACAAGACTGCTGGCGACTAAGGGTACTTTGCAGAAATTTGTAGATGACCTTTTTGAGACTATATTTAGCACCGCTCATCGTGGTTCTGCCTTGCCCTTGGCAATTAAATATATGTTTGACTTTTTGGATGACCAAGCCCTATTGCATGGAATTACAGATCCTGAAGTCGTGCACACTTGGAAAAGCAACAGCTTGCCTTTGCGGTATGTATATAGTTGCACGCATCATAAAAGTCTTTAGGAATCAGTCATTAAATTGTTTCCATTCTTTTTTTTTTACAGTTTTTGGGTCAATTTAATAAAAAATCCAAATTTTGTATTTGATATACATAAATCGAATATTGTGGACTCATGCCTGTCAGTTGTAGCTCAAACATTTATGGACTCTTGCTCAACTTCGGACCATCGATTGGGTAGGTGACACCATGTTTTAAACGTTAACTTTCCTAATATTAATGAGCTTGCTTTTCTCCAGGCAAGGATTCGCCAAGCTCAAAGCTATTATATGCTAAAGATATACCCGAGTATCGCAAATGGGTTGACCGATATTACAGGGATATTCGAGATATGTCCTCAATTTCCGATCAAGACATGAATGCTATGCTCGCTGAAGAATCAAGGGTAAGTAAACTGTAAATTTTAAACACAGAAATGTGAGCAACGGCTACCTTGCCTAACTTTGGTGGCATATGGTCTAGTTAGTATACGTTAATTTTTTTTTCTTTATTTATATTATTTATTTTATGATTTCAGCTTCACACCACGGAGTTCAATACGAATTGCGCATTACATGAACTCTACACTTACGCTGTTAAGTATAATGAGCAGTTAACGGTTACGCTGGAGGAGGATGAATTTTCACAAAAACAACGACTTGCTTTCAAATTAGAGCAGGTTCATAATATCATGTCGGCTGAATAAATCACAATACTCAAAAGGATAGAAATTATGATTTATAACTAAAGGAAAAAACGGTATCAGTTTTGTGCGTTACCCAATTACGATTAAACAGGAAAGACAATTCTTTATATACATTTACTCGTACATAAAACATACCACCTATGCAAATATATAAATGTACGTGTGTGTAAGTTCCATGACTATAGTATCTGAATAATCTGCTTCGTACTTTATTTGTTCCAATTTCATCTAAATAATATAATAGTGTATGTGTTGCAGCCATAAACATTTACAGCTGCAAAGTAGTACTGCCATAAAAAGATCAACGTTTCATATTCATTAACTTACACTAACAGCATTCCATTGAGAACACTACATGGAAAGGATTCAAATTTTTGTTTTTTTTTCTGTCATATGTGTAATTTGCTCATTGATATAGTATATGTATGTATGTTTATTGTACTATACTGCATGTCAGTAAAATATTATTGTCTAAGAATCGATATTCAATATATAATATAATCCAAACGCAAACGCAAAAATCGACTGATTTTAATATACATGAAAACTAATTAATATTTTAGTTTCAAAAGTATATGTAATATGTAATTTATAAATATGAATCTGCATCAAAATTGAGAAAGATTGCAACTACAATGTCATGTGTAGTAAAACAGACGAAATTTTGTATTACATAAATTCTTCTATCAATGAATACTATGTTACCTGGTAACCCTGCGGAAACTAAACGTAGCAATACTAACCTAATCTTGCCGTAAGGTCACTCGGGGTTTTGCAGTAAATTGTATGGCATCCGCTACATTTGTATTACAAAAGAAAAACATCAATGAATTTTAATCGATTGTCAGCAGATTCTTCGTAGATAGATTTATACATAAATATAACAGCACTTGGTGGAATATGAACACTGTTATATTGTTTCATTTATTATACATTATACATATATGTGTATACATATTATATGTGCATTATTGTTATAAGTATGTAATTACATTTATTAATGTCTGTATGTAATTATGATTAATTAATTACTTTTTATCAATGTGTGTATTTCATAACATTTGTATGTAAATTATTTATTTTTACTTCGAGAAGTAGGATATTTTAGACAACTATTGCTTACAATAAATTTTTTTAATTTAATTTGGCTTTGGAGTTTCTTTTGTTCATTTATAGTTTGAATGTTTGAATTATTTAAAATTCTTCATCTGTAGCTAATAAACTGTCCCCAAAACATCAAAAATCAGCATTTAGCTTGCTAATCTAGCCAAAGTGATTGATGATCCATATATAAAAAGCAACGGGTACATACTTACTGTCTATGTATGTGTGTATTCTGAGAATGCGTAATTTTTCCTTCCATTATACAACGAGCGGGATCTGGCTTAATTAAGCCCTATAACTTCATGGGTTTATATAATTGTTTGTGAGTTTTTTTTTAAATTAAAATAATGGTTCATCTGGTCAATTTGATAATTATACAACACATACATGATATGTATGTATAAAGACATAAATATGTATGTATTTCATATTTATAAAAAAATTGTAGAAATTAAATGTCTTAAATGTATGTATGTTTGTATTAAGTAACCTGATTAGTAAGAATTTCTGATTCGCAAAAGTTGTATGCATATAGACCGACGTGTAGTTTTTATGTTTGTAAAGTGTATGCTATTCATTGTATTAGTTTTAATTTTGTCTTGTATTGCCCCTTTTCCACTGCACTTTATCCCATTAATTTTACGCAAGAAATTATATCGACCATGGACACCTTGGACACCTTAACCAAATGACAACAGAGTTTTGTTAATTAGTTTTGATATTTCTACATTGAAGTGAATCACGATTTCACACAGGACATCTCCGGGGTGAACAAAATAATAATAGCTGCTGCTGGCAGTACTTATGTGTGCCGGATTTAATTTAATGATAAAATTTAACTTAACGTTTCACGAGCCGAGGATCTCTGTTTTTTCTTATACTTACCATTTCGGTATTAAACGTGCATCCTCCATCAGAATATGCATAGAGTCTAAAGTAAGCTACATCTACGTATAGTATGTATGTACTATTAAACCACCGATACAGGACCTGCACACAAAAGATACATCAACATCCGACTAACGGTAAATAAATATGCGACGTGTAAGGTACACACTATTTTCTCATCTTTTTATTTTTACTTATAATACATTTTATTTTCAATGCTTAGGACATATATATAAAGACAAATTTACATTATAAATAGTTATTTAAATTAAGATTTCACTATTGTACGGGGGGGGGGGGGGGGGTACTCTTTATTTTGTCGTGAATCGTGTAACGCACTGAAAGAACCATCCCCGACTCCATCGAGTTAAATGTGTTTATTCTTGATCGATTATATATTGTATTACAAGTCTTATCGACTGACCGTCCGTATGGTTGCTTCGCCAACTTCGGCTATTTAAAAATCTCAGTTCTTGTTTGTAGTTTTGGAAAATATTTGGGTTTTCATGTTTTAGTTTTCCAGTTGTCAAATAATTACTTATAGGTAAATATATATGTGTACATATATACATAATATATTTATACATTTTTGTGGTTGTGCGTAAAAATATAACGATAGTCCATAAAATGTTGTATATTAATGTCTAAGTACTCTAGCAATCGAATACTACAAGTGGAAATTAAGAATAACAGATTAAAATACCACTGTCATCTAGGTGTGCACAATCATAAAAGCATTACAACAAAAATTATAAATATAACGGCTAAAATAACTTGTGTAAACAATAAATGCAAAAATAATATAAAGCTTCCGCTATTATTAACATATCTGTTAGACATTGTACCATAAAAAAGCATTTATTTGAAAAGTACTTCTATAAATATACATTTAGTTTACGAAACGAATCATTTTTATTTGGATTTTACATACCTAAAGTGAAGTTTTATAGCTACATATGTATTTATTGATCAAATAATAAATGCACACAATTTTGTAAGGCAAAAGTCAACTTAAATTTAATTATAACGATTTGTATTTTCTAATTCGAAATATTCGGAAGAATTAAGTATGTTAAGTATGTGTATTTATACTTAATTCATTCGGATTTATCACCACATTATTATACACAATGTAATTGACCTAAGGCGACTGAGTCATTCTCAAACCTATGTAACACGTATCAGAATATGATTATAGTATTTTCATCTATGTGTGTGTGTGCGTGTAAAGTATTTTAAAATATACGAATAAAATTTGTGAGAAACTGTCAACCCATGTCTTACAAGGACGTATTTTAGTTTGTGTTTCCCTCAAAGATGTAATCAACGTTTCATATTGGAGTCTGCAGCTCTCTCTCTATTTGCTGGGGCGATCGTGAGCGTAGCCTTAAGTCTTTAATAATTTTACCAATACTCGGTAGGATTTATTTGCACCGCATGTATTGGATCCCAAACCTAAGAACGATGTGCACAGGTTGCTAACCCAGACCCTCAAAGGTGAAACAAATTTAAGTATAATTGGGTGCTACAAGTATTTAATTATACTTGTGTCTGTGTCCGCATATGAATTTATTATTTTCTTTGTTGAAATTATCAGACTAATACTAAAATGTTACATCGACGTGTTCTACATGTAAATTCGAACCACAATTTAAATACAATTGGTACATAAATATCGATTTTATAATTAGCTTTATTCAAATTAAGTCTTATTCTAGGGAGGTTTTTCCGGATCAATGGTTGGTATGGTTATTATTGTTGGAATTGGAATTCAAGTTTCGTTGCGATTCTTTTCGATTATTTGTATTTTGAAGACATTCTATCTCTGGAGAAGAACGATCTATTTTCTAGCTTAACATTATTTAAGAGTAAAAGAGTTATGACCTAGAAATAGGCTTAAATTTCCAAGCTCCACACAGTTTAAATATTTGGGAAAAGCCCCCGCCATACATTTTGTAATTTAAATACAAAGTAGCCCAGCCAATGTATATTTATTTATTTAAATTGGATTAATACAACTTTCCGGAAAAAACAATCCTCATGCCATTTAAGATGTTATCGTATTTTTATTTATATAAATTTTCGAGAAATGGGTGGGATTGATAACCCGAAACTACTTAAATTATTTTGCCGAACCTAAAACTTATTATAATTTAAAAGCCTCTCGCCTATTGTAAGTTTACGTAACAAAAATTGGGTGAATTAATAACAAGCCTATCTGATCAAAATAGAATCCGCTTAATTCCAAAGTTATTAAACTTAAAACCTATCTACATAGTAGAGGTTATCCAAATGGATACGACCCTGTCAATGAGTTAAATAAATAAATAAATTCTAATCAATAAATTATTTGGAATGTAATTCAAGTTGAAATTTATGATAAACTTAAAGAAACTGTCGTTTAATAAGTTTAAACAAACGCCTTTCTGTATGATTTTTGGTAATTCATTTACGAATGACGAGAATAGAATTTAAGTAGGCTGTTCACATCTTAGAGATGTTTTTATGTGTATCAAATTATAGGTCGTTTTTTCTTATGCAAAGAGTGAATCCATATACTACTTAAGAAGCACCTCGCTAACGCGGACAAGGATCAACGGAGAAATTGTTACTGTGCGCTAATTGGTACATATACAATAGTATAATTTATGATAGAAGATATAATGCATTTTCCAGCTCGATCTACATAAAGTTATTTTTTAACATGCAAATAAACTTATGATGTCTTGTTTTATCCTTGAATTATCGGTTTAAGACTTGCTGTTGGGCCACTGTGTTAAAAAATAGGATGGCAATGGGATAACGAATGAAACGTATGCGGAAATACTTGACATTGACTATTAGAATGACAAGTCGAGCCCGAACCGATATATTTTGGGGGAGAAGATGATATAGATGATGATGTGGCATGTGGCGTTAGGTTCTGCCCTACGTACGTCTCTTGCAAGTTAAAGTATAGAGGTGAGCTTGGCGCTAAATGTGGTAATACAATTGGTGGGTTATCCATAGAGGGTTTACTGGGCACTGTATGCGCTTGTTGTTCTTCCACAACATGGGCTACAGCGACAGCAGCCACCGCTGCCGCTTTTGAAAGTAGATCTGTTGGCAAATTAAAGATTGAGGATCACTGAAGTCGCGGCCAATAATTGCTGCCTGTCAAATCCGAAACATTTTGAGTTGATATTTGTACAGGTACCGAAACGCCAGCAGATATTACGCCTGCAAAATAACATTCTTGTTAGTTAATTACCGTAAATAGAAATGGATCCACATATACCTGTGTTGGCTGTGCCTACTGCAGAGCCGTTTCCATAGACCCCGTGCTGTGGCGGCTGCTGGTGAGCCGCTGCTGGGTTACAAGCTGTATTTCGAGGGTGGGCAGCATAGGGAGATCCCAAGGACAGCGGATCATGAAACATGTATGGATAACTATCCCTCTGTTGTAAACATGTCGGCGTCATTGAACTCAATGATTGTGTCATCGAGCTGTTCAAAAATTAAACAAACACAAATATCATTAGTAGGTCAAATTGTGAATAATTTGCAAATGATAATAGACAAGTCCTAATGTTAAATTATTCATTTTTAAAGACTTACTTGTAGTTTTCAGCCATGGTGGCGATTGGTTGCGGGATAGATGAGTACATTGTATTGAAACCAGTATTTAAGGGTAAACGGGGCGCTACAGCTTGCAAAGGTGGGCTATCAGAATTAGTATGTACATTGCTCGCATCACCGCCAAGTATCTACAAATATTTTATTCTGTTAGGCAATTTATTGTTTGAAGCTGAACTGTGTGCATTCTTACTGTCGGCCCATTGGAGGTCTCGTTTGGGTTGTTGTTGCCTGTATGTACTGTTGATGCTCCCTCTGAGCCAGCTGATGTACCAATTCCAGGTGTCGAATTGTTAGCCGTTGTGGCATTGGTAGGGACACTGCTTCCGGAGGGATTATTTGTGCTTGTACGTCCGCTGGTGCCCCCAACATTGTCGACTGAGCGTCTTTGGGTGCGCAACTTTTCTTCTCGACGCCATTTAGCCCGGCGGTTTGAGAACCAAACCTAATTATAAGGTTGTTAATACTCATATACAAATACATACATACATGTGCATAGGTCATTTAATCAACACAAAATGAAAGCACTTGCAATAGCAAATGTAAACACCAATTGCTGTTGCTATCCCATTTTCACATGAACGGCATGACATTAATAAATGCTCAAGAGCCGAATTCGTTCCACGATGCTCGTGGAATTGGCGTCAACATCATACATCAATAAAAAAAATACACAAGTAAAATCTACCGTTTGCTTAATACTCTGTTTGCAGTATATAAACAGTAAAAAGCATGTGGAAAGTCGCTTCTTAATTATGAAATTGGTGACTAAAATAAACTTGACCTGCTTTAGAACTGTATTAGATATAGATTTGCAGACTATTTCATTTTTAGTGCTCGTTGGCATACTGAAGACGGACTAGATCACAAAAGCAATATGCTCGTTTTCTGTTTGCGAACAGAATTCAAAAGAATATTCAGCCTCAGCATGTAATGAAGCTTGAGCCTTATCGCTGCAGTTGAGGGACGCATTGGCTTGGACTGCGACTACTTATTTATGCTCTAGTGACAAAGGGGTGAATGAGGATTACAATATTTGTTGTACCTTCATATTTTTTTCATCATGACATTTATTACTTTGCGTTATTGTAGCCGAGACCACTCATCAGTTGGCGCGCTTGACAGAGCTCTTCAACAAATTTGCTTCCCCAGCGCGACGGCTCAATGTGAAAATCGCAAGTAGTTTCAAGTGTTTTTACAGTCAAATTGTTTTTATTCACTTATACAAATAATCATAAGCTGAACGAACCAAGCATAAAAAAGGAGCATTAGTAGCAAATAGTAACACAGGGGTGCATTTTGGGGGTTGACATTGACTTGCGACTCTGACTTGCGTGGCTAAAAGCCATGGCAATCACTTCAAACAATCGGTTACAAAATTCATCACCCCCGTTGATGCGGCCCGAAGAGGTTAGAGGGATAGAAGAATTGCACATAATTATGACCCTTAGTGAAGGGCTTGTACAATGCATTTCCCTGGATATATCGAATGCAAATTGTTACAAGTCCGCTTAAAAAGGAAGAGACCTAGCAACTTATCAATACTTTAAAACAAATAAAAATTAAAAAAAAACGAATGAAAAAAAGAAATAAACTAAAATAGAATTAAACAAAACTGAAAGACAAACCTGAATACGTGCCTCTGGCAAACCAATTTTTTCTGCTAGCCTCTCCCGTGCAAAAACATCAGGGTAATGCGTCCGTTCGAATTCTATAGTAAATATCAAGTTTTACAGTTTTTACATATATTTAAAAAACTAATATTGTAATGTGTAGCAGAATGTATGTTGAAGACCCACCTTTTTCCAGGCTGTCAATTTGTTCATTTGTAAATGAGGTTCGATTTCGCTGCAGTTTACGCTTCAGTCGTAGACGCATCTGTGAATCTTCGTCGCCCGAAGAATTGTGATCGGAATTACCGTCTGATGTACTCTCATGTGAATTGGGATGAGAGAGATCCCCTGGATAAAGATCTAAAATTTGAAATACACCCACAATAACTTATTAAATTCGGATGTTATTGTAATTATAAATAATGGGTTAAAATTGTGTAACAAAGCGTACATATATTCTTGATCAGGATCAACAGCCAAGTTAATTTAGCCAAATTGGACTATCCATCTGTTTTTCTGTCTATCCTTTTGTTCAGATTACCCGAAGCATTTAATTTTTGTACATTTAGTTAATTTGCAGTGCAGTGGCATTTGTAAACTCATTCTACTGATTGCTCTTCCTTATCTTTGCGCAACATTTGCCTTGCACACACAAATACGTAATTATGTAAGTACATTTATATATATTTCTATGGTATCCCTGCCATATAGAAGAATACGTGGGTGCGTATGTGGTTGTAGCGGTAATGGGATGGGATGGCATGCTGCCTGATAGCAATGGGACATATGTCAGCCTTATTTATTGATCGAAGAATAAACAAAAACAATTGAAGGCAGCAAAACCTTCAGAATTTCGCTTCTCAATTAGATTTAATGGCAAACAACAAATGACCAACAAATTAACTATTTGTTTGTCCTGATGTTTGATCATCTGTGACAAAATGTTTTCAATGTTTCGAGTACGATTTGGGGTTGTTTTTTTTTCTCTGTTGATTTGGGTATGCTGTTCTTCAGTGGTAACTCATAAGCCATTAGAAATAATTCCCAAATTGTGTCGAAATAATTTTGGACTCTTGTGATTTGACAACAGACAGTTTCTATATGATAAAAACCAAAACCAAAAGATTTGGACTTGTTTAAATTAAAATCAGAGAATCCGAATCGTATTGAACATCCTTAAACTATGAACATACCTAAACCCTGTACCGTACAGAGTGTAATACAGCTTGCCTTACTACTGCTACTGCTTGGAATATATACATATATTAAATCGTTAAATCGTTAATTAATCTCACGAAAATAAAATACCAATATTCTTATTTTTTCTTTATTTTAAATTTAAATATTTTGTAAATTGACATTTTTAACTCTTAATGTGTGCATATAAATTTAATAAATACAATGCAGACAGTGTAAGATAATAGATATTATGTACCTATTTTGCACTAAATAAAATCTAAAATTTTACCTCGTTTTTGAACTTCATCACGGGTTATCTGTCCAGATAAATTCGTGGGTACCGCCGTGGGCGTTGGTGGTAATGCCAAGTGGGCCGTCGTCGTATTTCCTGGATACCAGGCCCAGCCGCCAGTTTGTCCATTGAACATTCGAAGCTTTTCATAAACAGACTCGTTTTGCTGCTGCGCTTGCTGCTCCTTTTGTGACGCTAAATTGCGTAGCACCCGATTAATAGATGAAACCTGCAATTAAAGCCAAAGTACAAAGGCGTACATTTGCACATATTGTAAATACAAGTATACGAGTATATAGGGTAGTGTTAGTACTAGACATGCTTATTGCCGTCATGTTTACTTCTCATTTTTACCCTAAATACTAAGGCAGTGCAAGCTGCTGCCATTGGCTATGAAGTAACAACCAATCACGCGCTGTTGTTCAAGAGCAGGATGGCAATACAACACTCTTGGGCATTTCATATAGCGTACGCAGTGTACCACACATACACACAGACACACACTCGCATTCATACTCACACTAGCGTAACAACATTTTTTCAAATAAGTCAGACAATTTTACACGCATACAACAACTGTGGACTTGATCATAATAACCTAACTTCAGATAACTAAATACATACATAAATTAGTATGTGTGAATGAATACATTACAATATGAATTTTATTATTTAATTACCAATTTTAAACTTTCTGAAAATAAATCATATCTAGAAATCGATTTTCGGTAGATACACTAATTATTGTGAGGAGCTGGACTTTGGAAATATTGAAATGGCAAACCCAATGTTTTAGTTAATTGAAATTCGAATAAAACGCCAGCGTTTTTTTTTTTTATCTGCTTTATATATATATTAAAATGTATGTATTTAAATACATACGCTGTATAACTGGTTAAGTGAGCTGAGGTGACCCCACACATATAGCTAAAAACCTTTGATGTCTTTTGAAGTCTTTATGCTTAAATACAAAACAGCCCGTAATTCATTGTAATCGCAACACTGCAGCCAACGTCAATGATGGAGACCGAGCCGAGCATCCAATGTAAGGAACTGTCAAGACCAATGCGCCAGACACGTGCCAACACTTAAAGTCCAAAGTGCCGTTTCCATGTTCTTGTTAATGGGTGCAAACAGAGTAAAAGAACATTTTCAAACCATAATCTCGTCGTATCGCAAAACCCTCACTCACACTTTTGCAACTAAACATGCTTATTTGTACATATTTATGCATGTATTTTTGAAGGTACTTATGCACACAAATCTACTGTCAAAATCTACTGATCATAGTTGCTTTATTTTATCGATTAGCTAGCTCTGTTTCTCGAATATCGATACATTTCGATTTCCGATGCCACAATATTTGAAGTATTCGCTTCTTATTGATATATAATGTGCATTGACATATTATTGATCAACTGTACAAATTTACTCAAGATCTGATAGGGAATATCCAATTTACGATCAGTAGGCGCAATCACTTTTTGAGTGCATAAAACTACGCGACGCGAGCGTATTTGTGTGTATTCTACAGCACCCCGACTATCTTCGATTGCTTGTACGCCCCCTGTTTTTTGTATGCGCGCATATGCAAATGTTTGTCGCTAGCCAGTGATTGCAATTGGGCTTGAAATGAAAACTACATGCGGTGCCTTGGCTTTTTTACCGATGGTATCATATATTGGTTTTGTGTAATGTCCGCTATTCTGTCTGTCTCTCTGTCCGTCTGTCTGCCTGTATGACGGACACCCTTAGAGATAGGGACTTGAAACTTGGAACATATACTGGTCTGTGCCCGCGTCAGACAACGTGCAAGAATTGGAGTGCTACGTTCACTGGGGGCTAGGAAATCGATATTTGCAAATCGATAAAGGCACATACCTCACAATTTTAAGGCTACAGTCACCAAATTTGGTTAATATATTGTTGGCGATGTTCTTCAAATCGACATACGCCAGGCCCACCTCCGCCGCCCCCAGGCCCCTCGCCCCTTTCAATTTTAAATGGCTATATTTTCCACAGTTTTTGAGTTAGACCCAAATTAGGTAGGTATATTACTTGTAGCCGCCTTTAAGAAACGCATATCTCCTACAATTTTAAAGATAGAATGAGCAAACTTGGAAGATAACTGGCTGGAAACCTCCTTCAAAGATCGGCGTATACATTTTCAGACCTCGCCCACACTCGCCGCTCCAAGGAACTTCGGCCTGGTAACTCCCCAACGAGATCGATAAAAAATTGGATGGCCACTACGCCTCCCTAAACCGACACACCCGATAGTGTAAATCGAAAAGACCATATATCTCACACAATTTGAAAGCTAGAGTCAGCAAATTTTAAAGGTATATTGCTAGTAACACACTAAAAAATCCAGAAATAAAAGTTGGACCACGCCCATTTCCGCCTCCAAATTTTCCAAAGCCCATATCTCCCGTAATTTAAGAGCTACAGTTACCAAACTTGGAAGGAAGGTTACTAGGAAATTCTTCTAAGAATTATTTTTTGGCCACACCCACTCCCGCTCCCAAAATTCACAAAAGCCTATATCTACTGCAATTTGAAATGCAAATTTGGACAAAATTCCTTGGCTACACTCATCCTGTTATTTGCTACCTATTATCGGCTGATATTATTTCTAGTATTAAAGTATATCGCAGTCGGTTACGCCCGACTGCAAAGTTCTATATTGTTTTACTCTGCACTGTCTGTGCTGACATAAGAAATGAGAGCAATTTAAAGGAAATTTGGCACTAAAACTAGAATATATTTTAGGTATATCGTATATCTACAGCGTTCTTAGTCGTTTTTTTTTTAATAATTGCCTTTATTGTTTTGTTGCGATATGCTGATGTGCTCAATTGTATCAGGCTTAAGCAGAGTTACCAAATATCCATTGCGGAACTAGGATTAGGTGATCTACATACATATATCATTTGTTTACCTGATCAAATAATGAAAATACCTTTTTTCGAGAAGAAACAGTAGATGAAACTATCTAAATTTTAATCCACTTTAAATCGATGTGTCGGCATTGTTTTGAAATTACTTAATCCATTGTGCCCGCTGGTTCAACGTTTGTTGCATTGCGTTTGGTTCTACTTTGGCAGAATCTTGATAGCAGACTCAGGCCTTGCACCCGGGTCTCTTTCTCTCTTTTGTATGTGTAGAACACCAACCCTCCATTCATCAGAGTTGTAGTATTCGGATTAGTGTGTTTATAAAAATAAATCTCAGCAGAAACTATACTTAATTCTTTACCTAGTCATACATTTGCAAGCCAGTTAAAAATGCGACTGCTTAAAAATATAAATACATTTTTATATAGGATAGTATTTTCAAAACACTTACGCTTGGAATATTATCACTATTGCATACTTGCTCCGAAAGCAGTCGATCCCGAATTTCCCATGCAAATATGCTGGGACATTCCCTTTTATAATCAGCTATTTTTTGTACGACAGGTGTTGTAGCTACTCGTGGCTTTGAACCACCTATCGCTCGGGGTTTTATAGATCCAGTTTCGTAATATCTACAAATAGGAAAATAAGTAAATATTGACAAATTGACAGAAGCGCTGTAAATCAGAATCACATTAAAATACTGATTATTTGATAATTTTATATAAGTTACCTGAATTCAACTATTCCTTTCGATAATAATAAAAATAATATAACTATGTAATTCGACATTTTTCATATATTACGTATATCAATAAGATTATTATTTACAGATAACTTCACTCCTCTCCTCTTCACAATCTCTAATTGTAATATATATTTACTTAGCGAAAGACTTTGATTGCTTTACTTTATACGTGTATTTTCATTATTCAGCGTTATTGATTGGAATATTGCTGGCGGTTATTTGTTTCTCCGTTGTAAAGTATTATTGACGTTATGGAATTAAAAGTGTCTTCTTTATTTCGCTCATTTAAAACTGTCTTTCCAGATGCAAGATAGCTAACGAAATGGTTGTAGCCATGATTGTCTTACCTGCCCAAGATTTTGCTAACGCAGCCGTTAGAAACTTGAAGTATTCGAGAAATATCACATGGACGTGCGCCGGAGTGAGCCAACTCAACAATTTTTTGGCGTGTTGAATCGGGGAGGGGTCTGCCGTTAACATACACACCGCCTAACTGGTTAATTCCACTGTGTCCAGCCGTCGAGCATCCGAATAGCGCACTTTGGCCCATTCCCACTCCCATAGATGAGTGGGGATGTCCATGCATGATGTGCTCCGTTGTTAGCATCATGATTCCCAATTGTCGAGTTTCTTTGGGTATTGGTATTGGAGTTGAGAAATGCTTTCAGTTGTTTTCCTTTTCTATTTGCTTTGGTATTATTGCATTAGCTAATATTTTCGATATCCTTCGATAATTAAATTGAAGAAAGCACTGACAAAGTCGTATCCTTATGCATAAAGCCTTAATGTTCATTTCGATGTTAGATTTTGTACTTGAAAATATTTATGTATTTGTATGTTCCACTTTATTAATAAACTAGAAATTACACTACGTTACAGTTCCGAGTTGAGAGGCATCATCGGATTTCGGCGGGTTTGTTATCGATTTCGTTATGGTATCCATTATTTAATTTTCTTTATTTTTTCCAATTTTGTATTTGTATTTACTTGCACTTTTATTTGATTTGCGACTACGTTTAAGTTTTGCCACGTGTCTTGGTCGATTACTCTTGAACTTGAGGAATGCACATCGGTGCCGATCTGCCGTAGGCAGTCAGCGATCCGGCGGCAACGCCACGGATTCCGAGCTCGTCACTTCTCTAACAATTTGTTTGCTTCAAAATGCAAAATAATCAGAATTGCGGCGGCGGTGTTAGTGTGCCCTGAACGAAATAGTGTACGACTAACTGGTTAGCCAAGCGAAACGATAATGAGCTCTCAAGCGAAAGACCAAACCTGCACAAACAGGGTAGCGCATATCAGAGGCAACAGTAAATGCGGCCGGCGCGGCCATTTTGAGTAGATGTTTGCCGTAGTGCGAACGGGACGACTGTATGTTTACTGGCTGGAGTGCCGAGAGGAATGGCGATAGTAGCTCGAACCGAGTATAAGAGGGATGACCGTAGAATGTGCTTTTTGGTATAACAGGACGCAGAATCATCCCAGTTCTCGCAGCCATTTACAATATACATATCGCAAGGAAATTTTATAAGAACGTTGGGAAACTGAATTACATACATACATACATCGTAAATACATACACAAATACAAATGAACATTTGTATATACATACACACATATATACGAATATATATACACTCTCGCACATCCTCATATATATGAGTATTCGTTGAAGTTGAGGGTTCCTCTGTAGTATCATGGACTTTTAAATTTGTATTTCGTATACCCTGTGCCAATTCGACTATGTAAAAGGCGTATCTCATGCTGACTGCAGTCAGTGCAAATAAAAACAGCAACTAATAATAATTTAAAGCTTAGATCTTTGTCTTAGTTATCTGAGCTTTGCTCTTAAAGTAAAGCCTTTTCGTTAATTTATTATGTTTATGCTTTAACGCTGTGCGAATTGGCTTATGGAATAAAAATACCTTTAATAATGACAGATTGTTATTACGTTGCTTTTTCTACTTAACATCAGAGTACAGGGTATTTCTTAGTCGGAACCTGTTGATTACAGTATTCATACTCCTTGTTCTTGTAGCTGGCTTTTTGCTTGTGCAGCCACATATTTAAATACACTGAGATAAAACTTTGGGGCACGACTTAAACATATTTTTTCATAAAAAAATGGTTGATTTTACATTAAAAGAGATTCTAAAATGGACGTT
The DNA here is from genome assembly GCA_035041615.1 of Drosophila anomalipes. Classification (NCBI taxonomy): domain Eukaryota; kingdom Metazoa; phylum Arthropoda; class Insecta; order Diptera; family Drosophilidae; genus Drosophila; species Drosophila anomalipes. The sequence continues at coordinate 133,364 of JAWNKZ010000109.1, forward strand.
TTCGATTTAGAAACGCGAACACAGCCACTTTTCCACTGAGCTCAACTTTTATAAACCTATTTCATAAGCATTCTTCTCTTTACAGTGCACTGACATACGCGTACTTCGTGCAGTAAATATATTTGTGTATGGATTTTTGTAAATGTTCGTGCACATATGTGAGTGAGAGCAGACACACACAATGCCAATACATACGTAAGCATACGTGTACATTGTGTACGTATACACACACATTTGTTAAAAGAGTTTGTAATGACCAACATTTACATACATTGTTGAAGACCACGAACCAGAAATCGAGCAACAGAAGATCTGGAAACCGCATAATTATGATTAAATAGGGCCTCCTAAACAATTTAGTGATAAAAGTCATCTCGTAACCGATGCTCTAATAAACATTTTTTTTATCTTGTTCTACTCCTGTAAAATACTTAACTTGCGTTGTCCGTTGTCGATAATTTGAGAATTTTTATTCTTTATACATACAGAGAGAGCACTGTTTATATTTCACAGGAATGCCAAACATCAATTGTTGTAACTACTAAAATGATTACAGACTTTTATACAATGCGTTTTTATCGTATTATACTTTTAGTTACTACAAAAAAGAAAAGAAAAACCCCAGTTACATCTTCAAATTGTGCCATATCATAAGCCATTTCCACCCCCAAAACGATTGCGGAAGCATCCACATAGCACAGTTCAAACCCCAACCCCAGTGCAACTTGTGCCAGCCTTAGTAAAAATCACTCGCAATACTCACTCTATCTCAGAACCGGCGGCAGTTACGGCTTGGGCCACGAGAACGTCAAATTTAACATGCGGACCGACACGTTTTTGGGATTTTTGAAGTCACACGCATCAACGGTCGCTCTGTCGCCCACACTGTCGGCATCAGACCAGCAAAAGAGTCGAGGGCTTCTTCAAAGCGAAATTCCTGGCACGGTCCTGGAGTGTGGTGAAAATTTCATGGAGAATTGTGAAGGTGACGAATCTGATTTATCTGGAATGTGTGAAACATTTTAATTTATTTCATATTACATTATAAAAAAAACTGTAAACTGGTATACCCAACAAATAGGGAAAATCGTTCGTTATAGCTTAGAGACAAAATCCAAAGAAATACATATATTTATCAAGTGTTATACTGTGATAGTGCCAGATGTAGAAATAGGAGTCTCAATGTCTGTAGCTATCAGTGTATACAAGTTAGGTGAGAGTTATCTGCCCCAAGGCACACTTGTTCCTTTTTCTCATACTTGGGGTACGAGAAAACACTATTCCAAGGCCGAAGCCAAAAGTCGAATGGCTGTCAGCCACCGGGGCACGAGTAAGGGTTTTGGGTTTTGGGTTTTTGGTGTGCAGGGAGGCTGGCCTATTGATTACCTCTGGGATCAAATCGCTGACGATCCAGAGGTGCCGATAGAAACGAGTTTCCAAACAACAGTGCACTATTATTTTCATTGTGCTGCGGAAGAGAACAAACAAAAGATAATATGCGTAACATTGGCCAAAAACCAAACATCGGTATATCGACCCCGACCTGAAGGAAGACCTCTCTCTCTCTCTCCTGGCCCAGGCTGAAACATAAGCCACAGATTCAGCCGCAGTTACAGTCAACGTAAGTCGGAGGCTTATTAGTAAAAAAAAAAAAACGAATGAATAGAAAATGCAATATCCAGAGCATCTATTGAGGGACAAGAGGAGCGAGGAGGACAAGAGTATAATTTAGCTTAGACAACAAAGACGAAGACCAAAAAACCGCAGCCGATGCTGACAACAGACAACAGAAACTGATGGTGATGGTAAGGTTCTATGTATAATAACTAATAACAATAGAGGTCAAAGTAGTTACACTGCGTACTCTCAATAGAATTATGTATGTTTGCACAGTATACAGATAGAGATACAGACATAGAGATACGAGTACTCTGAGTACTCGCCGTGAAGCAGTAATGCAGTTTGTCGGCGGTTTGTTAGACAGATGTAGGGGCAGACTCGCTTTGACAGTCAGCCTCTACTTAGGGGTGCGCTGAGCTGAGCCGAGCCGAGCCGAGCCGAACCGAGCCAAGCCTACCCTTGAAGTAAACAATTAAGCGAAATGATGCCATTGTGTGTGGACTTCGGCTTGACTAAAAATGCATACTACTGTTGCCGTTATTGTTATTATTGTGAAAGGGCGGGATGGGGATGTGTCAACGCCAGCCTTTCCATACCTGAGGCTCAAATCATTCTCATTCGTCTCTCACGCACTCGTAAATATCAATATCGATTAAGAATATATACATGCATAACATGTACGTGTGAAGTGAAGGCTCAACTAATATAAAATATCACCTGAGCATATTTATTTATTTATTTTTTAATTACATTTTGTTCAATTTATTATGTTTATATCTAAACTTTTCTAAACAGAATCAGCAACTTCTATGTATATATATTGACCTGACATTATCGAAAATTACCGTCGGTAAATCGAAATCATTGCTTGACTGGGCTCCTATTTGAACTTGAAGTATATCGAAGATTCGTTCTCGTTAGCTATCTGAGCTGTTCCGAACAATGACAATGATAACCGTGAGCCGGCCCACGCTTCTGAGTCTGAATGATCCAGTAGCTCGGTCTGCACGCGTCGCTTATTACTTGCCGGATACGGAAATATTATTTTAAATAACTGCGCACAATCATAGAGGCCCGACGTCCTGCACGCCATTTTACCAGAGGAATGGAATGGTGCACAACAGTTTGTCAGATTGCTGGCATTGTGTCCGTGAAGTGTATTCGGACTCGGGGGTGGACGTGTGCGTGTGCACGGGAAATTAACAAAGAAGCGTGCCGAATCTGATTCGAAATATTTGCTTACTAAAAGCTACCATAATTTATTAATTTATTGCTGGGATTTATACCGTGCTCGCGAGCCTTTTTACTTTAGCAAACCAAAATTCCAAAAAAAAAGCAGAGGACAAACGTTTTTGTAGACACACTTTAGACTAGTCAGCTGCCCAACATTTGTATATGTATAATATATAAATGCGTATGCTACTTTACAAGTAAATGTATATTTAATTCTAATAAGAAACTACCAAATTTGAGATAGACGCCTTAATTGGTTCCTTAATAAATACATTGAAAAAAGTAATAACACTAATAATCATCAAACCTCCCTTGTTCTGGGTGGCGTTAAATATTTGACGATACTCTGTGTTTACTGAAATGTAATAAAAGCCACGTGTTGGCATTTTAATCATACAACAGGTTTACACCTCAACGTATTTCATATTTTTCTCGAAACTCTTGAACACGATGCTTGCATTATGTCTTAGAAGAGCTCTCATCGCCATTCGTGTTTGTATCAATGTGTTAAGCCAAGAAAACAAGTATTATACTAATGGTAAATAGTTTTATTTGAAACCTAGCTATGTATGCTTAAAAAAATAATAAAATTTCGAAGCTTTTCTGATCTCAGAATTATATAACACAACTACAGCATTTATAAATCGAACGAAAATACCTCATTTTTATAATATTGCTATCGACAGTAAATTGAAACAAATTTCAATGGCTTATTAAAATGTTTTTCTCACAGCATTGTGATAATGAGCAGGAGGCATTCTCCAACTGTGCGCAACGAACGGATGTGCAAAAATCTGGCACATGCCGAGACACCAGTTGGAGTTGGAGTTGGATCCTGTCAAAGGGTTCAGCATCGTCAAAATAAATGACAATTCTCCAAGGAGAAATTAAGGTGGCGTACGTTTCAAATGAGCTCCTCCTCTAACTAAAGAGAAAGAAAGAATTGCAGTATATGAATAAATATAGATTGAGTAATAGCATATTAACGTTTATCCATCGCGTTGACAACCACAAGCAGACTGACCATTTTCAGCCCGTATGGGCGTTTAAATCTCTATTTAGTGCACCTCGCTGGCAGCACTATTTCTAAGCGGTAAGGGTTACTCTGCTCTTATGATGATGCTGCTGCTGTTACTGAGACTTCACGTCACCGGCACAGTCGGTCGTCGGTCGACGGTCGACGGTCCCCAACCCACTCCAAGAAATAACCGCCTGCTGTTGCCAACGAACTAGAAGGAACAGTCGTTCGGCCACGTGTCGCTGACAAACTGCTTAAACACGCCGTTGATGAATTCAAATAGAGTTGTTGTGCTCATTGCCCGGGTTGCCGGGGCTGCCTGGGCTGCCTGGGCTGCTCTGTACTGCCGTTTGAATCATTTGTCCCAGTCCATGTTCTCGACAAATTACACACTTTGCGGCATTTTGCGCTTTTAACAATTTTATTGTTATCGATCGATGGTCGCCTGGCTGCCAATTATCAAGTGCCAGAGCAGACAAGCACCAATTGTGTTAATCAGACGTATCGACATTCTTTTTTTCTTTTTCTTTTTTTTAGGCAAGGTGTGAGGGTGGAACGGGGTATGCCAAAAGTCCAATGACTAGACCCGCCTTTTGAGATGAAGAATCGCCGATAAGGCCCAACAAAATTTACATATATCAAGCATACAAAATGCAATTAATTATATGGACGGCTGGCTATGATAATCACACATATTTGTTTTAAGCCCCCAATTCAATGACAAACATCAAATACATGCCCAAACAAACTAATACATATGTACGTATATATACACACACATTGGAAGTATGTAAATATGGACATGCTTTCGAAACATGCACGTGTAAAAGGGATTAGTAGGTGGTCACCATAGCTAAGCTGTAGGTCGACATGAAATTAAGGATTACACGAGTTCATTTAATTGTCTGCGTAGTCGGCAATATTTTAGGTCAAGCTACCTATTTTATTTTTTGATTAGTAGAAAAACATTGAACTTATTTATTAATTTATTTAATGTGAACTGAAAACAGGTCACAATTTAAAGATAAAATAAATAAAATACAGAATATAATAATCAAATCAAATTAATGATATCCGTTTTAGATATTTGTAATAAGCTTAGAGTATAAAACTATACAAATGTAAAATATTAATAATGTTGATCGGCAAAAATTGGGACAATTGTCTGGCCACCTGTCCGCTTCTACTTACCAGTAAATTATTTATGTCATTAAGTAAAAGCAAGAGAGAAATATTCTCAATAAATATTTGATCATTGATGCGATTCACGTTGACACATCCAACTGATTCTTATCACCCTGCAAGATGATTGAATGGGAAAGTGGGGAGAGGAGCGCCAGCTATTAAATACACCTGGAATGGTCTGGAATGGTCTTTTACGTTGACGTCTTGACGATCGAATCTACCAGAAGACTACCACTGCGTTTCTGCATAGGGACAGATGTGTTTTTTTTTTGTGGTAACATTTTGTTAGTACGATGACCGATTACCGATTGGGTTGTATCCATCAAGAAAGTGTAAATGTATGCGAAGTTGTGCAGTTGTAAATAACAGGCATCAATATATTTCGTTATTATATATTTCTCTCCTTATATGCAAAGTAATCGTCTGAATGACTTGTCGAAGGATAAATTTCTGAATTAAGAACTTTCTGCTCTTCAGGCTTTATTATTTCAGCATGTGATATTCCTGTGAACAGTGGACAAAGCAGAAAAAAATTAAATTATTGTATAACAAATGTTACGGCAATTTTCATGAATTCAAAATCATTGAAATGAAATAATGGAAATCCCAAAAACAATCAAAAGGATACCCACTCCATAGAATGCATAGCGGTACGTTTTTTACCATCTATTGGAGGGCGGCAAATGCTGAGCATTCAATACGAATGAGGTGTTTATCGCCGACTGGCCCACCACCGCAGATGGTCCTGATCCTGCGCCTGTTTGGGGTGTGTCTGTGCCTATGTCTGTGTCTGTGCACGCGTGCGTGTTTGTTGGCGAGCCACACAAATTCCTGTTCTTTAAACACTAATGTTCATCATATCGAGAAGAAGGCGTAATTTTGTTGATAAAGTTAAATTAGCAGTCGGACATTGCATATGCTTGTCCAACCCTGTGCGAATTATACTATTATTAAGTATATATTTAAACTCAAATATATAATATATGTATATATATGTACTTATGTACTTATATATATATATATATATATATATATATATATATAGATATATATATTCCTATTAAGGGTAAGCGAGTTGAGAACAATGCTTCGTTTCATTATTATTATTTTCTTTAAACGCAATAATGAACAACACAGCAATCGCTTATACAATAACAATGCGATGCGCCCAGACTGAGGATAAAGATGACGATGGGCTATGACGACAATTACAATGAGGATTTGGTCGCGACTGCGGTGGATGGCCGTCATCACCGTGGCCCAGAGACCAGAGAGTCCTATAATATAACTCCAGCTCAACTCGCTCTCTCTCACTCAGTGCTGGGAGCTGCCAGTTGACTGGGCAATTAACCATTGAGTTGGAAAAGGAAAAAGGGAGCTTCACCAACAGCATCACAAAGCTGCTCAAAGTAAATTTTGTGAATTCTGCACCCTAGACCTAACCTCAACGAATTCCAGGCAATGCGCACTCGCACTCGCTCCTGGTATTCGCCCTGGTAATTGGCAGACATACTGGCAGATTCACATTCAGATTCAGATTCAGATTGCAACGGGCACTATTTTTATGAATGGGGGATAGTTGGGGGTAGTTGGGGATCTTAGCATAGAGTAATTATAAGCTTGTCTTGTCTGTCACTTGTAGGTCTAGATTAATATAAGAATCACTCTGGCAATAAGACGTTAACAAAAAGTTGCAGGTTAATCAGTTTCGACAGCTAACCGTAGTATGTACATAGGAATTTCTATATATTCTATATATATATATTCTATATATATATATACATATGAATGTATGCAAACTAGTTCTTGTTTGGGTCGTGCATATATATATATATTTATAAGTTTGGTATCGGGATTATTACCAAGTCAAGCAGAGGTAATGCGTTTTATTGCTGTGCTGAAGCGTCAAATATTTGACGTTAATAAAATGCTGAGTTTGCCAGTTCAAAATTGGGATTTAAGTTGCTGATTAAATGCGACACCAATTCCAAACAAAACGAAAAATATAAAATATACCCAAAAAATGAGAACAAAAATATTCATCGGCTTGCTGCGAATTCCTCTCAACTAATTAATTGGATTTGCATAATCATAGCTTTTAGTAAACCTCTAACAATAATTAATAATTATTATTCTACGATTGGTTTTGTTATTAATAAAACTCAGCAAACAACTACTAACTATAAGGATTAATAATTGTTAAACTATTACTACTAACTATTAGTATTAATAATTATTAAACTACTACTACTAAATATTCTTATTAATAATTAAGGCCCTACGTCTTATAAATAAATAATAATATAATTGATTTGCAAATATTAAAATGTTGCCTTCTTACTTGTTTTATTATTAATTAAGCTAAAGCGAGTTTTTTTTTCTTTTGCTTTAAAGTTAAACTTATTTTAAACTCTACACCAGAGGCGAACCGCTTGCAAATTTTTGCATAGTTGCAATCGTAAACACGTGCAAATCGATTAAAAATTGTTTAAATTTGTTGATGGCTTGGAGAGTTTCACCGTTTGTTTTCATTGTTGGTTGGGTCGCAATATTGCTGATGCCTATAATCCAACAAGTGTTGTTGACAGCATCACTTTCCACATTTCATTTGTGTGTCATTAATTTTCGAGTCGAACGAACCGCAACGTGAAAAATAACAGCTGATCCCGCTTGGCTTTACGGTTTGCGCTCGACATCAGCCCATCAAGTGGAACTAAATTGACATGTGATAAGAATTTTCAAGATAAATCTCAATACCCTCACAGTGTGGAGTGTATGCAATGTGTAGTGTGGGCCACATTCGTAGTTGATTCCCTTGTCGCAGTTGATTCCCTTTAACCTGCTTCGAGTTTCAGCAAGCATTCTGCTTAAGGAATTCTTTTAGGTCAATGGATTAGGATAACAGAAATTATAACAAAATACTATTGAGAGGAACGTTGCCAGTTTTCAACTGATCTGCAACATTTTTTAAAAAGTAACCCCATCTGATAATAACTTAGCGTAAGCCATTTGGGTCTGTATTTATAAATAACCCCACAAAAATGAATATTTTATGCGTAACAAATTCATCATGGGAGTTTCTCCACTTGTTCATTTCTGATTTATATAATTTTTTGAATACTTACACATACATTTGTTATGAATGCTTAATTAATTCAATATGCCAAATAAATAAAAGTGCGCTATTTTAAAATAATAATTTGTTCATAAATTGTCCTTTAAATTGAGATGTGGGAAAAGCTGCCTTCCATCCCCACCTCCTCACCAGTACAACCATCTACAAACACACTCCGAATTTATTCCGAGATTGCGGAAATTGGTATGCAAACCTAAACCTAGGACATGAACCAAATAGCGTTTAGCCAATTAATATACTATGTTTGCTGACAAAAGCTTGGAGGATTTGGAAAACAGCTACACGCCTCAGCACAGTATGAGTCAACATATGAACAATAGGTGGCCGAGTTAGGTTTTGAAGTTTACAAAAAAGAATGGCTTTTATTACCAAAATTAGAAAAAACTGGGAAGTAAAATGTACTAGCTGTGTACATGTACTGTGTCCACACTTGACGAAACAAGGCATGGACACAAACCAAATATTGTAATCTATTGATAATACAATAGCTTAGACAAAGCATTGATTTTAATCAAATAATAAACTATGGTTGAAGTATAAACTTTACGTTTTACTGACAAAAGCTTGTACAAAAGATTATGGAGTATTGACAGTAACCGTTGTACAACAGTTACGTGTACAAGGGTTGTAAAATCCATACTCATGGCGTTGCCATACTGACAGCATGATTGGATTGCATATTTAATTTCTATAGCCAATGCCAGAGACCAATCTGGCAATACATATTTACACGCGCTACCAACGTTGGCGAATATTCGCCAAAGGTGCTGCCAGATACGAGGAAACACCTGCCAGAGTTTATTCGTAAAACATGTCAACGAACATGTCTGGCAACAGTCAGGCTGGTTTATCTACAACATAAATAAATTGTGGCGTGTTTGGTATGTAATTTGCTTGCCATAATTTATTTTACAAATGCTTGAAATGCTTTTGTTACAATGTTGCAAATGAGTTGGAGGGATTCTGTTCATATTATATAATTTAATGCTCAACAGCCGGCCAAAGATAAGTTTAATAACCAATTAACGATACTTATTACCAGGCTATTTATGTGAACATTCACGTTCTGCGTGTAATTTAAAGCATACAAATATATAATCAAATGAACTACCCCGTAAGGCCGCATTCTTTTCACAGAGATTTAGTTGTCATGCACACTTATCGAGACCAAAAATCATGTAAAAGCTTTCTAGTCGCGAGTTCTCAATTAAGAAATACAGTGAATTGAAGCACCCTAGTCCCGTATTCGTATTATATTCATTTGGACACAAATAAATATAAACCTGCACACAAAAATGCTTTAATTGAAGCTTAAACTTTTAGATACAAGCAACTTCTGCGCTTCTTTTATCTTTTTATATACATTATTATGCGTTACTGTAAGCGCTTGTACAGCAAAATATTAAAATATGCATTCATTAAATGCAAATTACTTTTTGAATGTGACTATCCTTTAAATTTATTTAGACTGTGGCACATAATTAATAATGTCTTATTGACACTTAGCTTAACGCTTAGCTTAACAAATATAAAAATGTATTTAATTGTTCCGCACAAATTGCTAAGATATTCAATATTGGAGTTTTATGAACGCCCCTAAATCTCATAAATTAATAAATAAATTTTGCTGAATTGCAATTTGACAATGTAATGAGAGAATGAATAAGGTAATAAGCTGCATATTCAAAGTTTACTTCTCCAATGCAATTGCAGCAATGCGGACCGATGTATTATTATTACACTGCTTTTATTGTTTGCTAAATGTTAATTTGATTAAATGCCAACAAAACGAATTAAGCCCAATAAACAATGAACAGTTTGAAAATTTTAAGGTATGATAAGTAAAACAGTCGTTTGATTATTTCTAGTAATTTATTTCGTTTACAGAAAATAAACAACAAAAGCTATATGCGTTTACATGATGAAATACGCAGCTATAAATCCTTTGAAGAAAACATAAGAATTGTCAACGAACACAATACATTTTACGAAACTGGAAAAAGCAGCTTTAGATTATCAACAAACACAATGGCAGATATGGTATTTATGTTTTCACTTTCGCATAACAGAAATTGTATATTTTCTTTTTCACAGAACACCGATTCATATCTGAAAGGTTTCTTACGTTTACTGCGGAGCCCACCGAATTCTACTGCGGATAATATTGCTGATATTGTAGGATCTCCGCTATTGAATAATGTTCCTGAGAGTTTTGACTGGCGTAAAAAAGGCTTTAATACTCCACCGTATAATCAACAGAGCTGTGGCTCCTGTTATGCATTCAGTGTAGCTCAGAGTATCGAAGGACAAGTTTTCAAGCGCACCGGAAAACTAATGGGACTTAGTGAACAACAGATTGTTGATTGCAGTGTATCTCATGGCAACCATGGTTGCATAGGCGGTTCATTGCGAAACACCCTGACATATCTACAGGCCACCGGTGGTCTCATGAGATCACTTGACTACAAATATGCGGCAAAGGTAATCAAATTGCATCACATTACGATCAATTTCTATACATAAAAAAATAGAAAAGAACTCACCTCTGTTGTTCCCATTGTCTAAGCATAAGCAAATATATTCAGAAATATGTGTTCTTACAGAAAGGAGACTGTCAGTTTGTCAAGGAACTGGCCGTGGTCAATGTGACCTCCTGGGCGATTTTACCCGCAAATGATGAGAACGCCATTCAAGCAGCTGTGGTTCACGTTGGTCCAGTTGCCGTTTCCATCAATGCAACTCCAAAAACATTTCAATTATATAGGTAAGGCATATAATAAACTGTTGTAAGTAATCAGTAACTCTGTTTAACTTTTCGCAGTGCTGGAATTTATGACGACGTTGCCTGTAGTTCAACTTCTGTAAATCATGCTATGCTCTTGATTGGATTTGACAAAGACTTTTGGATTCTGAAGAACTGGTGGGGAGAGTTATGGGGTGAATCCGGTTTTATGAGAATACGCAAGGGTATCAACTTATGTGGGATCGCAAACTATGCAGCTTATGCCATAGTATAATAATCCAAATGCGTGTTAAAGCTGCAATTATATTGAGTAATTGTATTTAGAATGCTTTGCAGTAAAAATGGGATATCTAAACATTTTTACATAAACAAATTTACACTAATGACATATGCGTAATAAGTCTCACATATCCTACAAATACAATAATGTACAAAATCATATTATATGTGCAATATAAACACGAAAATATTTATTAACACGCTGTCTCGACTCCTGCCCAATGGCTTAATTTAATTTTCATGCCACAATTTTGTTGGAAAAGTTAATTAAATTAAAAGCAATATTCACAGTTCGTTGAATACAAAATACAAAATACGTGTTATTGGCAAATTATGGGCTGAGATGCCAAGGTAAGGGTGAGTGTTGGAATTTACTGTGTGCTTTTTGAGGGTTGTCTCGGAAATTGCGCATGCGTATCGAATTTCAAACACGCCCACACTGTGAATCTTGCTCCAATTGGTAAGCAGTATTCCGGATATACAGAATTCTTATACAGTCAGTGGTTCAGCGTAATTCTTATTGGTTGATATTTCTATCCGCTGTCTATTTATTGGACAGTCCCCTTGCAATATTTGAAATGGTGACTTCAAGAAAGTCGGACAAACGGCAATTGAAAAGCTTTTCCCATTCAGTCTTCATAGTTAATTCGTGACGCGAGATTTCGTGAATTTTTGGCAAAATTCAGTTGTTAAATTTGGGATTTCTCAAACATTTAAACAATGGTGCTTAAAAAAGCGAATGTTATAAAAAAATTACAATGCAAATAAAGAAATAATATGTAATTCAACCACCATTATTGCTGCTGTTAATAATAATTTTTTTACAAATTAAACAAGGTGATCAAGTTATTCAGTTATTTAATCTTGCATTGATTTCCCAATTGTAATTACAAATAACGCATGCCCTGAGAATCGACTCTATCTACTCCCATAAAAACAAGAAAATAAGAAAGAAAGACCGGAGTCAACCTGCCAACATATATAAATTTCACTATAAATTTATAAAACCAACCGCTTTGTCCTTTGAAAGCTAAATTATATAGTATTCCGATGTAGATAAAGTTCTTAAGGCTGTTAAAAAACAGGGGTTGTTAAGGAAAACGAATGGTCGTCTGTAAGTATTACTTTCTACAAATCGATTTTTATTATACCCTGCACCAATTGAAACTGGGTATAAAAAGGGTATAATGGAGACCATAACAGCTCGGGACTCCAAATCTGGAATATAGTTCTCGTAAGCCAACTTGAATTAATTATTGCCTGTTATATTTTTGCAACATTTTCCTCTGCTATCAATTTATGTCACTCTCTTCCTCTTAAGCTGCTCGATAGAACCCGTTGCAAATATGAAGTGCAAAATGACACACCCAAAAACGAGTTGGGTATTTGAATTACAAAGTCACAAAAAAATAGATCCTGTTGAGAATTGTAAAATGCAAGATGCCAAAGTCAACATCAAATTCTAAAAGAGGATAAGAATTAAAAAAAAAAGCTTGTGTGCTTGCGAAGAATTCGCAACAGGTATTTGCGCGCAGCTAAGGTAATAGATGATCAACGCGCATCAAATACAACTGCATTTAATGTAAATTAAATTTGACTTATAATGAAGCTGCACCTGTTGCGAATTCAAAAATGCAAATTCAAAATAAAATCAAATAAAATCGCAAAATTATCAAATTGAATTTAACAATAAGACTAGAATATATTTAGGGTAGTTTTTGAAGTGATATTATTTCTTGCTAATGCGGGCAATGCGTTGTTTACGATGAACTAAATTCAAGTTAATTGTGTAGCTTTTTAATTCTGTTTTTCTATGGCAACAAGTAGACTTACCTGTGGAAAAGCACTTGTAATTAGACAAAGTAAACTCAATTATCCGAGCATTTCATTTCTAAATGTTAATCGCCCAGCAATTTAACCCAATTAAACATGCATGATGTTTTACGTGTAAACAAAAGACCATCAACGGCATCAGTGTAATAATGATTACCCGCCCTCAAATTGAACGAACACCTACTATTATTTGCCTGTTGACAGTAACCACTCAGCCGAATTATTGCCAACTCATCAGTGGGTATTTTAGTCTTTATCTGCCTCTATGCCACTGTACACCGCTGCTTTCGTCAAAGGACATATGCTTTCAAATTTCAACCACCCTCGGGATTGGGACCGGGTCCGGGCATTGCCGTACTGTAATCGTTTTCAATTTCAATAGCCTATCGCATACAGACAAATGCCTATATGTAGATGTTGATGTGCTTGTATTTAGATTGTCGCCCATGTGCATGTCATACTTTTGTTTTTTAAAGGGAAATATGAGAAGTGGGTAAGATCCAGGCGTGGACATGGGCAGAACGCCCTATATAAACAAAGCACTTAAATTAATTTACGGTAATTGCATCCGCATTGCAGACCTGATGTGTAATCTCCATCCTAAATTCATTCATTCATTATTAACCAATGAAATACAAACTAATTCTTCTCTACACCTGTATTTTTGGTATTTGTATAAATACTTTCGAAAACAAATTTCAAAAAAATAGACTACTAACTAGGGAAAGTGCCCGAATAAGAGATAAACTGTATCCATCTTTTTATTAGATATATGTATATATAACATTGGAACAATCAATCGAAAAATAAGTTTTTGCAACTGAAATCGAAATATATTAATATATTAATATTGCGATATAAGAATCAACCCCGTTCAAAATATGCCTTAAACAAACATCCCTTGATTATTTTTTACTGACTAACTAAGTACATCTGGCAGATTGTTAACAATCTGCTGTTTTTCTAAATACTAACATAATTTTGTCATTATTTACCTCACTGGTTTGTAATTCGTTCAACCCTCTGGTGGATTTCTCTCCCCTTGTATAAGTTAAGAAGTCTCGTAATCATTTGTTTCGCTTTAGGTTTGTGTTTGCAGCAAAGGTATGGAACACATTGGTATTAAGCTTAACAATTGTGCTTTGTTACTTTTTTTGTAACCTTATTATCTTTAACGAATAGTCTCCAGGGACAATCTTCTTTTCAATTATGCCATTCACACGCATAATATAATTGAATGTGCGCGAGTTCGCATAAGGGGCGGCTTTGCACAGATTGAATAAATTTGTACAAGAGTGAAATATAACTATTTATATATGGATATTCTATACAGGATGTACCAAGAGCGCAAATAAACAGTTTTTAAATTATTCTGTGTTACACATAATAGATCTTCTTGTTTTCTTCTTTTCTTTTCCAGAAATTGCACTCAATGGCATTCGCTGAGTCTATTCAAAGATCTACTCGGCCTTCAACTCCACCTAATGGAATGGAAAACAGTCAAATATCCGTTTCGCAAAAATCAAATCACGTACGTTGCCTTTAACAAAATTAACTCGTTAAAGCTTGATTTTATTTTTAATAAAATATACAAATATACCCCTAAATTATATTATTAGCAGACGGATAATTTAACACTTATAATTCAAATAATCAATGGGATCTGGGTATAAAACCCTGAAACAAAGATTTAGCTACTTAAAAAATCAAGCGTATATTGTGGAAGGGGACGGGTTGTTTTTTACGCACAGAAAATAAATCGAAAGCAGACAAATGTTTCCCTTGAGATATTGGATTTTACGTGCTTTGATTCTTTATATTATTTGAAAAACAAAAATGACATTGCCAACAAATTGTCAATGGCAGGACCACCTTTTTTGCCATTAAATATATTATGGAAAAAGAAAAAAATGCTTTACAACTGACAACTATCGATTACTAAAAACAGAATAAGAGGAACAGAGATAATATACAACAAAGGGGATATTCATTTTTTGAAAACAAAACAAGCAACTATTGAATTTTGTTTTGAGAGCGTAATTAAGAAAGTCGATGTTGATGGCATTTAAATATAACGAGATAATTTGCATGTGTTTTTCTAGGTGAGCACAGTACTGCTTTACGGCATACCCATTGTGTCATTGTACATCGAGGGGCAGGAGCGTCTGTGCCTAGCTCAAATCTCCAATACTCTCCTAAAACAATTCAGCTACAATGAGATACACAATCGACGTGTGGCTCTGGGAATAACCTGCGTCCAGTGCACACCCGTCCAGTTGGAGATACTGCGAAGAGCTGGAGCAATGCCAGTCAGTTCGCGACGCTGCGGCATGATAACGCGCCGCGAGGCTGAGCGGCTGTGTAAGAGTTTTTTGGGCGATAATACGCCGCCGCGGTTGCCAGACGATTTCGCGTTTAATGTGCAGCACAAGTGCGCGTGGGGCTGCCGCGGATCCTTTTTGCCTTCCCGCTACAATTCGTCGCGTGCCAAATGTATCAAGTGCAACTATTGCGGCATGTTCTTCTCGCCTAACAAATTCATATTTCATTCGCATCGCATTACGACCAACGACAGGTATATTCAGCCCGATGCGGCCAATTTCAATTCGTGGCGACGCCACATGACGCTCAGTGGCCACGGCCAGGACGAGAAAATCATCCATGCTTGGGAGGATGTCAAGGCGATGTTCAATGGCGGCACCAGAAAGCGACTAGTCACCTGCAATGGCAATAATAATGGCAACAATCGAAATCGCAGCACGACAAGCAGCACATCATTGGCGCCATTATCGAAAGCAAGTGCAGTTATCGATAATACGTGCGATTCGCCACTAATCAATTGTGAAAGTGAGACAAAAGCGATATCGCCGCCATGTTTAAAGCGCACATCACTCGATCATCCATACAATTACAGTACGGTGACAGCCGCGGCTGCCGTGGTTGGAGTCACCGCAGTGTCTGCTACCGTCGGGGTGCCCTTCAACTTGCACCGATCGGCGGTGATATCGCCATTGCAATCACTGCGCAACGAGCACGATTTGTCAATAATGCCACTTTCGCGCAATTTTGTCGTTGACTACACCATGTGGCAGCAACAGAATAATCAGCATACAAAAAAGCTCAATGCTAGCGAAACGATAAACTCATTTGAAACGTGTCCAGCGCCATGGGGCAGACCGGAAATTACTGTATCAGCAACAGCAGCAGGTGGAAACTCAATTCGGCTGGTCGAGCATAATCCATTTAATATAATCAAAAATGAACCCAACTCCGCGTCCATTTGTGGCGTGCCAAAGAGTCGAAAGTTACCCGATGGAGATCGCACTGATTTTAATATGCCATCGCTGCTAAATTCTTCTGCATTTAAGCCTGTTGTCGCATCGGCAGCGATTGTGTCCACGTCGTTGTATGCAACGCGTTCGAATTATTCGAATAACAACATCTACATAAGTCCGGCTCAGCCGACGAGAACAACCACAGTTTTTACCCACAACAGCATTACGACAGCCGAATCCCATGGAGCAATATTCAATTCAGCATCGAGTGCATTTCCACCGATCTTGGACTCCATCCAATTGTGCACAGAAAGCGAGCAATCCGAGTCGACACAAGCAGATGCAAATAATCCACAATCAGTAAATTTAGTAAACACTGACAATTCGGATAAATCACCTTCGTCAGACGGAATTTACATTAATTCGAATATTTGTCGAAATACCGATGAAGATGATCAGGATGACGACGACGATGACGAAGTGGTCGACATTGAAACGACCGAGGATGATGTCCAAACAATGAATGCTTCTTTCAACATGTGTCCCCCCCACTCACCAGTTGATGGGGATTTATCCTCGCGCAGTGCAAGCCATTCCCATTCCGCGAGTCCCAACGATGATGTTGATGTCGATGGTTTTACAACGGATACCGAAGATCAATTTGATGTAAAGTCAAACATTTGCTCATACGACATAAACATCACCCGCTCAAACTTTAAGATTTACAACAATGAAAAGGAGAAGATATCAACAACGGAGGAGGAACTGCTTCAAAATTACAAAAAGAAAAATAGTGCGGTAAGAAATGGTGCGAAATGAGTGTATGCGATTTATTTACTGAACTTTCTATACCCTAAATGAATAAAAAGTGTATAATGAAGTCATTCAAATATCCGCATATTTATTTTAAAAATGTGTACTTAAAGTATTAATTTTATTTAAAATATAATATTCTTTTCAGGACGTCAATGGATTAAAAAGGTTGTCCCGTCGCAAGTGCTCAAATCAACATAAGCATCGTCAATTCTTAAAAAAGAACGGATCCAAGCTGGAAAAGGATACATTTTTCTCTGCCCAACCCAGCTTACATATTCAGCAACGAGTCTCATTTCCAGTATTTTTAAAGGCTCATCTTAATTCATTTCGGCAGCGCCAACACCGACAATCCAGTCCCAGTACACCTAGACAGCTATATTGTTATGATACGTCGCAAAGAACTAATGAGAATAGCGTTGACTAAATAAATATTCTTATAAAATACAGATTTAAGTTATTTGTCAAGTTGCAAATAACACATATATTCCGGTATTGAAATTCACGGTTCAATAAATTGACTAAACCAGAAGAATAATTGTTTTTCTCTTTCAGTTCTGATTAACAATTAATGAAAATTAATTTAACTATACAAAATACAATTGTACAATTCCTAATTATTTATATTATTAATTTAATATAACATAATATTCTATTTTGTATATATTGTACGCAGTGACTATTAATATATATATTTTTCCAAATCCCTAAGTTATTAATAAAATAACAGAATTAATATTGGGTTAGGATAAATAACAGACTTATCCACTTGTTACAATTATTGGGGGGAATTGCACCGCGACCTGTTAGATCTATTGTGCCCCCTTCTAAGCCTATAGCTCTTCCATCAGCCCCAGATCCCGTACGAATGCTGTTGGGTCTATGTCTCTAAAATTCAAGACATGCATCCCTAGGATGCTACATCTTCTTCTAGCTAGTGCAACACATTCTGCTAGGATGTGTATCGAGGATTCCTCCTCTCTTTCACAGAACCTGCAGAGATCGCTACTATATATACCTAGTCTAGTTAGGTGACTTCTTAGTCTACAGTGTCCCGTCATTAGACCGGTAAGTATCCTAAGATGGTTCTTTCCCATGATTATAACCTGCTTAAATCGTTTGAGATTATAACCACCTAAGAGATATCTGGCTTGCCGGCGTCTTATTGCCTCCGACCAGCTCTGCTGCCGCATCTGTTTCTCTTCATTTCTGAGTACCAGTCGTATAGCGGGACTTCCTATGCCACAATACGGTTCTGGTCCTATCAGCGGCCTTTCTGCCCCCATTCTCGCAGGGAAATCCTGTTGTGAGTCCCAAGCAGGTTTAGCGTTGAACGAGCCTCCTGGACTATATTTGATGTTATTTTAGTCCCCGATATTGCATTTAGTGCTGCTTGACTATCGGAGAGGATGGATATATCTGTATTCCGATAGTTACGTTTTAGGTTTAAGTCCGCCCATGTGCCTGACCTGTGCCCTGATTGGTGAGTAATCCGTCGGTGTACCACTTTATGGTGTGCGGTTTTATAGGGTGGACCTCTTCCAGAGTTGTCCAGTCCCTTTTACTGCTCATATGAACTGTGATATATCGCTCGAAGCTGTATTCGGCTTTCATTTCGTCCCTGGGTTGCAGTAGCAGGGGCAGTCCATTTAAAAGGAGTTGGGCATCTTTATGGCTTAAGGCTTAAGGCTTCAAGGGCCATTGTTGAACAGGTGCGCATTGCTCCTGTCATACAAACGCAGGCCATTCTTTGCAAATTTTGCAGTTGCTTTTTTACGGTGATCAACCCCGCTCTGTCACCCCATGCTATTACCCCATAGGTTAGCATGGGTCTTACTACCATTAGGTATAGCCATCTTACTATCTTTGGTGATGTACCCCATGATGCTATGCTACGACATGTATAAAGCGCCACTTTAATATCGTATTTTGCACATGGGTGCCAAAATTAAGTTGCTGTCAAATATGACACCCAGGTATTTAACCTCCCTGCTCGTTTCTAGTAGGGTCCCTGAGAACTATATTTGCCTCATCCTCTGTAACTTATGTCGTCTGGTAAAGGGGATGACTGTTTTCGTAGGGTTTAGGTTGAGTTCAACCTCCATACACCAGTCATACGTTATCCTTGCCCCTGACTGGACTATGTCACAGAGTGATTCTTCAAATTTGCCTCGCGCTATGATAACAATGTCATCGGCATAACCTTGACATTGAATACCACTGTTAGTAAGTTTGTTTAGAAGTTCGTCTACCAACAGACTCCAGAGTAGCAGAGACAAGCCCCCCCTTGGGGACAGCCCTTGGTGGCTTGGACCGTTACGATGCTATCATGCACAGTTGCTGTGGCCTGCCTGGACAGCAGCAGTACGAAAATCCATCTGCTGGTAGTAGGATCCAGGCCCCTTCTCGAGCGGGTGTCCTTGATTGCATCATGTGATGTGTTGTCAAAGGCGCCCTCAATGTACCGATTGCCCAATTTAGTCTCCCCCTTGTAACTGTCGACTTTGCGCATGCCCAGTCGTCAGTTGACGGTCTATATCCACTCGCTCTTTCGATCGCCTCTTCCTGTAGCGGTGTGCAGCCTGGGAAGTGCGTTTCGAAGAGTAATTCTAATCTCTGCATGTTACTGCTCGTGAAGGAGTTATCCCCACGCTTCAGTGCAAGGTTTGCATCACGCGTTCGTTTCGCCAGTGCTCTGTGGAGCCTGGCGCCTTCGCCTGTGCTAACTATGCTTTCGCAGAAGTCTCTGTAGTTCTTTCGTTTAGCCTTTCTTATCTCCTTATTATAGGAGGTCAGGCTTTCGCGGTATTGCTCTTTGCTATATTGAAGAGGCGACGTTTGGTGACGCGCAGCCTTTCCAGATTGTCGTTCCATCAGGGCGCATCTTTTTCCATATGCTTCTTCCCTACCGGGCAATTGTCCTCACATGCATTAATTATGCCTTTGTTGGGGGTCTTGCTTTATGCAGCTCTAGCAGATTCCTGGGTGTGCCAGATGGTCCGTTGGCTAGGTAGAGCTGTAAGGTCGTCTTATAGCCTTCCCAGTTGGTTCTCCTGTGGTTGCGACCTGGTGTACTACTATCCGTATTTAATTTTAACTTAAATAAGATAGTCCTATGGTCAGAAATGGATACCTCTTGGGAAACATGCCATTCCCTAAGGTGAGGCTTTAAGGACTGACTAATCAGGGTGCTGTCTAGCACCTCCTCCTTTAAAAATAAAATCTGTTAGGCACTCACCCCTCAGATTGATGTCTCTGCTGCCCCATATCGCATGGTGCGCATTGGCATCGCATCCGATGAGTACCGGTATCTTCTCCTTCCTGCCGTACTCCACCAGCTTCTTTACTTCTGGTGGTGGGCAGGGTGCATCCCCTGCGAAGTACGCAGACACAATAGCCATAGAGACCGCGTTGCCTTTGGTGTACACCAGTATGGAAAGTATCTCTAGTCAAGAATTCTGAAAGGATAGTAAAGTTAATACTTTTCCTTACCATGATGACAGCTCTGGGTGCTGGGTCTCTCTGATCCCAGATTACCTTTGAGTCGGCTGTGAACAGGCCCTTAATGCCATTATTCACCCACGGCTCCTGTACCAGGGCCAGCCCAAGGTGTTTGTTGGTAAACATTCTTGCTAAGACCGCCGAGGTTGCCTTAGCTCGGTGGATGTTTACCTGAGCCAGCCCTGTGTTGATGCCCTTAGACATCTACTGCTGGAGAGGCTCCAGCTGACACGGTGATTGGGGCCTGGAGTTGCCCCCGTCACCGCTACTCGTCATATCGACGTCAGCTACTGCTGCACCCTGCTCCTCCGCCAGCTCTTGTGAGGACATGGGGATGTCTTTGTCCCCCAGCATCTCTTCTTGACAGAGCGTCATGTCAGCCAACTCCTCGTCATCTGCGAGGTCCTCCCATGAGTCGGTGGGCTGCGCAGTTCGATTACTCTGCTCTGGGGCGGGAGTGTCTAATGTGGTGATGCTGGACACTCTCCTTGACCATTGAAGCAGGCTGGGGCTTAGCTTCTATCTTCCTTTTCAGTCCACCTACGGGGATGGTCCCGTAACGGAAAAAGACTTGGTGCCCCTTCTCCACAATGATGTCCCTGGATAGCTCATCTATCCCAATTACCAGGAGGGCTCATCCACCCTCGTTCCTCCTGGAAATCACCTTCCAAGTGTCGGTCTCGATCCTGTTCTGGTTCCTCAGCAGAACCAACAGGGATTCGGTTGACCGATCCACACTCCTGGGGCAGAACAGCGTGATGCAGTGGGGCGACGGTATGTCATCTCCCACCTTGCATTCAAGGGGCACGCCCTTCCACGATTCTAGCCGCGACGCTGCGGTTTTCAGCCAGACGGCTGAGGCCTCATCGGAGCACTCAATGACCAGGAATCCAACCCGCGAATGAGACCGCGACATCTCCACCAGACGCAATGACCTCGTCTATGATGGCCTCCTTCAACACAGACAAGTCTCCGTGACTGAGCATGGCCCGTGGAAAATCCTTTTTTGCCATGTCTGCATATGACAGGCGAGGTTCGGTGGGTGTCGGCGAGCTGGGCTTCGTGGCCGCTGCACGCGTTGTGCTTGGACGGAGGTCCAGACTTCCTGCCCCATTCTTGATCGTCCCCTTTGCCGCTACTGAGATCGGGCAACGCCCTCAACCTCCGGGCACACCCTCTTGGGGGTGTCCACCGGCGGTATGAGATTGCTCTGCGTCTCTTTGAAGCTGGCGCAGGTGCTGAAACCTCTTCCCTGGGCTCTGTGGCCTTTTTCAGGGCTGCTTCAGGGGTGTTTTCCTTGCTGGAGGTACCGAAGGTACCATTTGACCCTCGAACCGCAGAGATGCATTGCAACTATAAATATATATTTTTTTTCCTTAGCAGATTCCCGATATATAAATAATATAAAAGAATTTATAGTGGGTTGGGTTGTGAATCACTCTTATTCTTGTAGTTAAGTTATCTAATTATCTGAGTGTTCTTGGCCTTTATTAGCACTCACCAAATTTGAACTCGGTGCATGACAAGCCGCTTAAGCATATATTAAAATAGGCATCTCCACTCTCCTTTTGGTATTTACTATCTTGTTTCTGCCGAGTAGCGGGCCTGTCGCGTATCTGGTCACACTTTCAGCTTTGGACAGCAAATCACAAAACGTATGAAATAAATAAAATAAGAAAAATAAATAAGATACACATTTGAATTATTGTATACATATATTTTAATAAATATTTAAGTATTACAATAATGTGTATTTACATACATATTCTGCACATAGAAAAAAAAATACCAGCTCAACATAAATATTCAGGCTTGCTTAAATACATTTTCAAACTATCGCTTACGTACATATCGATATAAAATGTCTTAGATATGTATTGAGTTTACATGTTCAATTGAACAAGTTCAATGTTAAGCATAAGTCTCAAAAAAGTGAATATTTTATGAAAAGCGGATATTAATGCGACCCAGCATAAAGTACATAATTAAAATCGGTAAAAATCTACATAGATATGCAGAAGATGTGAGCCGTATAGAAGTAAACAAAATCAGCAGTACCTTTTTGAATCACTCATTTTCGATATACACACACAGTTACATATACGTGTATGTACGAAATATATATATATATATATATATAAATATATCTATTGGAGAGGCATAACAACGACGATTGTACGCTTTGAAATACATATATTTTTCGAACATGTTAAAAACCATATTTAATCTAATCAGCTTGGATTATTAAGTATATACACAATTTCATTTAATTGTGCACATAACACGAAAAGCACACACACACACAAAAATTACATATATAAAAGTTGCTAAGAGTTGCTAAAGAAAAAAATGGTATAAATGTGTGTATGCGAATTCACACAAACAGCACACGAATGTATATATGTGAGCGTGTATGTATGTATGTACGTATGTGTGTATATCCAAAATTGTTTGTAAAAGTGCAGCAAGCAAAGCGAGGACTAAATATTAATAAAATCACATAATGGACACAACTGAAGATAATTCAAGGTAACAAATATATTTCTATATTTTTATTCTATTCAATATAAATATGTAAGTTGGACAGAAACACGTCTGTTCAACTCGCAAAGAGAATTCGTATTTGAAAATCGAAAGGGAAACTCCATAGAAATATGTATTTATTGTTGTTTTTAGCGGGTCAAATAGTGTCAAACTTTCTCGAATAATATTTACATACAAATGCAAATAAAATGTTAATTATATATGCATTCTGTCAATTTTACGATGTATTTTCTTGTACCTTTAGATATTCTCGGGCTGATCTGCTGGCGCTACGCTACGAGGATAGTTCACGACGACGTCCCAGTTGTGCGAATCGGACGGAGCTGCAAACGTTAAATTTTTGGAAAATCAACGGACTTCCATCGAATTTGAGTAACAACAACAGCAACAGCTGTAGCAGCTACGGGAATAAAACTGGCCTATCTCCTGAAAGGGAAAACGCTTCCCTTACCAGTTCCAATGGACTACTCAGTTCGAGGCGCGCGTTGCGCAATCGGGAAAGAGCCCACAATTATTATCAACGCTTCACTGCTGGCGATCAGCTTGGCGAAGATGCACAGGCCAGCTTAGCATCATTGAGTGGCGGTAATCTATACAAGTCAGCCAACATAGACCATCGCAGCATTTCCTCATCGCATTTAATGCCCGCGTTTGCCAAGCGACGCTTTGTGGTTGCAATTGGTCCAAATGAAACACAAAATGAGAAGGCAAACTATGAAGATGGCCTCGGCTCGAGTGCCAAAGAGAACACGTCAATTTCATGCCAAGCCAATGCCGATCTGAAGAATCCAACACGATCCTCGTTGAGTTCCCCCATGCGGCGGACTCCGGCTGCATCTGCGGAGTGGGAACGCAGTGAGAAACACTCAAACATTCAGCCGGAAAGTGAACAGCTGTTGGCATTGTCTCCAACTTTCTTGTCGGGCAAGCAAGGCGCAAACTTAAATGTTCAAGAGAGACGCATTGGCAGTGGACGACTTCTACCACGAAACGATAACTGGGAATATAAGAATAAGGATGCGGATTCTTCATTAGCCAATCTGGAGAACGACAGACCACAAAATGGTGGCATTGCCATTCAACAGCGACAGCGAACATGTTCGACAAAACAGAGCGAAAGATCGAACGATAATCTGGGAGATCGCGATCGAGATCGGGATAGAGAGCGAGATCGTCGTATCAACGAACGTAGTCGAGACCCAAATGAGGGCAAAAAGAATATGCAGAGCGGACGACGCGCAACCAACAAAGACAAATTCAATTTCGGTGATAGCACAATGCAGAATCGAGGCAAACGCATGAACATGTATCAAACGCATGATAGACACGAACCTGAATGGTTCAGCGCTGGGCCCACATCCCAGCATGAAACTATCGATTTGCACGGCTTCGAGGACTATGAAAACGATAGTGCTGCCGATGTAAGACCCGCTAAGGAGGATGTGAATAAGGAATTCGTTGCGATGACAAACCAAATAGGTAGCCCCACATCGAGAAGTAGCAGCATTGCCAGCTTACACGTTATCGATTCGTCGAATTGTAACAAAAATGACAGCAATGAGATGACTTTGTCAAACGGGCCACCCAGCAATCGAAATAACAACGCTAATCCAATTCCAAAATCTGAAGTTGAGTTCAATTTTGATGCGTTCCTTAACATGGATCCAATGGTAAGTGCTAAAAATACCGATCTACTTTCCACTTTGATTAAAAACTGCACCATCTGTTTTATTTCCAGGGCAATGATGGCGAGGTCCAAGGCGAGGTAAAGGGAACTTCACGCTTTAGCCGCTGGTTTGCATCCAAAGAACCAACATGTGGCAGCGAGCTCGGATCTTATGGCAGCTCTACTATATTAGATAGGCAAGGTAAGAAATAATTCAATTTATTATATATTATATTAATATGATATACTGCATAAAAATGTACGCTCTTTTGTCTTTTAGAAATTCCTAGTGTTAAGGACTTGGAAGCACAAATGAAAAAAGTGGATTTGCGACCTGAATATGAAATTATCAACACAATGCGAAACGCACAGCAGTCAATTCAAGTGGAGCCAAGAGACAACTCTGTTACCAGAGATACCGAAGGATTTAAAAGACTCTTGCAGCAGTTAGGCTCCCAAAACCATGCGCAACCAACCCCGTCGTACCCCTTAATTCCGAATTTACCCGTGTTGCGCAGCGAGCCACGTGCCAATCCTCATGACCGCCATCAGCACATGGCTCGAGGTCTGGAAGATGATCTGCAACAATACCAGCAACAACGTCATAAAAAGAATGACTCTTTGCCACACAGGCATATGGATGTGGTTCCCCAAAGTCCTCTACATTCCGCACTGGCGCCGGGCATCCATGATCCAAACGTATCTGGACTCCTATCTTTGCAAACGCAAACACGAATGGAAATTCAACATTTGCTTCAGGGTAATTAGCTTAAATAAATATCTGATTTAAGTACGACTCCAATTTAATTTATCAGCTGCTGCATTGGCCATTAAAAATGTCATCATTTATTTATTTTTCTTTTAATTTCAGGCATTGTTCGCGGTGATGTGTCTCTTGAATTTTTAGAAAAGGAAATAAGCAATCCCAACACAACAGCTCAGTCGAGGGAGATTATTGGAGCAGTACTTTATGAATGTTCCAATTCCAATCGAAACGCTGTGCAACAGAAACTAATTCATCCGAATGACTTAAATCCCCATAATGCTGTTAAAAATCATCAGTTCTTTAATAAGAATGTTTCCGAAGGTACGTCCGTTCTCGTTTTTTTTATTGTTCGGTGACCTCTTTTTTAATTGTGTCTTTCAGATTTATTCAGTCAAAACACACCAAGTCCTGGCTTAAGCCAACAACACATGAGGCACACTAATTCGCCGACACCGTTGGCCTTTACACCAACATCTGTGCTAAGGAAAATGACAGCTGATAAGGAATCAACACCGTCGCACATTAACAGTGCCATTAACCAACAATATCATCAATATCAACAACTATCCACGCAGTATCCGAAACCAACAGTACACAATCTAATGAATGAGTCACCGGTAATACCTGCTATTAACCAACTGCAACCGAGGATGATCTTGGGCGGCAACTACGCTATGCAACACCAGCATCAGCATCAATTAAATCCAAATAGCCCACAAATGTCGCCTAAATTACTGCCACAGTTGTCTCAACAGCGAAGTCAGCCAAACAAATGGCCGCCCGGCAACATGCAAGCGTTGCACGGGGCCAAGTCTTTTGGTAATTATACATATATTAAGGACAAACATAGAACCTATAAATATATCTATCTAAATTGGCAGGTCGACCAATTCTGAAAGGAACTCTCAGCTCTGGCTCTCAGCAAATGGCCCCAGTAGCATTTTCAACAAACAATGAATTACAACAGATCCATCAGCAAAGACTTAAATCCATGCAACCAATAGAAACAATAAATAGCGATAACATTCACGGTGGAGGACCACCACCTATACAAAATGTTCCATATACTGACGGAATCTCCCAGATGCAGCAGCATCATTATATGCAACAGCAGCAACGAGCGCAGCCCAGACATCGATTATTTCATGGGGACATGCATAGGCAAACTAATATGCCGATGCAGTCGTCAGGTAACTTGGCCGGTAATTTATTTATATTTACATTTTATATAAATACCTACATAAATTATTTACCATATGAATTTATCAACAGGAGGACCCGATAGCGCTGACTCTACTAATTTAATGAAAAATAACAACCTCGGTCCCATGAACTGTCATCGAGATGAACGCTTATCGCCGACAACAAATCAGTTGGCCCAATGGTTTTCCCCAGAATTGCTTGCCAGAGCATCAGCTGGTAAATTGCCGCTTTTAAATATGAACCAGGCGTTGAGCTTGGAAGAATTCGAACGTAGTATGCAACATTCCTCAGCCACAGTGCTCAATTGAAGACTAAGAGTGAATCGACTTTAAAAGAGACTTAAATGCAACTATTTGAAATGAATGCTGTATTATTTAACAGAAGATATCCTGCAGTTTCTTTTAAAAATGATTTCAAGCAGTTATATTCACTTGTGTGTTCCTTGCACAGGACTTTTCTTCTTTTTTTTTTATCAAATTTATGCTCACAACAGCATATATTTATACACACTCTGATAGTTTCGTAAACATTGAAAATAAAACTCTGAATATTTAAAATAATTATTAATCGTAGATTGTATTGTAAAACAAAACATTTTTCTGTACATAATACTAATAAATAAAAGAAAAACAAAACTATAACAAGAAAACCCTTATTTATTAATCGAAAAATTAATAAAAAACGTTTTCTGGAAAATCAAATTGAATTAATACACGATTATGCAAATATTGAGCTAGGTACTATTTGTATTTATTTTATTTAATGCATAGATATTAATTATACGTAGTTACATTGGCTTTTAATTTATAAAAATTTTATCAATTCAATTGGAATCTTTCCCTGGGAATAAATAAACGATCAATTCAAAGAACCAATTACACTATATACACACAATTTTAGACTTTTCAGCACAGAATATTTGTTTCAAATTATATTTTTCATATGTGTATAGTATTTATGCATTTAATTCAATTTGTAGGTGGGATAATCTGCGACTAATTCTATATGATCTCAAATATACTAGCTGAGCGACTAGAATTTTTACATTAATCTACAAACATACTTTGATATGTACTTAAATGTGTTCGTATGCATTAATGAAGAAATACAAAGGGATATTAACAACGTAAGGTGTGGTAAACTCTCTGTATCGTATGGGTAACAGAGTATTTTGCTTTAATCAATGTCAGACAAGTTTTGGTCATATTTAGGTCGGTAAAACTCGATAGGTCCCGCTGACTTAAAGCTAGCTTTGCTTAACTACGGATAATCACATTCAAAGATTAACATAAATGATTTCCGACAGCACCCAGTTCAAAAACAACATTTATCTCAATTCTAAAAGATTTCTAATTAATCTGCCCAACAGTTTTTATATTTTGTGGAATATTATATTTTTTCTACTTGCTCGTAATTATTGATCGTTGAACAACCATTGTTGACCGCATAATAAATAACACTTTGAAAATTATTCACTACCTATAGGAAATGATGCATATTTATTAGAATTTCCATTGTTATTCATAGTTTAACGCATGCCATGTGGAACAGTCAATTATCATACATATTATGTACATTTGTTATTTAGTGACAGCGTTACATATTTACTAATTAATTATTTAACAAAGTTACAGTTCGTATTGTGGTATTAACGGGATTATTCACTTAACTTTGTTTGCCTGGTGTTATTTACACCATTTCTATTTAATTATAACAATGATTTTTGACTTCTTTTTTTTAAATAATGCAACAATTTGAGTGAGTTGATTGGGTGCATAATAAGCAATGTGCTATCGAATGCAGCAAACATTTAGGTCTTATGCTAATTCGATTAAATACTCAGGTCCGTTATATTAACGTTTTTGTCATTTTTAGAAGCGATAAAGCTTTATATTTTTAGTATACTCGTGTATACACACACATATATACCTATACATTTCTGTATCATTTCCTAGACAGTTTTATGCAGCTCAGTAATTTGACGAAATGTTGCATACATCATTATATATTTTCTGGATTCTTAATCTTGAGTCTTGGCGATGCAGGATGGGTCAACGATGCCAATGACACAATCGCATTTGCCCGATGTGTGAGCAGCACCATTAAAGCATTCCTCATTCTTATGTATAATAACTGTTTGATTTTGGTCCAGCTCAGAGCAAGGGCTGCCATTTTGGCTACCATTCTGAGACGGTCGATCGCTTGGGGTGGCAATTGTGGCTGCAACACCCGCACCGACACCAACATCTGTGGCATTTAATCCGACGGGTGTACGACTATATCCGGAACTTGTGGGCACACCCTGCGCGCCCGCCGTTGTCGCCGATCGTCTATACACCGTGCTATTCATTGTCAGCTTGCGCACATTCTTATCAGGATGAAAGACCAAAATGTACACCTTGGGCGAGTAGAGGCAAATCAATGCCACCGAAGCACTTAAGCTAATCGAGATGCACAACGTGGTTATTTGGATCTGCATGGGAAAGTCGTATATATATGTCGCACATACTACACAGTTGAATGTCAGTTCGTACTTACCTCGTATGAGTTGCCAGTGCCAAAGTAAATTGGGACAAATGCCAGCCAAATTATGCATGTTGTGTACATTGTGAAGCCAATAAATTTGGATTCGTTAAAATTTTCGGGTATCTTGCGTGTTTTAATCGCATACACCGTGCATATCGTAATGAGTATCATGTTGTACAACTGCGAGAAGAGGAAGGACATGTCCTGTATTTTGCATTTTAAAATCACCTCGGTACGGTCGGGATAATAAAATCTAGTCCCCGGTGGCTCCACAATCATCCAAATCATCGTGATTAAAACTTGTATTGCTAAAGAGATAAACGTATTTTTAAAGGGTAAACTACACACACTAGTAGTACATTGAATTATCAATTTAGAAACTTATAAGCAAAATAATAAAACAAAAAGAGAGTGTTAAATTTTGGATATGTATTATACTTTAATAGTTAATCTTTAATATAAATATTGAGATACCTACCAATTAGAGAGGTTGTGATCACCACCTGCGACTGCGGACTGATGTACTTGAGACGTTGTGCCGATTTTGAGGCCGAATGGAAAATTCGCGATATTCGATTTGTTTTCGTTAGCAGAGCACTATAAATAATTGAGAAGCCAACGCCTATCCCAAACCTCTGAAGGACACAGGAACCAATCGTTGGCTTCGCGATCAGGGCAAATGTGTTGCAATAACAAACTAGAATACCAAATAGCAGAGTATAGCTCAGCTCTCGACCCGAGGCACGGACGAGGGGAGTATCGTGATTCTTTGCAAACAGCACAATAACCACAATGGTCATCGTGATGCCGAGTATTGCGATTGCAAATGGCACCAGGGCAAATAGCGAATTCCAGCGCATATACTGGATATTAAGGGCAAAGCAGGAGAGCTTATCGGGATATGGCCACAGCCCCGGACCACAATCTCTGCACGTAAACTCATCGTAGACATATTCGTATGGCTCGCAGCTGTCACAGATCCAGCAACAGGTGTCACCCTGTAAATATAATATATTTATATATAGATAAATGTAAAATAGAAATTATAATTTGAATTACCTGTTGTTTTTTAATCATTCCAGCCTCACAGGGTAGTGAGCACGCGGAGGTCGGCATTTCTTGTTCCTTGTTCCACACAACGGTTTCCAAATTGAGTTCCAGATAATTAAACCATTTTCCAATTACCTACAAGCACAATAAATATGTATATTACATATATATTTTATATAGTAATTTTGGGGATAAGCTTTTTATATATTTATAATTTACAAAAGACTGCAAACGTTAATAACTAGTACTGGTACCTTGTACTGATATCCCGAGGAATTATCAAGACGCTGATAGTTTAAAATATCATATCTGGCCAGGCCATCGCCCTGCCGATCAAACTTCACCTCACTGCCAGCCAAATCTAAACACAGCGGTTAATTTGTTAGTAATTGATAAAGATATTATATAATATAGATACGAGTAGATACTGTACCCACAAAGGAGACGTTTAGCAAGTAGTTGTTGTAAAAATCTTTGCCATCGTAGCTGGCCATATCGGGACAGGCCTGCGAATGGCTATCGACTGGCTTTCTATACCAAACCGATTCGCTGTGCTGATGATGCTTCTGCTGGCCAATATTCTGATCGTTTTGGGTGCACAAATCGTTGTGCAAATTGTGCAGGGCATGGGCGAAGGCGTAAACAGCGTCCACAACGAATTGCGTCTTCGATTCCTGCTCATATCTAAAGTATATAAGCGATATTTCTTTATTTTATGTCAACAACAAAACTGATTAAATTAATTTAAAAATCAAATGTAAAATTACATTTAAATTACGAAATAATAAGAAATATTTATAAGATTAATAATAATTAATAATTAATACATACATAATAATAATTAATACATACATGCAACTCTACTCTCTAAATAAAAATAAACTCACCCGACTTTCTCCGAGAGCCTTAAACTATCATCGCAAATGGTTTTCTCCTTTTCGTTTCCAGACTTTGAATGACCATCGTCGCTATCTATTTCCAACTTGGCGTCCACTGAGCCTAAAGATAGGACACAATTGAAGGTATCCTCCCAGTACTCGGCGAACCAGGGATTGCGCTGATTGGACCTTGGCGTCAATTGCATCATATATCGATCAAAGTCTTCGATTATTTCCGATTGCAACTCAACAGTAATGGCGCCCTCGGCAATCTCCTCCAATCCCTCGAGCAGCTTCTGTTGCTTGCCCCAGCCATCGCTGGCCACCCAATGGAATGGCTGCGAGAGATTAGCACGCTTCGCTGCTAGCAGAATGCGGCGTGCATCCTCGGCTCGGGTGAATAAGATGACACCTCGAGCATTTGGCTTCTTGAGCAGTTTACTGATAATCGAATCGAAGATTTTGTCATCGGATGCACTGGGCACCTTTTCGGCGGCAGCAATGCAAACGTGTCGCTCGGTGGCCTCCTTGTGAAAGGCCTCGATGCCATACTCGCCGTAGGAGCCCTCCGAGTGAATCGTGGACACATAGGACCAGTTCAGGTTCTTGATAATGTCCACGAGGGCGACCGATTGAAATGTATCTGGCGGCACGGTGCGTGCAAATAAATCGAAGCGTGATTTGTCGGACAGCGTTTTGGCCGTCGAAGCTGGCGAAATTTGCGGTATGTGAAAGAGTCTCAAGAGATTGGCCACCTGCAAGGATACCGAACTGTACGAGCCACCGATGACACCAAAAACGGGGCCAGATGTTGCATTCTTGCGTAGCTGTGGCGTCGATGTGTCCGAGCACTCGAAGACGGATGTGTCCAGGTTATTGAGGGAAGCGCGCACAAATTGCAGCGACTGATTGAGGGCGTAGGTGTCCCGAGAGCAGGTGTCCAGGATATGAACACCTATCGTTATGCCCGGCAGTAGATTTGTGTCATTGTTCACCCGATCGATGGCATACAGCATCGCCTCCAGGCGCTGAACACCGCGATTATAGACCTTAGGCCCACACGGCGGGGCTCCCTCGCCCTTCTCGTGCACTGGAAACAGTCCGCCCAGTATTATGTCGCCGGGCAGGAAGACAGACACCGAGTCATGGGACTGTGATGAGCCAGCACCAGAAAGTTGGGGTAGACAGCTCCAGAGAGTAACCGCCATCAGCATAAGTCTAATTGGAATATTACTGCCATAGTTATTGGAGTTGGCTTTGAACGCTTCCCGCATGTTGGTCAATTTGTCAAATCGTCAATTGCACATTTATCTCAACGATCTATTCATTAGGATTTCTTTTCTTGGGTTAGTCTTTGAGCTTTGAGACTCTATAATAATCATTGGATTTTGAGCCGCCCATGGCCATTTTAAATAATCTGCAATGGAAACGCGCCAGCAGATATTTTATGTTCATAGATGCGAACCTATTAAAAACCAGACTTAGCATATATTTTATTATTATTAATTTATTAATTGCAATATGTAAGCCAAATAAATATAATTAAATCTATTCATTTATTGGGATTTCTAAATATTTATATAGCATTATTTTTATTTTTATTTTTATTTTTATTAATCAAATATATATAATTATATCAATTAATTTATTTGGATTTTTAATTGTTTAAAAAGCTACTTAAAATCATTTTGTCAGTGACACTCGAGCAACTTAAGATGGCTAAGACAAGTCATCTGTTGGCAAGGATGCTTGCTTAAATTACGATTCTCTTAAGTTAATAGAGAGGGGGACAGAGGGAGAGGGCAAGAGAAAGAGAGAGAGAGAGAGAGAGAGAGAGAGAGAGAGAGAGAGAGAGGGAGAAAGCTGGCAAATGAGAGAGGACAAGGAAAAGAGAATCACAAGTGGGGGATGCTTTCCACGAGAAAACACGAGAAAATGTTGCCCGAGCTTAATATTCATGCAGAGCCAGAGTCTGACTATATACACACACGTATATTTGTGTGTGCGTGTGTGTGTGCGTGGAAAGTAACAATGGCGACCCAGAAAAAGCTTCGATGCAAGAACTTTACCAGAAGTACCAACACAAGAATGGTACCGATGATGATGATGGCAACGGCGGCGCAAAGGACCGAAATCAGCAAGCATCATACATATATATACATATACATATATGCAATACATAATATATATATATGTATAAATATATATATATGAGAATATATATGCATATATAATATTCACAAATATTATTAACAGGAGGACCCTACACATATGCATGATATATGTACGAGAAAAGTATGTATGTGTAGGTACAAAAGACTTGTTCAATTTCCGAAGCCCGACATAACTAGAATTATATATATATACATATATTCTTATTCAAAGGACATTTGAGCAATTCTAACTGTGTGGGTGTTAAGGTACAATACAGCAATACAGTAATACCTATACATACACACAGAGATATATGTTAAATGTACCCTATACACAGACATATATACATACAGCGAGTACTTAAATATACACATACATATTTATGTAAGTCTGCATTGTAATTGTTAATTTAGGTATGTTAGAAAATGAAAAAAAACATGCATTTACATACCATCATTTAATTGTGTAGTTGTATTTGTAGAGTCCTTGATTACATTGACGTTATTTTTTTAAATTACAAATTATTTTAGCCACGAGCGGAGAGCGCACACATCTGTCCATAGCATTAACTGTAGATAAACTGATTTACTCATGATAAGCCCAAGCAGCAGTTCTTGTACAAGCAGCAGCAGCAGCGACCACGAAAAAGAACAACAGCAGCAGCAGCAGCAACAACACCCATAGCAGCCATCTAACTGTCCATCTCTCCTTGAATGGCCATTTTTCGGGAGCGCAAGCATCGCTGCAGCAGCAGCCGCAACGGATCTCAAAGAGTAAGCGACAAACATAAAAACTAGCAGCTAAAAAAAGAAAAAACGTTAACAACTCTTACCTCCTCTATATATATATCGTAGGTCCGCCTACAGAATTACTTAAGAGCGCCAAAAAAAGCTGACTAAAGCTCGTCTTCAAGCTTTCGCGTATCTCTCTTTAGGCTCTCCCGATTTTTGACCACGCAAATGCAATGTGTGCGTATGTACATTTGTAAATGTATTAGTTATGGCATCTATAGTACACATAATCTTTTGAATATTTATTATTTTTTTAATTTAAATTTAATTTTAAATTGCATTTTTAATTTAATTTAATCAATTTTTAGTTAAAGTATCTATAGTAAATATAAAACTGTGTTGCTCATTTGTTTCATTTAATTTTAAATGGTATTTTTGATTTAATTTAACCAATTTTGTACTTTTTGTATTCTTTGTGTTGCCTGACTATATTAGTCATTATTAAATAAGTAAATAAATATATTTATATTTATAATTATCAAGCTCACATAATCCTAGCTTCATTTTTAATTTTGAATTTAATCAATTAAGATTAAAATAATTAATTGCATGAGACTAAATCTTGTTTTTCATCTCAAAAAGAAATAATAATTGCCCAATTTAAATTTAAATTTATTTCTTTGAATATTATCGATGTATTCGATATTAATTAAAACGATTTATCAATGCCGATTATCCAGCACTACTTGCTACTGTTTACTGTATTTACATTCGATTTTTATATTTATCCAGCCATCAATTTATTTAAAGTTTATCTGTTGATTTTAGTTATTATTTATTATTATTTTATTTATTATTTTGCATTTAGAAGAATAATCATTAGAAGCTTGCTTATAAGAATAATATGTTAAAAATACTACAAAATAATACTAAAAGGTGTCAAATCGGAAACCAACCATGCGCAAATCTAGGTATTTTAACTCTGCTGCAGTTAAAGCTATAAGCTTTTTTTTTGCTTTCAAACCATGATTCATATGCCATTTAGTTATAGTTAACTTCGGAATTATTCTATAAAACTAACTCTGAACAAATCAACTATTAATAAATATCGCAAGACACATCGATAAAGGAAGACATCAACATTGTGATGAAATTGGTTTGCTAAATAGATATATCGATGTATATCGATATACAATGTTACCATTCCTAAGCAGCACATTGCATGTGGAATGAAATTGATATAAAATTTGTTTTTGGAAATAAACATAAAGAAAGTCGAGTATAGCTTAGTTAACGACTGTGCAAGTATAGTGAAGTGCGGCAACTGTTTTCTGTTGTATTGTATATAATTGCTAGCTAATATATACATATATATATATATATACTGGTCTTGAATGCTCCAGGTAAAATAATGTTGAGAATGAGAACGAGACGGAGTTCAACTAAAAATTACATGACATTTACTACGACAATGCAATTTAACGTTGATGTTGCCGTTTACGTTGCTCTTTGTGCGTTGCATATCAAATATATAGAGAGATACGTGTACGATATACGCATTTCTCGATTAATTGTTAAACTTGGTGAATGTAGAAATATAAATTAATGCGGATTTTTTTTTTGTGCACACATTTTCTTTGTGCAAGACTTGAGTCGAGGCGAGTCGTTCGCTCGGTCGGTCGGTCGGTCATTCTCTCTCTTACCTTCTACGATAGATTCTCTCACTTGCTCTCGCTCGCAAATACGACGTCAACGTCGCTACGTCGGCAAATGGTTGAAGAAAGCATGATTATAAAAAAAAGAGCTATACTTAAATAAATTGAGCCTTGCACCTGTTTAATAACTCCCCAAATGCATTAATAAAGTGAACAAAAAAATAAAAATAAATAGGCAAAAAAATATTTAATAGTAATATATAGGTTATATACATACATATTATGTGCATGCAATCATAAATTAGATTTTAGAAAGCAAATGCATTCGATTAATATGCGTAATACGATTTATATATTTAAATATGTTACTTATTTTAAATTGTTTTTTATATTGTATTTTTTTCTTTTGCCTTGCAGGTTGGGTTTTTATTTACAACTTACGAGAATTGCTTCGCGGACATAATTTTATACAATAAAACTAAATTTTTGCAGGTAAGAAAGCCTGCCAACTCTCGCAACATTCTCAACATTCACAGTTTCCGCAGAAGAACAATCCGATGGTTGTGTGACGGATTGGACGCGGGTCAAAAATAGCCCAAAACGGAGATTCGTCAACGAAACGGGAAAAAGCAACCGTTTGACAAACGCTTAACCGTAAACTAGATCGGTCCTTTCGTAATGCAACCAGCTGCTTCAGCACTATCAACACAAGCTGATATCGCTAAAAACATGCAGCCCCAAAATTTGGTATGTTTCCACTTTTTTTTTTTGTATTTCGTTCTAGTTTCAATCAATAGTATTCGGTTTTTCGAATGTCAAAATATGTATTTAATTTCGAAAGTTTTGTTTAATTTCATTTTAATTAGAAGTTTAAGCATAAAATACTTTAAAACATACCTTGGTTTTTAATCCCAATTCATTTTATATTTAAAATTTATTGTTTAAAATATTCACACACATTTAACATAAATGAGAGGAGAGAAGCAAGTTTTGGATTCCAGTTTTATAATTTATTTGCTTGGCCAAATATTGAACTCAACTCACTTATTATTGAGTTATTAGTTTATTAATTATAGATTTTCATTTTAGTTGCTGATTTCGTTGTTCGTTTTCGTATTCTATTTCGGCCATAGTTCAAATATTGTGCTATACTTAATAGGAAAAAAAAAAAACTTCCAACTTTTTTGCAATCTGTTTGTAGATTTTGCCTTCGAATAAAAAAAGCAAAAAATATGTTTCGCAAGCGCCGCCAACGAAGCAGCAACAGTCGCTGCCACAACATAGCACTACACAGCCGCAGTTTCAGATAAACAAGGCCTACAACGTTGTCTCCATACTAAAAACAGCAACGACATCAGTCACGCAACATCAGTCCTCAACACACATGCAGCAGCCACATCATCTGCAACAACAGCAACAGTCGCAGCAGCAACAAAGCTATGCAAATGTTGTAAATCGAGCGCCAGTTATTTCAGCTGCAACCCAACAGCAGCAACAATCGACTGTCATTTGCAGCGGTGGCAACATAATGACCGTCAGCAGTTGTCAATTGAATACGGGTGATTTGAGCTCCGCTGCCATCTATAATCTGACTGGACACAGACCACAATTGACGGCTGGCATCGACTCCAATTGTCGCTATTTGGGAGCGGAGTTGTCGTCGAAAGGTGTTGCAGTTTCCAATAATGGGACACAAGTAGGAGGCGGTGGTGGCGCTGCCGCAAGTGCCACAAATAGCAATAGTGCCAGCAACAGCAGCATTAACGGTGCCAGCAACAATCAGAGCCTCATGACGCTAACATTGGGCTCGAGCAGTGGCCCCTATATGCACGAGAAGAGCTTGTTGGGGGGCGTTGGGGTTGGCGTCACTTGTATCGATAGTAGAAAATACGACTATAAAAATAATAATCTGCTGTCAAACAGCAGCTTCCAAACAGCCCAAGAGGTAAAAATCAACAAACAACAAGAACAAAACATTGCACGTGAAAACAATTTAAAAGTTTATAGAAATTTGTACGAATTTTATAAATGGATTGCTCGATTAATCGATAACGTTTGTTCCGCTGCCAGAAATTGTCCGAATGTTCAGCTGCGGTCAAAATAATAGTGGACGCATGTTTTGAAAAAATTAAAAAAAAAATAAAAAATAAAAATACTTAAAATATGGTTAAAAGTTATGCAAACTTAATGTAAACACAAGTAGTAAATACTGGATAAAAATTAAACGTTAAAAGTTGGCATAGCTATCAAATTGATTAACAAAAACACTTTAAAGTCTCTAAATTTATAATTTATATATATTTACTTTTATTAAATTATTATATAAATTTATGAAATGCTTTGAGAAGCAGCACTATTATTATTTTGACCGCAACGGCAAATTAAAAACCAGAGAAACTTAAAACATTATGAACTAAGCCTTAGATATAAAATTGGTAATGGTAATTTTCGCATAAATCAAAGCTATTTGTAAATTAAGTTAATATAGATTTGTGGATTTTTTCAGTATGTGTCATCGGGCAACAACAGTACTGGCAACACCCGTTCAAATCAACAGAGTGGAATATTTCGGGGACCGCCGCCGACAGCGAATGCGCCACGTGGCACGGGCGCTGGGGGACCTCGCCACCTGCACATGCCGGCAATGTATCCGAATGTGGTACTGCAACAGTACTCACAATTTGGCCAGCGACAGCCGACGTTCCAAACGCCACACATACAATATGGACCCGCGCCCATTCCCTACTATCCGTATCAATATCTGCCGTCGCTGCAGCAACAGCAGCCACCGCCGCCACAGCATTCGCGCAGCGGTGTTGCCACAAACGCTAGTGTCAACATCGGTGGCAACACGATGCCTGTGCAGACCGGCCCAAATGGACCGCTGGCTGGTCCCGGGGCAACAACGTCCCAACTGCAGCTGCTCACGGGCAGTGTTCAGGCCGGCGCGAATACCGTAATTGGCGTTGGCGCGACTGGTAGCGGGCAGGTCGGTGTACCGCCAATGGTTAGTGTTATGCCACCGAATGTGGCACAACAGCCGGTGCAAGTTGTGGCACCGGCGAGTAGGCGTCGCCATCAGCACCGTTTGCAAATCATTCATCCCGAAACGAAAAAGAATATTCTCGATGAACTGGATAAGGTACGCTTATTGCTAATTATATATATATATATATATATATATCTATTTTTTTTTTTTTTATATACATATTACAATTAATACATCGATTGTTATCGATATATAGAGCAATTCGAATGTGGACAATGAGTACCAGGAGCAACAAGGAGGCGCTGTTGTTGGAACAACAGTAACTACGACAACAGCCGCCGTTGTCCAACCAAACCCAGATGTCCCAATCTGCATTTCCCAGCCAGATGCTGCTGGCATCTGTCTAGCGAATAACATGCTAATTCAAGGCCCGGACTCAAGGGCCAATGCCCAGTACAAATTAGGTATATTAATTAACATCTAAAATGAAAATTAATATACACTGTAATAACTTTTATTACTTGTCACAATTTGTATTTAGATCAAATTCCCCCTCACCGGCCAGATATTATAATGGGTCAGACACCCGTGGTCTCAGCGATATCGGATGCGCCATCTGTAGAAATATTGCCGACTCCCCAGAAGACCAAGAGTAAAAAGTAAGTGATTCTAACACAATATTTAATTTGTATTGTTATATTATATATTTTTCCTTCCCTTTCTTAGAATCCCCATAGTCTCTCCAAAAGATAGCTCTGATTCATCTACAACTTTTTCATCTGGTAAGTACTGTAAGAAATATTACTGGGGTGAATATTATTAATTTAGTCTGTCAGCAATCACAAAAAATAAATAAAACTGGTTATTCTGCAAAAAAAAATAAATAAATAAAAGATATAGGTTTTAGTTCAGCACATTATTATTATATAATATAAAATATAGTTACTATTTTAGCACATGCATTTTTGATGTAGAATATAGGCAAAAGCTTTATAACAACATTCTATATATATTCTAAGTTTGCTTTTGTATTTATACGGAGTGCCAAATAGGTGAACATTGAAAAAAAAAACCAGAGAATGTTGTTCCTCGAGGAACTCAAAGCTTTTTTACATATTTAAAATAAGTTTATTTGCACTTGTTTTAATTTATTTTTTATAAGTTAAACACATTAAAAAAACGCAGTGTCTTGTAGCTCGCATACTGCACTAAAATCAGTAACGTTATATGGAGCACCCAAAAGCGAAAACGGAATATGAAAAAAAAGGAAAGTTTTGCAGGAAATTTCTATCAGAAATATGCATTTTGTAGAAGACTTTTATGTCCAAATTCCAGGCAGCTGCTGCGTTCTTGTTTTCTTCTACAAATCTATTCGATTAAAACGGTGTGTGTGCTCGTGTGCATATTGCGCTTAAGGTTGTCCGCTTATCTATGAATGTGTAGATGTACGTTGTTCATCTATGTGTAGGTGTGCTGACCACAAGGCGGACACACACATACATGTGTATTTTGTCGAACTCGATCGATGTGCGTGTATGTGCGTGCATGTTAGATTATAGACGAACCGCTCATTCACTCTCTATCTTTCACTTGTTGTTGGCTCTCTCACAAGTTGTGAATGATCACATCACATTGCGTGGCTCTTGCGTTTGCTTCCCAGATGTATGTTTTTAAATCGAACCGATGCAAACACGTGCTTTCTACACTGTGTTCTGTGTCTGTACATGGATATATTAAGCATGTGTGCGTGCGTCACAGAGAGAGAGAGAGAGCAATAAATTGGGAGTGCGTGTGTGTGCAAACATTTTCACTTTTGCTTTTAGCACTGCTGTGACTTGTGACTTGTTGTTTGACGCTGCTTTTTGGCTGGCGTTATTGCTTGTCCGTATTTCTGTTTGCCTCGTTTGTGCAGCGATTTCAGTTGCGGACGCTGCTCGCTGTTCGATCGATGCTCGATGCTCAAACGTCGCTAGCCTCTCGATGCGATCATTTTTTTGGTTGTTGTGTTAGTGTTAGTGCGATGTTTTGTGCGATTCGATATCGTAGCTTTGTGTATGTGTGTGTGTGTGTCTATGTGTCTATCTATAGCGCTAGGCAACAAAGCAATAATTGCTTGGACGGACACACACACACAGACAACTCTTGATGAGATAAAAATTGAAAAAAAGAGTCAAATAAATATTATATATGCCCACGTGCATTTTGAAATATTTCGAAAAGAAAAAAATACATGTGCAAAGTTGTGATACCACTTGTGGGTTAATAACTACTCCACAATAATCAGTAGCAAAAATTAAATACAAATAAGTTAATTAATTTCTTATATATATATATATACATATGTATATATATATATATATATATTTTTGTACAAATATTTCCAAATAATGCAAAGAATTTGGCATTTAATAAAAGATCTATATTTTGGACTGTTAAATAATATACATAATTAGAAGGCAATAAGGATAGTTCTGTATAATGCTTTCAAGGTGTTTCTAAAAATAAAAAACAAATCAAAAGATTCAAATTCAATACAATACAAAAGCGATAACGGCTGAGCAACTAATATCGATATGGACTAACTGTTATAAATAGTTTACCATTGTAAAAGTACATCTCCTAGACGTTCGTATACCTCTTTTATAGTTAGCTATAATATGTTTATAACTAATCTCGGTTTTTGTATTAAATGTAGTCAAATTGGATGATGCAGAAGCAGCGAAAGCAAACGTTAAAGCGACTGTCGAGATTAATCAACAGATACAAACGGACTCTGTGCTACAGCAAAAGAATCAGTTAAACTTGGCACATCCACAAGCGATACAGCAACAGTCACAGATACACATACAGC
This sequence comes from Drosophila anomalipes, assembly GCA_035041615.1. Lineage (NCBI taxonomy): Eukaryota > Metazoa > Arthropoda > Insecta > Diptera > Drosophilidae > Drosophila > Drosophila anomalipes. Next base: position 175,013 of record JAWNKZ010000109.1, read on the forward strand.
AGCAACATTCTCAGTACATTGCGCATGTGGCAACTTCAACGCCTGAATTTGAGCACGCTGTGGATGACGCTTCTGTGTCCTCGTCGCAGAGCGAATTATTCACAAATTGTCCACTGCAAAATATCGAAACTGAGCCAGAGACAACCGTAGATATTGCAACGGTTGCAACAGCAGCCCAAACCCAAACCAATATAGAAGTCTCATCTGAAGCCGTATCGACTGCTATGCAAATAGTGGATCAAAACAGCGAAATTGAGGCAACAGAGTCGCCTGCGGCTGTTGCACTTACACCAACAGTACATAGCACACACGAGAGCACCCCAGATGAGACTGATCGAGCCGGGAATACACAATTGAATGATGCGCCCATAAAGGCCAATGATAATGTTGATATCGGAATAGACACCTCCATGCACAGTAAACAACTGGCTACAAATAACACAATGGATGGAACAGAACAGGAAAAAGAACAAGAGCTGGAGCTGGAGCTTAAGGAATTAGTGGGAGATGGAAAGGAGCCTAGATCAGAGACAGTTGAACAACAAACTGCCGCCTCACCACCAACTGCTGCTATAGACACAGATCCAATCTCATCGCTGATCAACTACAACGATGGTCAATGGTCGCCGAGTAATCCGAGTGGCAAGAAGCAATATGATCGCGAGCAATTGTTGCAGTTGCGCGAAGCAAAAGCGTCCCGCGTGCAGCCAGAGGTGAAGAACGTGGCGATCTTGCCACATCCGAATCTGATGCCAACATTTATGCGGAACAACAACAACAATAACAATAAGCGTGTCCAGTCGATGGTGGGCATGATTGGTAGTAATCGCAACAGTGATACGTCCAGCAATTTCGTGGGCAAACAGGTGTCCATGTCCGGGGTGCAGGGCGGCGGCCGTAGCAGCATGAAGGGCATGATCCATGTGAATCTATCGTTGAACCAGGACGTCAAACTCAACGAGACGGAGAATGCGTGGCGACCACGAATGACCAACAAAGCGGAAGCGGAGGCCAGCTCCGATGGCAAGTCCGTTCACGAGAAAGATGAACTTGTGCGTCGCGTGCGTGGAATTCTAAATAAACTAACGCCAGAGAGATTTGATACACTCGTCGAGGAGATAGTCAAACTGAAGATTGATACGCCAGATAAGATGGACGAAGTGATTGTGCTTGTCTTCGAGAAAGCGATCGATGAGCCAAATTTCTCCGTTTCCTATGCGCGACTGTGCCATCGTCTGATTAGCGAGGTGAAGGCACGCGATGAACGCATGGAGAGTGGCACCAAATCCAATCTGCAACACTTCCGCAATGCACTCCTCGACAAAACGGAGAAGGAGTTCACCCAGAATGTGTCCCAGGGCGCAGCAAAGGAGAAGAAATTGCAGCCCATTGTGGAGAAGATCAAAAAGTGTACAGATCCAAATGAAAAAGCTGAGATCGAAGCTCTCCTTGAGGAGGAGGAGCGCAAGATACGGCGTCGCTCTGGCGGCACAGTGCGATTCATTGGCGAACTCTTTAAAATCTCCATGTTAACTGGTAAAATCATTTACTCTTGCATCGATACACTGCTGAATCCGCATTCGGAGGACATGCTCGAATGCCTGTGTAAGCTGCTCACAACAGTGGGTGCAAAGTTCGAGCAGACACAAGTGCATACCAAGGATCCGGGTCGCTGCTACTCACTGGAGAAGTCCATAACCCGAATGCAGGCGATTGCCTCGCGAACTGACAAGGATGGTGCTAAGGTCAGTTCCCGTGTCCGATTCATGCTGCAGGATGTCATCGATTTGCGCAAGAACAAGTGGCAATCGGCGCGCAATGAGGCGCCCAAGACAATGGGCCAGATCGAGAAGGAGGCCAAAAATGAACAGCTGTCCGCGCAATATATGAACTACAGCGGATCCCTGTCCACATCCAGTCCGAATGGACCCCAGTCGGGTGCCGGTAAGCGGGATGAACGCAGTGGCGGCGCTCGCTATGGCGATTCTCGTTCCGCTGGATACGGTGGCAGTCACAGTCAGCGCGGCGATGGGAGCAACAATATGCGCCACCAGCAACCGAACAGCGGCGGCAGTGGCAACAGTGGCGGCGGCACCAGTGCCAACTCCAATGGCAACAATGACGATAACACGTGGCACGTCCAGACCAGCAAAGGCGGCCGCTCCCAGGCGGTGGACACCAATAAACTGGAAGGTTTGGTAAGCTATCCCTCATCTCTAAACTGTATCTTTTCATTGATTTATTTATTTTTATTTTTATTCATAGACATTACAGCTCAATCAAAATTTGGATACGAAGAAGATGGGCGGAGTTAATCAATTTATTTGGAATAACAATGCGAATAGACAATCCTCGACGCCGACGACAACACCTTCCAATTCATTTGCTGTGCTCTCATCGTTAAACGATAAGAACAGCATTGATCGAGATCGGGATCGTGATCGCGACCGTAGTGGGCCCCGCAACAAGAGCTCATTTAACAAGGGTTCCATGGAGCGTGATCGCTATGGTGATCGAGGTGAGTAAATGCGATATTTATATTAGGATAAACCTGATATCATAACTTAAAAAATAGGCATACATTCGCGAACGGGTTCGTCACAGGGATCGCGCGAGAACTCCTCGTCGCGCGTTGGTCAAAATCAACAGGGTCGCGGCATGCTGAACGCTTCACTACAAAAATCTGCTAGTCACTCAAAATACACGCAACAGGCGCCGCCAAGCCGTCTTTCCAACAAGGTATGTATCTATAATATATATATATATAAGAATTACTGTTCTTAATAGTCTAATTCCTTACAGGCTATGGGTTCTTCCATGAGCAGCTCGACCGCTGGTGTTGGCGGCATTTACCGAGGCGGCGATCAGCAGCAGCCGCCTTCCATCTCTGCCACACCGCCTGCCAAAAGCTTAGCGCCGCAGACCGTGTACATCAAGCCCCAAGATAATGATATCAAGCTGTTTAAGACAGTCGTCACGGATATCATTGATCAGGAGTCGGCCTCGAAATCTGTCACTCCAACGGTTGTCGAATGCATCAAGCGAATACCGGAGCCACAGCGTTGTGGCTTCTTGTACTATATATTAACTGATTATTTGCATTTATCGAAGGTGGGTAAACAGTACAGGAGATACCTGGCCATCACAATTGCCCACCTCATACAGCAGAACAACATGTCTGTGGATCACTTTAAGCTGGCGTACAGGGAGTTTAGCGTGTTTGCCCACGACTTACTTGTTGATGTTCCTGAAATGTGGCTTTATATTTTCCAATTTGCTGGTAAATATATTCTATATTTGTTATTTATGCGATATACTCCTATGCCATATACTAAAAACGTATATAAATTCTTTTGTTTAGGTCCATTAATAGTCAAGAAAGTGTTGACTGTGTCAGATCTATGGAACAACAATTTAAGAGACAACCACATGGGTAAACAGTTCCTTAAAGCCTACTTGACATATTGTACTAGGGAAGTGGGACCAAACTTCACCCGCAGCATGTGGAAGAAATTTAACATGCACTGGTCCGATTTTATGCCCGACAGTGAAGTTATCGCCTTTATTGAATCGAATGTAGGTTCTCACTGTGTTTTTAATATTTTCTATATTATCATCTAAATATAATATATATATATATTATGCAGAGATTAGAGTATGTGGAGAACGAGTCGAAGGCGCCAGTGATTGAAGACCGCGAGTCACCAGAAAAGCTTGTAAAAAATGTGATAGATCATATTGAGCACCTGCTGAAGGAAGGAGCAACTGCAGATTGCATAATTGATTATTGCAATGTAAGGATATTTCAAATAATTTGCTTTGATTTCAAAGTCTTAAGTATTTAATAATATAATTTGCAGGGCAATATTGTGATGGCCGATAAGCTATTTATCAGAGGCCTGACAACAATCTTAAGCAACTTCGCAATTGTCTACAAAGATAATAGCTATAAGCTGGAGCCCGAAGTTTTCCAGAAGTTTTGCATACCAGTTTTTCAGCGCTACATTGATTCCAATGAAGACCTTCAGCTCGAGTGTTTGTATGGAGTACAACTACTTGTCCACGGCTACGAACATCCGAGAGGTTTGTCATTACTCAGCAATTAATAATAATAAATATAATAATGAATTATACTTACTCTAGGGTTGTTGAATGAACTCTTCGGTGAGCTTTACGATGGCTTTGTAATACACAAGGAGTCACTCTACAAATGGCGCGATTCAAAGGATCAGTCAGCTGGCAAAGGTAGAGTTCTGTTTTTAATTAAATTTGTTGTTTATGCAATTATCCCTTTTTTCTATACAGGTGTGGCTGTGAAGAGTCTTAATACCTTCTTTAACTCATTAAATGATGATGCCAATTAAATCGTCATTTTACTCGTAGAGCTGACAGACATAGCGAGTTATGGCAAAAGAAAACAACACAACTTATTAAAAACAAAAGAAAACAAAACAAATGCACTTTGAAGCAGAACATAATATACTTTCATATATAATAAGAAAGAAGTGTGAAGATCGGGTGTTAGAACCAGAGAAAATATATTCTACTACAATATATGTATGCATATAAGCTACTTTGCGCGATCTTACAGTACGATATATATGCAATAATAAGTTAGTATATAAACAACTGTGTATGCATGTATGTACTATGAAATAAAGCAAACCTGAAGGAAATTTCTAGTTGTAATTGGTTGCTGTCAATGCTAATATTATTGAGAAGATCGCCTTAAAGATGATTCGGGTGGCAGTGCAGCAATGAAGCTATTAGTTTCTCATCAAAAGAAAATGGAGAATAGAAAATGGCAAAAAGGAGACACTTCAAAAATGATTGTAGGCAAAATTTAATTGTGGAGAAAGCAAAAGAAACACTATTCAAAAACAAGAAATTCAATCCAACCCCAAACCATAAGTAATTTTATAAAATTTTATAGACTTAATTGCCTAATCGTTTATATTTGTATCTCTAAGAGACTATCAATCTATTTGTAATTTAAAGAGGAAATGATAAACCCGTTTTAAATATAATGTTTTTAAAAGTGAGCAAAAAAAACCATAGCTATTGTATTTGTGTTTTATTTTGACTAAACTTTACCTTACGGAATATGTAGCTAAACATCATCGAGGGCATATAAAATATATCACTGTAACTACTAAAATCCACTAAAAACCTGCTGCATATTTTTTCTGTGACCGTGGGGCTTATTCTGCTTCGCGTCTTGGAAGTAGCGACCAGAAGGCAACGTGTCGAAAACTTTACAGGACTCGAGCAGCGAACGTTCGCTGTAATTGTCTGCTTGGTGCTGAAACCCAAGAAATTAAATACGCAGATAGAAAATGGCACTAATCGTGGTCTAGGTTAAAAATGCTTTATTTGCAGCTATTTAATTATCATAAATTGATTTTTAATAATATTATAACAGGTATATAACAAATATGTAATTTCAAGGTGGGTTGAATTTTCGATTTTTCGTTTTTTAAACTCAGTTTCATCAATTATAATTTTTTATTTTATTGTTTAACTCTTAATTTTTAATCTCATTTTTTTATGTTTGCACTTTTCATCTCAGTAGACGCTTGTTCCGGCAATGGTTGGCTAATTTCTTTACAGTTACTATTAATTTGTTCAATATATTTATTCTCTAATTGCCTTTTCTAATATATAAATATATTATAACCTACAGCCTATCATTCTAAATAGTTTCGGTTTAAACTAGGTTTATTTAAGATTAACATGTCATTTTCACACTTTTATTTTCTTTTATTATAAAAGAAACAACAATTCGCAATTTAAGTAACTTGTAACAATGTCGTTTTACGAGTTAATATTAGAATCTAATAATAACAATTAACTTTCATTATTTACATGTATTTCAATATGTCGATAATCTATTTCGCTTGCGTGAAATGTTTATCATTCTTCATACACGTATTTTAAGTTACACTAATTTGCAGATTAATTAAGCTAATCAATTATGTGTTCATATATGCAAAAAACACTTTAACATAGAAATCAAATAGTGAAATACCTTCCCATTGCTGCAAAGAGTATAATATTGGGGTTGTGCAATCCTTTATTTCGAAATGAAAACTCCTGATAACTTTACTCAATCCAACTGCAACCTAATACTCCCTCCCAGGTGGCCTCCGCTCACCGAAACAGCCTACTTTATATATATATATATATATATATATATATATATAGATATATATATCTGCCAATCTTACTAAATCCATAATCTAAGGGGGCTATTTTTCACCTGTTATTTTTGCTCTCATTACAGATCAGAGTATTGTGCTAAATTATACTCCTATTCTCGTATTGGTTTCAACTAATTTTGTAGTACAGAGATGCAATTAAATAAATATAGAAATTTAGAGACAATTCATATTTCTCCTACTATTTTGCCAGTATAATGAGGTTATTCCATTAGCATTTAGCATCTATCGCATGTGGCAGGCCAGAAATACCAATAAGCCTTAGCAAACTGGGAACTACATCAACAAAAAAAATAGACATACAACCGATAAAATGAATAGGCTCGATTGTATGTACATTCCAATTTTTCTCTGTGCATGTTCAACTAGCATTTTAAGTCAATTTGTTGTTATTGGAAAATTAATTTGCGCCTGCCCATCCGATATTTGTTAGTACAATTTTGAGCTTGAAACTAAACTGACATCTAAGGTCAAACACATGGTATGACAACATTTAAGATAAGCGCGGCTTACAAAACAATGTCCTCGATTTTTTTTTTCTGCTTTTCTTTTTTTTTTCTTATCTTAATTGTCTGTTCAGCTTCAAGCTCTGATTACAAAGGCATAGGGAGCGATATAGAGATGTGTTTGTATAATTATGCACAAATAAAAGCAATATGCTAATCTATTGCTGTCCGTTTATCAATTTGTTATAGTTTTTTTTTTTTCTTTTAAATATTACTATACGCAATGTATGCGATGTCTTAGTCTGTGCGCATCCTGTTTAAACTCTGCTAAACAGTTATTATTTCTTTCAGAATCATATTTAAATATGTATATGCATTTACGAATTGTATATGTATATGCATATGTACGAATTTATTATTATTATATCCGAGATCGATTTGATTAACACCAATATTTATTCTGGCTTTAGGCGGTGCCATTGTACTACAGTTTGCTTGGGTTTCGAGATCATATCCTGCCAATGTTTCGTCTCGGAGGCACCTGAACCGTTTTTACCTGTGAGAAGTATTATTATATATTCTGCATCATCTGCTTTTCTCTGAAACCGATTAATAGCGCATTTTTCATAGCAGTTTTCGCTTACCAGCCAACAATATTCTACCGATCAGCTCGTTTCGTCCAATATTATCGAAATCCATAACCATGACATCCAGAGAACATTCTCGTATCTTTTCCCAGGGAACATTAAAGCTAAATGATTCATTGAAAACTGGATTTAACGTGCAGGTAAAAATAGGCGTTTTTCTCTTTTCTACACGCTTATCTCCAAATTGTAGCCAGACCTTTACATAAGGATCTGTAAAATAATTGTTAAATTTTGTAATATAGATCAAAATCGGATCTGTTATTGCAAAATACTAAAAATAACTTAACAGTTCTTATCGGGCAAATTTACCTGATTTTCCATTAATATCCTTAGCTTTCAGATTTCGTGCTTTAATCAATGTCAATGTTAAAATTGAATTTGAAGGATGATAGCATAGCGAAGACAAGAGTTCACCGCATTTATCCTTTGCCGGGGGCTTCAAAGCTTTCCAAAATGACTGTTTTCCAGCAAAATCAACCTAAAGGCATATAAATATATAAAGAATTATATATGTACTAAATATCCTAAGTAAGTCATATCAGCATACGACTTTTTTATATTTTAAGACTATTTACCTGACATAGCGGCAAAAACACTTCTCCAATAGAATCATCTCTTGAAAAACGATCATAATCAAAGACATGCAAATGCAGAACCTAAAAATGGAGATTTTTTCCACAAAGAGGAGTTTTTTTGTTTATTATAATTTTATAATATTTGTCAACTTACACGCGACTGAAGCTTTTGAATGGGAAATCCTTCGAAATAAAATGTTTCATTCCAGCGTGGATTCAAGGTTCTTCGTTTGATTTTGGTTTCCAAACGGTGTTTTTTGTCTGGCAACAATGTAACTCGCACATAAGGATCGGAGGTGCCGCTCAAATCTTTGGCTGGTAGTTCTTTGCCTTGTAGAACCTTTAAGATTAGGGTCGTATTTTGAAAGTCATATTCCAAAGAGAAATGTATTTGTCCAACGTTTTCACTCGGATCATTGCTATCGAGGTACATGTCGGTCATTGAGATGCTTTTATTCTACAATGTGTGAAATATGACAGTTAATTAAGTAAAATAATAAATCAAATAATATGTATAATAAATACGAAGCTTGCAAATAATTAATGTGAATGCCTATTACACTTATAAGTCATTTAAATATATAAATATTTATAAATTGTGATCCAAAATAATTATTTCATTAGGATACGCACCGCGGAATCCTTAGATGTACCGTCATTTGCACCTGCCCCGGCAGCAGCACTGGAAGGTTTTATCGGTGTAGAAGTCGAACCGCTCCTATAAGAAGGACTTTACTTAATATGCGAGAATTCGAAATTATGGATAGTTGGTAAATCGCAACGCCATTCTTTTAAATTGAAATATAAGTATATATCTTTTATTATTATAATAAATAGTCGTACCCAATAAGAGGCGTCCTGAGACTGAGAAAGCCATTCAGTTTTCGGTTAATATTATTTTGTAGAGGAGTCGTAATCGCTTGAGCAACTGGCACTTGTGGCTTACTTGGCGGATTTCCAGAGTCCACAATGTCCTGCGTTGCCCTATTGTAAAATATTCAATCACATTTTAAATATATTACATTTGTAAATTTCACTTCCAACCCAGCTGTCCAGCCTCCCACAAAAAAAATTTTAAAATTATTTAATTATACTAAGTCACATTTAATTGAAATTCAATGCTGCAAAAATATGAACATTTTTTCCATCCCACTTAAAGAATTAATTATTGCTTAAGTCAAATGGTATAAAAGTTGGACTTAAGAATTTTTTTGAAACTAACCTTAAACTATAGCTGCTAGATTCCTCGTCTTCGTTTGGTTCAATAAACTGTAACTGTGACCTTTTATGCCTCCACCAAAGGTAGCCACCGGCTAAAAAAAGCGCTATCGCAATGATTAGACCCAATATCGCTAGGCAAGCTATTAATATTATGCTCGCCATATCTGAAAATAGGTTCCAAAGCTTGTAAGTATTGTGAATTATGTACATACATATATACATTTACATATAGATATATATAAGATACATATGGATATACATATGCAAATATATATATATATGTATATATATACATTTACATATACTTATAAATTTAATATAACATATGACTAAATAAGAACCAAATAGAATTAGAATTTGGCTGTACTATAACTGTTATATATATATATTTTTTTTTCTTTTACCTTTTTAATGTGGTCATATGAATGTGTAAACGTTTTCGAGAAGCAGGATTTACGACTGTACCATTTATACGCATTAGCTCATGGAATAATAACAATTTTAGGCACACATATGAAAACAATACTTTTATGTTTTTTTATTTTTTATTTTTTTTTTATTATTATTTAAACAGTGTTTTCATTTTAGTTTTATCTCCATTTTTATTTTTATAAAACACTTTACTTCGATGACTTATGTATGTATAAGTAAATGTAAAACAGAAGGGGATGACGATGACAGTAACAGAGTACTGTAAAGAGCAAACTGAAAAAACTGAAAGCTCATCAAACCAATGAGAGTCAGAGTTGATATCGGAAAATACTGACACATATTGCTACAGTACACACATACATACATATATGTGTATATATATATATGGATAACAAAGACAATATGTCAATAGTTACCCCCAATTTATGAAAGTGCTTAGTGTAAATTTAAATTGACCAACTGGTAGAAAGCTCTGATTAACTACTGGCATTGTGAATATGACTTACGAATGGGAATGCGTATTTCATCTAGTATTTATTATAAGAGTTCTAACTGTGTAAAGCACATCACTTGAAAGCTACTTTTTTGTAAGGGTTTACTGCGCATGCCGCATTATCCTGTATACTGATAATCCTATTCCCAAACTAGTCGACCTGAAAATACTCTTGATTTCCTATTTATTTATATTAGTTCTTATTAATTATTTTTATTATTATTATTGTGAACAACTTTACAGTTTTCATCCCTTTAACTAACAGATCTGTGTATGTAAATAAATTATATTCAAATTCCATTTTGGAATTAAAATTTTAATATTAGTTTCATGATTAAATTTCATATAATTGAATTTTAATTTTTGTCATATTGATAGCTTAAAGTGAAAATTTCGAAAGCCTTCGCTGCGATATTAATTATTGCTGGTTGCTTGTCTGTTTCTTATAAGGGAGACAGGCAGAGAAAGAGAAAGACATAGTGGGAGAGAGATAAACTGAGAGAGAGAGAGAGCTCTTACAAAATTTTTCTCTAGGGCCATTCTTTCGCATGCGCGTTGTGAATTTAAATGTGTGCGCATGTCATCTGGTTCACTACTAACCGATTGTGTGACGTTACTCCACCAACAGAGTGGAGAATTTTCCATTTTTAGAACGTTTGAACTTGCTTACTTCTTAGCACAAAACATTTGGCTAGCAAACAAACGGTTTCTACAAAAAACATCAATTACGTCTTGTAAACCAAAGAGACACCATTGAAAATAAATTGAGCGAGTGAGAGAGAGAGAGAGAGGGAATATATATATATCTATATATATATATATATATATATATATATATATATATATATATATATATATTTACCATGTGCGCCTCCACCGATAGAAATGTCTAATTTTAAATTTAGTCGAAAGGTATCCGTTTTGCACAACGCACCTAGTCTGTTACTACTTGGGTTGTGCTGAGTGCTTCAGAATAATGTATGTATATGTATGTCTCCTATATAGCCCCAGTGCATTTTCCGGTGACGCCTGTACATGTTCTAAATCTATATGTATATGTATGTATATATGTGTTTTTTATCAAAACATAAGTGCATATGTATGAAGTGAATTAAATAGGTGCATCAGCTTATAATTGACTACGCAGACATAGACATCATTAAATATGTGTGAGCATTGTGTAATAATTGTGTAATGGTCCAAATAAAACCCAAAGATGTTATTTTATTTCCTTAAGGGCATGCATATATAAAAATATATATTCATATGATTATTCAATCAATGCATTAAAGAAACAATTCAAAACTTGCCTTTATATTTCTAAGCAAATAACTTATGTTTTTTGCAGACTTTTATTTAAAGCCCCTAGGTACATAAATAAAGGGAGAGGAAACAAGAGCTAAACATTGGCAATTAATTGTTTCACATTTAGTTTTGTTGTCATTTTAGCAACTACGGCTCCAATATGACTTTCAATTTGGCAACACAATAGAATATAAATAAACCCACGAAAGAAAACAGCAACAAACAATAAAAATACAAATAAACAACATTCTTGGGTTATATCACAAATAAATAAAAGACATGCGAGAAATGGATAAAATATGCAGGTATATATCTCTAAAAACAAGTAACTCCTCAGATTATTTATTTCATGTATTATTTGGATTTGTATTAGATTCTTGTCGATGCAATCGGGCTTATAAGAAATTCAATGATAATTAAACTGCGCAAGGTATGTTTATACCAGATACACTGAGAAGCTGTATGATCGAGACGGACGTATCTTCCTATTTACAAACATCGTCAACTGGACAGGTAAGGAATTCGACATTCGACATAAACACAATGTTGCTAATAATAAAAAAATAGATAACATTCAAAGTGGTTAAATTCTGTATATACTTTCAAAGGTCCATAAAACAGAAATGTATAACTAAGCAGGTGGTTTAGCTTCTCGTTAAATCTAGCTATTAATCGTAATAATGAAATAAAAAAATTTATTTATTTGCCATAGAATTAATAGTATAATATTTTTAAAGGAGTTTCTAATTTTAATCATAAATATATTATTTACATTTTACGCTGTCATTTAATAACAATACTTACATAATTATCATAAGTGTGATAACATGCAACTAATCGAAGTTAACTAATTCTATTGTTAGGTATAAAAATTGCTCTGGATGGTTAGGAAAAGCATTCCGAATACCATGAATCAATAATATTTCAAATGTAATTAAAAAATTTTATGATATTTTGGGTTTTAAATTCAAATTCTTGGTGTCTCTTGATGTTGATATATGTATAAAATTAAAAAAAAAAAGTTCACACATGTGTATGTTGACTGCATCTTGTCGCCTTTTCACATATATTTTTTTTCATTGTGCAAGAGTGTTTCTCATCATTATCATAACCGTTCTCATTTACTATGTATGTTTTACCCTTTTCACCTATATAGAATAAAGTAAACTGTTGCTGTTTGTCGGGGGACCGACTTTCAAGGACGTTTTCTTTAATTACTTACTCCATATTCAACTGTTTTAAAATTATAAATAAATAAATAATACCAAAATTTTGTTCTTGTATTTATTTAGTCAAGCAAGAAAACGTCCTAAGTTAGTATATATATTTATATAAGTATGTGTATATGTATGTATTAAATATGTTGTGCATTTCACAAATCGGAGGTGTCTTTCAAATTTTGTGGATAATATATTGTTGAAAAAGCCGCTGATTATGCTGAACTCACAACACACATGTTTCCGCCTAAAACATACCAGTAGCTATTAGCCTTGTGTCATATATATTTATCACTAGTATACAAACATTATAGCTAAGTCACTTAAACATTTGCAAATATACTACATATATATATATATATATATATATATATATATGTATACAAATATATATAATTAATATGTGTATTTGTATCGGAGTTTTATTCACAATCAATTCTAATTCTGTTTGCTCCATTCAAAATTAATTTGTTCTCTGTATGTGTACTACTAATTATTTATGAATGCTTGACCAATAATGTTTTGAATACTTAAATTTAATTTAAATGCGTTTCGGTGTATCACAATTTTCTTTATTAAAGTGAACCATTATAGAGATATTCCTTACATTTATTCAGCAGCAGCAGACAGAAGTTTTCACTTTTCGTAAATATTATTGAATTGATTTCGTTGAGAGTGCTGATAATTTGAAAACTTTCGAATGCTGTGTAAACAAAGTGAAATACAATTTGTTATATATATATATATATATATATATATATATGTATGTAACTATGTATTTGTGATTATCTTTTTAATGTAGGATGAATTTCACCCCTTCATTGAGGCATTATTACCATACGTCAAATCATTCTCGTACTCTTGGTTTAACTTGCAAGCTGCTAAACGAAAGTATTACAAGAAACACGAGAAGCGTATGTCATTGGAGGAAGAAAGGCATTGCAAAGACGAGCTACAGGTATATATGTATATAAATTCAATATAAAATAAATCTTTAAATTATATTTATTTTATATATATTTGACAGAATGAGAAAACAGAAGTGAAACAGAAATGGGCGTCTCGCCTTTTGGGCAAGCTGAGAAAGGACATAACGCAGGAGAGCAGGGAGGATTTTGTGCAATCGATAATCGGTAAACGCAAATCGATTTGTGTTCTCTCCAATCCCGATCAAAAAGGCAAAATGCGGCGCATAGATTGCCTGAGACAAGCCGATAAGGTCTGGCGTCTGGATCTGGTTATGGTTATCCTGTTCAAGGCCATACCATTGGAGAGCACGGATGGGGAGCGCCTAGAAAAGAATCCGGAATGCCTTCATCCTGGCCTCTGTGTAAATCCATATCATATTAACGTCTCTGTCAGAGAATTGGATTTATATTTGGCAAACTTTATCAATACGCATAACTCAACAACACTGATAGCTGCAAGATCGCCACAACTTGCTATTTTCAATCATAATCGCAACAATAATTTGTCAATTGAAAGAAAAGAGGACACGGAGAGTGGGACAAAAAATAAAGGACTCAGACACAATCCATACAATGGCGTTGTTTGCAATGATATTATTCTAGCGACTGGCGTATTTTCTTCGCAAGAACTGTGGACATTATCCAGAGGTAGACCAATATTTATTTCAATTAATTAATTATGTAAGTGATAAATATTGTGTATATCTAAGGTAGACCAGTATTTATTTAAATTGATTAAACCCAACATCAGTATTTATTTAAATGAATCAAATTTAATACCATTATTTATTTGATTGAGCTAAATTAAATACCAGTATTTATTGAAATAAATTAACTATAATAATGACAAGTATTGAGTTTATCAATGGTATGCCAGTATTTATTATAAAAAATTAATTATAATAATAACAAGTATTGTGCATATCAAAGGTATACCAGTATTTATTTTAGTTTAAATAAAGTAATAATGATCTTTCAGATTCAATACTAGATGAGGCCAATGACAACAATTTGCATACGAACATCATCAAGAGGGAAAATCTGGGCGCTGCTTACGACTGCAACACAACATATCAACTAACGCCAGATTCACCAATTCCCAGCTCACAGATCCAGGCACAGGCTGGCGCCATTGTCGCCAATCCAATTCCAGGTGGTTATAGCAGTGAGTATCTTGAGTAGATCTCTTTACACTGTATTATTTTCAATTCGTCAGAAAACTCAACTACAGCGCCATGTGCTATTAATAATTTCAGTTGACTTCGTCGATCAGAATCATAGAAGTGTGCATTTATCACAGTCTCCGCTGCTGCGCACTGATGCAACAAATGGCTCCACAGATGGTTGCAAAATCGACCACAGCTCATCGCCGCCAGTTATTTCGCGTACAACGACAGCCACAGAACACTGTGCCACAGGCAGTTTCTCTGTCATCCTGCGACCGGCGGACGGCATCAATTCCAACGGTGATGCAACTGTTGCTGACTCCCCAATATCGTTGCATCGGTATACACCGTTGAACAGCAGGCCGCTGGCAGCCACCATGCCCCAAATTCGTTCCGCAGAAGGTAATAATATATAAATAATAATAATAATAGTAATACATAATAATGAGATCGACCTGAAGCCATAGCTTTTTTCTTTGCATTTGCCTTTTTTCTATTTTCGGCAACTGTTAAATCACGTGATCGACTTGCGCTAGGCCGGGCCACACACATACGCACGCACACTTATTTACACACTTGCATTGGTGTGCAGTCTAGCTGTTTTATGCTTCGCCCAGCTTACGTTTGTCATTGCGTAAGCCTAATATACTTGCGGTGATCTGGCAAGTGAGTGTGCGAATTGTGGCGTGGCCAAGCACAAGTGTAAGTGAAGAAGGTAATAATTTATAAAAATAACAATAATAACCGCAGAAGCTTATAATATATAAATAATAATAATAATATTTAAATAATAGTAAAATAAACATTAAATATTAATTTAAATACCCCATTATTTCTTTTCTTTTCTTTTTCTCAGCCATTTTGCACCACAACTGTTCTACGCTGCTGGCAACTTCAGTTAGCCCCGTGAATACCCTGTATTATCCACAGCATGGCAGTCCCCGACTTCAGGAGCACGAACATGCACAAACACAGACACAAACACAACAACAACAACAGCAGCAACAACAACAGCAACAACATGCTGAGAGCCATGATATATCTGATTTTGTGACTTATGTTTGCCAAGATGCTGGACATTCTGCGAGTTTGGCAGCTGGTAGCTCTATAGAGAATCCAGGGTTTCAGCATACCCACTCGCATCAGTTGGCCCCGCACAGCCACTCACCGCACTATCAAATTCACCCACAATTGAGGAGCTCAAAGTTGAGTGCAACTCCCTCGACCCACTATCATAGCACAATGTTGCCACCAATGTTGCCGCCGATGGCACGACCTGTTGCCATTATACGATCGAGTGGAGATCTGTCAATGGTTCAATCGCCCCCAACATCGACAGCCAATCAGTCGTCGAGCCTTTGCTTGCCAAAGGCCACCTTGATCGACGATGAGAATCGCAACGAACCAGTTAACACCATGGAGAGCACTCATAGCCCAATTAACAGCTCCGACGCGGATCCAAATACAAATACGGATTGCACCACACTTGTGGCGAGAACTTCGCCGCAACCAAATCCGCCAACGAGTCCACATATTTCTGCCGAAGTGGGTCGCTGTAAAATACCACCAATTGGCTCAAATGCTCTCACTCGCATCGCAGCGCCAATGTATCCCTCAACCAATAGTCGGGAGTACTTCAATCACTTTCACACTCAATCCACATCGGTAAGTCAAGTTGTACTTACTAATATCAATTAAATATACCTGAAAGCTGTATTCTCATAAACATGCAGTTACTGGGCTATGCTGGATCTATATCGACAATGTCGGGTGTCATAAGTCCGACAAATCTAAGCCTGTACTCAACACCAACAATGGCTGTGACTTCAGCGCACCGATCGAGTAGGTCCCGTTGGAACACTACACTTACAGAAGACGAGTTCAACTTAATTCCGCACTCTGTAACTAGTACAAATATAGAAAATACACAAGTTATATTAATGGAAGATTGTAAGTATTATTCCCTAATTATTATTATTTAGAACAATGCAGATTCACAAGTATTTTAATTTAACTACAGCAACGGGCCGTTTTACTGATGAATACTCTTCAAATCCGAATCGGGACTACGTATCGTGATTTATTATTAGAAAATCTGGTCTTTAGGCAAGCGATAACTGATATATATAAAAATATGAATATTTACACATATTGTACGTTGCTAATTTGATAACTTAAGGAATTGTACATAGTATTATTTAAAGTAAGTAATATATTAAAAAAAAAAGAAGGCATACTACATTAGCTACTTATATATAAAGATATGGCAGATACATGATATGCATGAGCTTGTCAATGGTCTAACGATAAGAACATGCTTTCATATATCTGTATATATAAATATATACATATATTTCTGAATACATCTAAGAATGTGTGCTTTATTATTCGCATGCATACATATTTCAAAATAAACTGAAATATGGTAATGACTGAATATATATTAAGATCAAGCCAAAATTACATACATAAATATGTACAGATGTAGAATATGGGATGTACACTTTCATTAATAATTTCGACGAAATGACATTAGTAATACAACAGCAATATACCAAATTCAATGTTTTGGAGGCACATCAATTAAAAGTTTTGTAAAATACATAATATTAATATGATTTTTATGTGCATATATTAATTAAAAAAGAAAATTAAAACCTTATTCTAGACTATACCTATTTAAATATAAGAGCTCTAGGAAATCCGCCCATATTTTATATTAATTTATTTTTGTGTATGTGTCTGGTTAGTTTTCGCGTGCGTCTTCAATATTCATATTTACTTCACATAATTACTGTACTTAATTGGATGATTGTCTATAGTTAATCAGTCATATTTATGTATGTAATTATGTTTTCTTACAGTAGGGCTTAGGATAAGATTTTTTAAAACACAGATAAAATGATAAAGATAAATGAAAACATGTGAGAAATAAATATAATGTAATATATAAGTAGTATATATTAAGTAGGCTAATTTATTTAATTTGAAGACTAACAACGCACAGCATAAATATACAAATATATATACAGATATTATATATATAGATATGTAGCTGCATATTGCAAAAAAATGAATGTAGATTTAATTGCGACAATATTTAGACATAGTAACAATTGTGACAAATAAAAACATATACATACATAGGTACATTTGTGCAAATACATATGTATGGATATGTGATGCTAACTGTGAGTTTGCAATGTAAAAATATACATACTCACTCATACACATGTAGTTTTATAGTCTGTAGGTATTTACATGCATATGTATTTGGCATATATATACTATATACAATATACTGATTTTAAATAACATACTCGAGTAGCCTTGAAGCCTACAGACAATGGTCAATATATATATATATGTATATTTAATACAAGAATCGAATTTTGATAGAGTCATGGAATAATTTTAAATATCTATCAGTCTACTGCATAAGCATTCAATGCATATTCATACATATATATTGACTATGTATGTATGAATTTGCCCGTATGCTTTATATAATAACTGACTAACTAACTGTTTAAAAATAAAACAAAGTTACTTAGTACAATAATAGTCGTAAGACAAGTGGCAAAGGGCATGTGCAAAACATTTTAAAAACATTTATTGTACGTTGACAAATTGGCTGTGAGCATAGTCTATTGCTTAAAATGCTGGTAAGTAAAATAATTACTTATGAAGGCATTATTATTACACATCTGTACATAAGTCGCTTATGTATCTATCATATATAAAAAAAAATCAAAATACAACATAAACGAGTGTTATCAGTTACTTTATTAGAACATAGCTAAACGAAAATTCTATGTATGTAAATTACAAAATTGTAAAGCTAAATAAAAGCATACATCAAATTAAAAAGGTATCAAACAAACCATATTTTATAAACAGGCTTTGCCAATTTTCAGCTGTGGGTTGGGGAAGGAAAATGGCTCTAAATTAGTTAAATTCTGAAAAGACTTGGAGCATTGGAATCACAAGAATCAATTCTATCGAACTGCGTTTAAGGAATATGGGATCAGCGAAGAAAACACTTCAAACACTTAAAAAGTGATCAAAACATAGCTAAAGTTTTCATTTCAACTAACAGGTAAATATATTCTTATATTATTTTAATCATTTTTTATATATATAGCTTATATTTTTTAATCGACAATTTGCTTAGTAAATTAAGAAAGGGCAACACAATCTGTACGATTCTCGATTAAAAAAAAAGGAAATCTAAAATAAAGACATCTGGAAAAAAATGGATGAGCGAAAATAAATTTCGTATGAAGCGCCGAAAATATACTCATAAATTAATCATCTATTAGTATAAACTAGAGAAGCACCTCAAACATACTCACTTACAATATGTGTATGCAGATATTTCAACATTTGAATTTATCACTTTATATTTAAATACACATATAGACACACATACATCAATATACAAATACATTCATAGGTATTTTCACTTAATGAACGTATGAACATAAGTCCACACAAATATTTACATATATATATGTAGAATGTCTGCAAGAGAGTGTATTAATGCATGTGTATGTGTGTAGACTCACATGTCCGCATGTATACTTATGTGTGTGTGAGTGTATGTATGTATTTATAAACATATGTATACATACAGCCATATTTTCTCGAGAATAAACTGATTTTTTTTTTTTTTATGTATTCTATCTTTTTATGCGTGCTCTCAAAATATTTTACGTTATTCTCGAGACATGAGTTTGTCGAACAGTCTAAATCGTTGTGTTTTTAAGATTTGTAAAATAAGAAATATCAACTTGTACAGTTTTATTTTGATTTTTTTTTGGGGTTTTAAACAAACGCATTCCAACCAAAAATGTGTTGCATAAATTTTTAAATGAATAACAATAACAAATTACAAAGTCGGCATAAAAATATCCCTCCTATTTGGATATAATAACGTAATAACTACTGTAAGTATTAGTCCACTAATTTTTCTGAACTTCAATACAAATACACACACATATATTTATATTTCATATATATAAATAAATATATATATATATATATATATATATATTCGCTAAACGGCAATTCTTCTATATTCGTTTGTACATATGCAAAAAGAGAAGAAAATCAAATCAAATCAAAGTGAAATTACGTATTTTTGAAGAATGTGCGTATGTTTAAATATATGTATGTTAAACATATATGTAAAATTAAACATATATTAAATACTCAAGCGTATTTTGTGGATGAAATAATATATTGTTGACATCGCTTTATTACTTGTGAATTTGAATTTGAAATAAGTTTAGATTAGAAAAGAGTGTAGCATTGGCAATTCTTAAGCGTATTCCTTATACGGATACTTAAGATCGGTGTTGGTTTTGAGCATGTTTAAATACGTGATTTCTTTTTGTGCATTTAATTGCACAAGGTAAGTAAAGTATGTGTTTCTGGGCTATATTTGATGTAAAAGGAAGTCTTCCATTTCTGCTCTATAGATATATATATATATATATATATACATATATCTATCTTCAATGACCATTATGCATATTTTAAAGGTATCTAAGCCATAATAAATAACAATGGTGGCCTATTAAATGCATAGGACACATATCGAACCTGGTAATATTATTCATGGATTATGTTCGTTTCAGATGGCATCATCAAACACAAATAAACAAGCGAATAAAATGATTGGTTCGACGGGACAGGTGACGACTACTTTGCGTCGACCCGTAACAGTGATAAAAAAACGATCGGGTCCATTAGATGGTATGATCGATGAGCTCAATCGTACCGAGGATGCAACTACAACAATTACCACAAACATCTCGACAAAGAACCGGAACCCGAACACCAACGCGAACGCGAACGCGAACGCGAACGTGAACTTGAACTCCAGCTCGAACTTCAACTCGAACGTAACTGACAGTAATCAGACGGAGCGAGAGAGAGCAACAACAACGCGGCTTGCTTCGGGCAGAAATTCCCCAACTTCAGCTGGACGCCGGCGTTGCCATACCAAGGAAAAGGAGAAGAAACGGGAACGTTGGCTTTTAACGCGCAAAACATGGCGATATATGACAGATGCTGGTCGAAAACTGCTACCAGATGGCATACAACATGGGGCGGATAGTCTACCCCACATCGAGGAGCAGTTTCAGCGTGTCTGCTCTTCGGAGCAACGATTTATATTATGGCGGCGAAAGTCCTCCTTTCCGGGTGCATCGAAAAATTCCAGGAAACGACTTAAATTATTATCGCGACATCGAAGTAATTATGCGGCCTACTCAAAGTCGGGCGAAAGCGAACTCAATGAGAATGTAGATCAAACAATTGAACTATTGCAAACCTATCTTAAAATACGCGATTCTTATAAAACAACAACGCTGCTGGGCACCAAAACGGTTCGGCCCGATCAGACATCATCGCCCAGTTCTCAGCGCCCCAATTACGGTAAATCACTATTGAGTTCGAAGAGTTTGTCGAGTTCATCGGCTGCATTCGATTCGAATGAGCAGCAGCAAATCGAGTCTGTGCTTTTGGAGCGTTTGAAATTTCTAAAAAGTTCCCCACTCAGCGTCATCCAAATGGGCAATGTGACACCGGAAATATTAGAAGATAAAGCCCATCTAAGGAAAATCTATAATATATTAAAGAAACAGCAACTGCATCGCATTCTACATTCCTCAGAGCCAACAACAAAGTCCAACCTCAGCGGAGCTACATCATTTTCGAGTCTATTCAATTTTAACACTAACTACGAAAATAACCCAACAGAATTGTGCAATTTTGAGGAGCGTAAGGCACAAAAACCCATATTAGAAGGCCACCATGATATAAGTGCAAAACTATTACAAAGCCTAACAACAACAACAACAACAAAACGGCAACAAAATCCCCCAGAATCGCTGGAGCTCATTCACAGTACACGAAATATATCTAATAAGACAGGATATGCCAGGCCAGTACAAAAATCCTCTAATTCCTGTGGAACGCAAACAAATTTTATACAACTAAGCGAAATTAAAAGACTGGCAAGAAACTATGAATTAATGCTGGAAAACTCCGAGCTATCGGAGGCCGAAGAGGGGGCGGCGGCGGGAGGCAATTCGAGTCGGCGAAGAAGTTCCATTGATAACGAGGATGTCTCCCAATCCGTGAGCGATACAATTAAGCGATATCTGAGAATGGCGAGGAAGAAAAGCGTACACGATGGCGATGCGAGTCGCTTTAAGTCGGTTAACTATGATCGGAATCTGAGAAATATCAAGGCAAAGGGGGAAATAAATCCCCCGGGCATGGATGAGGATAATCATAAGGCAGTACAAACATTGGATGCTTGGGCACTGGTCGCCTTGGACTTTATACGGGGCAATGAGAATCCACGGAACTTACAGAATGCACACATCGCCTGGCAAAAGGAGCTCGACGAGCGCATCCGCAAGCGGAACGAGTGGGAAATGAACCGGCAACAGGAGCGAGACAATGAAATCGCCAATCAGTCTAAGAATCACTTCCAACCCGCCTCGGCTCCAACCTCGCCAACGAGATCTCTGCACAGTCCCAAGGAGAAACCTGGAAGAACTGCGGGCGCCTTACTCAGTTCGAGTTCCCAGTTTTTATCCAATTTGTGGAACACAAACCCAACTGAACAATCTACATCGCAAAACTATAAAAACGGGAATGTAAATGAGACATATCTAAGTAAGTAATACTATTAACCAAATAGTAATTAGTTTACAGCAAATTTAACTGTTTTTATATTGAGAATGTAATAAATAATAAAACTCATTCAAAGCAATAATGTTTTAAATTGTGGGCAATATATATATATATCGATTTTTTTATTTATTAACTAAAGTCACTCGACGCACAAAACTACAAAAAATATATGGAAAAAAAAAACAATTTAAAATGAAATATAAATTTAAAAAAAATAAGGGTTATCGACGTTTCATCAATTTAAAAATTACAAAATCGTTCAGTTCCTTAATTTCCTGCTTTGATTTGATTTTTATGAATCTCTTTCCAAATTTTATGTTTTGTAATTATTTTTTAATAGTTTAAACTCTTTGTCATTATATATATATGTATTATAGATTCTAAAAATGAAACAACCAATATGCAAAAATCAAAATCGTTGTCAAACGTTGGGCAATACGTTTCAAGAAAGATTTGGGGAAGTCGCTCCAAATGTCAAAGCAGGCAGGACTTTCTGGCGCAGCGTGAAAAGTGGGCACCATCGGTAAGAAATAAATATCAACTAATCTAGTATTTCTTTGAATTTATAATACAACTTTTCGGACTTTTTAGGAGAACTGCACATGGATTTCGACGCAAGGACAGATCCTACAATTAACGGATACATCCTTGGAAAAACTATCCGATGTCGAAGCAGAGATGCTTATGCACATTGCTTTAGAAAAGATTAAAGAGCTTAATATTGGAATGAATATTGGTAAATTTATTAAGCTAAATAAAATTAATGTTTATTAATAAATTCAAATTTCATAGATTTACAACGCAAAGCTCCGAAAAGACGAGTAATCTCAAAGAAAAGAGCTCTGACAACAAGTTTCTTTGATATTGGCAAAAAGGATGAAAACAGTAAGCGATAAAATAATTTTGATAAATATTTCTTGAATTAATTAATTAATGATTACTAAAACATAATAACTGCTTAGCTTCAATATATCCTTATGTCATACAGTTTTATTTAACGTATGTTTAATTAAATAAGATGGACGTGATATTTTATTTGGGGCCCCGCTGGAAAATTGCTTGTCGAGGGATAGAAAACGAGCCACAGATTCAGAGCCCGGCTCAAAACATTCGCTGACATCAGTCTTTCATAGTAACAACGACAACCGCTGTCGTCGAGCTGGACAATCCAATGATAATGTAAGCAATTTTTTAGTTTTTATTTTATTTATATAATTAATTAAGTTACTTATTTTATAGATACGTTCCTATGAAAGTTTACCAACGAAATCCTTGGATTGCGGTCGCTGTAGTCCCTCCGAGCAGTTTATGGAGCTTAAGAAATCATCATCGATATCAAAAAAAATGTCCTGTAGCCAGTTTGATATGCGACACGTTGAACTGGATCTCGATCGAATCTTATTCGAAGAATCTAAAAATAGTTTCATGCTAAATGTGCCGATATTCGTAATGATCTGCATAGAATATCTGGAGGAGCATGGACTACAGAAAGTGGGTCTCTTTCGCGTTGGTACATCCAAAAAACGGGTTAAACAAGTAAGTCGAGCATACTAAAATAACTCTTATTTTATTAAAGTTAAATATAATTTTTAATTTATTAAATCTATTTTTATATTTATGTATAATTATTGATAACGATTTGTGCTGGCCTATTGCAGCTCCGAGATGAATTTGATAGGAATAATAGCATGTGCATTCCTGACAATACCTGTCCACATGATGTGGCAACATTGCTCAAAGAGTTCTTAAGGGATTTACCAGAACCCCTGCTCTGCAAAAGATTATATACAGCATTTTTGGAGACTCAACGTAAGGATGACAGATTTAATATATGATAATAGTGATATTTTTTTATTTATTTATTTTTAGGTATACGGAATCGTCGCCTGCAGCTGGAAGCCATATCACATCTTATTAAATTGCTACCGATTGTGCATCGTGACACATTATATGTTTTGCTCAAGTTCCTGGGAAATGTTGCAGCCCATTGTGATGATATCTGCGCTAGAGATGGAACCGTTCAAGTGATCGGCAACAAAATGGATAGCAACAATTTATCCACCGTCTTTGCCCCAAATATTTTGCGTGACTCGACGCCAAAAGTAGCTGAATACAAAGAGCAGGGAAATATGGGAGACGCAATTAATGTTATTAGGTATAATACTTTTAATATATATCGAAATATAATTATAATTCTCTTGTTCACATTTTTTACACAGAATAATGATTGATCACTGTGAGGAAATCTTTAAAGTGCCTGTGGAAATTATGGATGTGCTTTATTCTCATATGCTGGATACTTGTCCAGAAAAACTGCACGACTTAATAACAAGCAAAGTGGATCAGTCGTTAAGGTATAAACTTTATATTATCAAATATGCTATATATGTTATATTTATATTTTAATATTATTTACCCATGCGCAGTAATCAAATTGAAAGCTCTACGCCAATTAGGAGCCCGGTTCACTTAAGCGAGGCTAGCTATAATTCGGCTATTTTAGCTGATGAAAGGCGACAATCAACTCCAGTCTTACTTGATCATTTGAATGTATTCTCAGCCCGTCTACAAATATCAGTGCCGGAGGAGGCCTCTCTACAAATAGCCAAGCCAACCGCTCTCAAGGGTAATACTTCTATGTAAATAAATCACAACAAGGTTGCAAATTTAAATATTTATCATCTAGAGAGTAAAATACAAAGTGCGAGTACGGAACCCAAACTACCAGCGAGTATATCCAATATTGGTGGGGCAACAATGCATGCAAAGACTGCGGAATTTGAGAAAACGCCGCCTGGTAAGAATGCCGTTTATAATGGGACACAAATGCCAACATCCAAAGCGAAACCACTCTATAAACGGCAGCAATTAATACCTAGTGCAAGACGAACAAATTAATACATTAATTATATATATATGAAATATATCAAGTAATAGTAGAAATACTTATAAGCAGCACACGATTTAGTCAAGATTGTAAATTGAACATATTTTTGGATATATGTATATGTATGTTATTAACAAGAAATTTTTGTATCTGTATACGTATATAAGTATTTATTATTATTGTAAGTTTTATTACATAAGACTATAGGAATTATACTTAATATGTAGTATCTATTGTATATTAAACTTTCGGTAAACTTGTTCTTTTACAATCGTTCCATTGGAATATGCTTCTCTTATCTATATATGTATATAAATGTAATAGAAAGAAATTAAATTTAATTAAATATAATTACTATTTTAATTTGAATGGTATACCTTTTAAAGAACATCTTGGGTCTATGGCTAAATGAACTAAGTTAGTCATCTTGAACTTCGATGTACGAGTATGTATTCGGCTAGGCTTAAAGTGTTAAACAACAACAATACTTCTTCTGATATGATAATCCAACACGTAATTCGGACTGCAATCGATACATTTAAAATATTTCCAATGCTCGTTTGCATTGCAGCCGGCTGCTCACCTGTAACATATTTAAATAAATTCCAAAAAATTATTAAATCATTAAAAAAAATTATAGAAAATCCAAGGATCATTTACCAGTGAGCACGTGAACACGCACAGAGGCGGGTACGGCTGCATTGGGTACGCATGTATAATTTCCGGAGTCTCGCAGCGAGGCACGCGTCAACATTAATCGGCTCGTTGTGCCAACTTCGGTTTTTTCCGTTTCCAAACTGATACCGCCTCGCAACGAATCAAAGTCAACAATCGCCGATCCATGATACCTTTAAAGATTATAATTACTTACACTGACAAAAAAGAAAGTAATATTTCTGCAAGCATACCACAGCACGGATGAGGCATGTATATTGACGGAACAGGCGAGTGCAATTGTACTATCTCGTTTCACGTGTATCTCTGTAGAACCCAGTATTTTGGCACGTGCCGCTTTAATTTATTCAAGTATATATTACATAGTTATTTAAAGTTGGAATTGTTATAGTTTAATAAGCATAAATCAAACCTTTTGAGTCATAATAGAGTTTCTCCGAGTTTCTTTCTCTCATATCACTTTCAGCTGCAAATAAAACAAAATAACAATGAATGATCTAGGCGAGAGACTTCGTCCAGAGGCGTTAAGTTTATTAAAAACTGATCCAGCTAATGCCTAGATTTGTTTGCATGCGTGTGCATCTGAGTCCGTCGCGAGAGAACCAAGAGTTTGCAATGCGGAGACAATGTTACTGTGTTACATTTGCAGCAAACATTTTGCGCTCTATGCTCACAAATTTGGTCAACAATTAAGCTACCCTACCCTACCCTACTTTGCAAAAGGAAAGATACGCAAAGACAAACACAGAGAGTGCAGCTGCTGCTGCACACATTCAAGGATCTGCCATGGAAGTCATACTCATAAAAAGGACTGGCTCTCTCCGATCCCCCAGAACATGTCGTCACAACGAAGGCGAGCCAAAGAATGATCTGCGTTAGCTGCTCAACACGCGAGGCCTGCTAAACGCTTGACGCGTGAGCTTCGGCTCGCCGCTCTCAGCACCCGAAGCGCAGTCGACGGCTTTTCGACCATGCAGAGAAAATGCAACCCGCCGAAAAAGCAATCAGTTTTTAGTGCCAGAAACCTTAATACCCTCTTCAATTTAATTTACCTGTGATTTCTAAAGTAATTGCCAAGTTGATTTTGGGCTCCGTGTTCACTTGACACTCGTAAATGCCGCTGTCCCTGACTTGGGCGTAATCGATCTTCAAGTCCCAGTCTTCGCTGCTTGGCGTATGAAAAACAGAGAATCGTTGGTCACCGGTATACGTATAAATATTCGTAGTCAGAATGTGAAGATCCCGTTTGCGCATCCATGAAACCTGCTCATTAAACTCATTAATACCATAGATATGCGAAAGATCTTCTTTGGTATATAAACGCTTACAGTTCGATTGCCTTTATTCTTAACGCGGCATCTCAAAATTGCCGTTTCGTCGACAACAGCTGAAATATTTCTGGGGCTTATGTCATCAAAATAAGGTTGATCCATATTGACCAAGTCTACAAAAAAGCGTTTGACTTATTTTAAAACCTAGTTGATAATTAATTCCAGTTAATTAATACATTACCATTGACATTTAAGAAGGATGATGCGCTGATATGCTGGATACGACTATTAAAATGCAAAATGAATATAATGATTTGTTTTATTTGATTTCCATACGAAGACATTATTTTTGTTCACTTGAGTTCCTCTATTATTATTATATTGACGTTTAAATCTGCAAAACAGAAAATTCTCTTCTTAAAAAATATAAACTTATTTGTTTTAAAAATATATCCAAATCACAATCACAAATTACAATGATTTTTAATTTTCGGCGTTCAGTTTAAATTCACATTGTACATATGTATAGATATATATATACATATACTTGCATATACATTTTTGGTGGCTTATAAACAAGCCATACAAATTATAGGCATGTGAAATTTGGAAATACATTAGTAAAAGCTGCTTGGATTTAGTTGAAAATCTCTTAGAAATAGCACTTGATAATATAATATTATAGTTTCTATTAATTTGCTTACTTTTTCAATAGCTTGAAACCCTAACCATCCTGTTTATGAGATATATATTATAAAATATGTTTTTTGCATTCTCGATCCACATGTTTTTTCCTTTTATGATTTTAACGAACGCTTCTGAGCACTGATAAAGGTTAATAACATTTTCTGTTCTTTTTTTAATGTTTAAGGAATTTTTTGGCTTTGATTTGATGAGGAAAATCTTGTTCAATATAATTTTTATTCTTGCAATTTGTATGCACAATTTATTTGATGGGTTTAGTGCGCAACTCGGCTTTTGTTCAACCACCAAATTTACATCGGGCCCAGCTCGGAATTTCCGAGAGAGAGAGAGCTTTTCTAGTAAGCTTCTGCAAAGGAGCAAAAGCTTTTTCTTGGTGTGTATTAGGTATACTTTGTTGAATTTGCATACATATCGATTGGCAGTTATCGCATACCACCACCAAAAGAGAAAATTTAAAGGGCCACATTGCTGAAAAAGGGAAGCAGGTTGGCAGGGTCAGCGAGATCACTATTGAATGTGACCGCATTTTCCGCAGGGTGGCGTTTTGTGGGCTAAGGAGAATTAGCATATGACAAAAAAATGAAAAGTGAGGCAGGTCATGTTTCGTGGCGCGTAAATTTTTGTGTCGTGCGACCGAAGATTGGAGTATCCTTGGAGTGCACTAACCCTCCGCTATATTTTGGGCTTTGTGGAATAAAATTCGACGTAAGTGTGTTCGTTTAAATAAATTTTGTGTTCTAATTTTGCGGTATATGTTCAGGTGGCCGACAGCAGGTCACGCCGCAATTTTTTTTGCTTGGCGACCAAAATTTGTCTGCAATTGACACAACGACGGTTCTGCCAGGAGCAAATTCGCTTGATACGACCTTGTTTACTACTACGAAGGAATCTCTTGGCCAATCGTTTATTTTCGACATTGGGAGTGCGCATGCGCAACCAAGGCGAGCTTTTTCAGCCGGTGACTGCGTTCCAGTACGGAACCAGTGCCATCACGTACTCCTAGGATAGAGCCTTCAGCAACACAAATCACCTAGTTCGAGCGTAATAAAATTTAATCGAACTAAAAATTAAATTAAAACGCATGAGCCAAAGAAATTTATTGTCACGCTCAAATGTAAAAATCACGAATTGTCAAGACATATATATAAAACAGAATCTATGCCCAGTCGAGTGCAAGTCGACTGCGTGCATCTGATTATACCCAAACGACTAATACATTGTGCCGAGCCAAAATTCAGCGCACCGGGCGTAGTGCTTCAGCATATCCAGTCCACCTCCCTAGTATTTAAGTAAATGTTGAATGTAGATGATTATTTATGCATTTAAATGTTATGTACCTAATTTGTATATCTATTTGTTACTCTTATTTGTATATTAGTCTATTCAAAAAATGTATTATTAATTTAATATTTATTTCATTCCACAAAATCCGGCGTCCGGGTTTTGCCAAGTTTAGGTAACATTTTTATAACCAAATCCGTGTAGGCCCATTGCAGGAAGGGCGGGTACGTCGTGGCCATAAACACCAGGCCAGTCAGCTGTTTCGTTTGTTTTGTGTGTGCATGTAGGTCCTTATGTAGTGTTGTGTAGGTTGAGTTCATTTTAGAGTCTACCAACCTCTGAGAATACTGAGCTAGCCCAGGTTGCCCACTGTGAAACACTGGACGTGTTACAAGAATGGCGCCCAATGGCTTTTTGAAATCATCAGGATCGCGAGAACCACGGTTGAAGAAGCAGGTTCAAGCGATCAGCGTATGCTAGTTGAATTCAAAAAACCGAAAATTATAAATAAACCGAAACGGCGAGTCCTCGCAGTACGGATGGCTACTCTTCACGCCGTGCCAGGCCGCGCCTTACTATTGAGAAGATGCTCTCAAAGTAATTGCGCGGCTGAGACGACCCTGAGAGTACCCTGAAGTCGTGTTTTATGTGTTAGTGCAGGGTTTATTGGGAAGGAAAAAGGCTGTGGTGGCTTGTCCGTTCAAAATTGAGCAGGACAATTGCACCAGGCATAGGGTATAGAAGCCAGGTCTTTAGTTGTGATGTGCCGGTATGTCACTCACGCTTTCACGAAGGCAGTGAAGTTCGCTGCCGGGCAGGAACAATTTTAGACGGCGAGGAAGTTTTTGTTTTATTAAAATATTATGCACATACGGGTAAAGTTTTGTTAGATTTTGTGTTAAGTGTGTTTCCGCTAATTTGGATGTCAACAGCGAGACTCTGTTAGGATAAGGTTACCCATGGTACAATGGCTATGTAACCATGCGCTGCACTCTACCGATGGACATCGTGTTGGCAAACAAATTTGACCGGAAACGTGCCGAAAAAGACTCAATCAACTGGGGACCGTCAGCAAAGCTGACGATCGAACCAGTTGATGTCTTCTCAAAACTGGCTTCACGTGAGGCAGCAACCAATATACTCGTGGGATGACCTCCGAAAGGCGCTCTTAGCAAGGTTTCGCGGAAGTTGGGATGACGTCGATCGCTTGCAAGAAATGAGACAGCGTCAACAACTCCCTGGAGAATCGGTAAACAACTTTATTCAGTCGATGACGAGTATGGCCTCACGATTGGAAACACCGCTACTAGAGCCCAAATTGATACAGTTAATAAAAAGAAGGCTCTAAGGGATTCGATTGGGAGATACATCTATGCCATGGATGTATACTCTGTTGATCACCTGCGGGAAGAGTGCAACGAGGTCGATTCAAGCTTGGGACAGCGTAGTTCTCGTCTGGCATGCGGTATGCAAGCGAAATACGCGGGACTGGGTAAAAACGTTAGTGCCCACGTCGAGCCGGAGTTCGAGGAGATCCGGGCGAAATCTCCAAGTTTAAGGCCTGGATGCGGGAACTGCAGCCAGCAGGGACATGACTGGAGAGATTGGGTGGATAGGCAGCGAATAGTTTTTTGTTACCGCTGTGGGATACCGGATACACTTGCTCCCAAATGCCCGGATTGTATGGGAAACGGACGAGTGGGCGTGACCAGACCGGGAGAGGTGCGCAGCGCAAACCTCGGTAGAATCGAAGCCAAATTTAGTTGAAGCAATCGAGCATTATGTAGAAGAAAAAACCCTAGAATCGGATGTGGATGCTTGGAAATTGAATGAGGAGCCAAAGATTCGATAGAAACGGTAACAGCAGAGTTCTTGGCTTTTAAAAATGCGGGATTGGGAAAGACAACAGTGCAAACACATAAGATAGAACTGGTCGAAGGGGCTATTCCGGTGAAGGACCGACACTATCCGTTATCCCCGGCGATGGAGGAAGTAGTTTGGGGCGAGGTGGACAAGATGTTGGCCCTGGGAGTTATCGAAGAAAGCGATAGTCCGTGGAGCAACCGCACTACAATTGTGCGAAGGCCGGCCAAAAACCGATTTTGCTTGGATGCTCGCAAGCTTAACACTGTCACCGTCAAGGACAGGAAGGGATACTTTCGCGTATCGATCAGACCTACTATATTTCCAGCGTAGATCTGAAATTCGCATTCTGGCAAATAGAGTTGGACGAAAGCAGCAAAGCACACACGACTTTTACTGTGCCTGGCCGTCCGCTCTGCCAGTTTGTCGTAATGCCCTTCGGACTGTGTAACGCCGCTCAAACACATTGCCGTCTAATGGATAAGGTTATACCGTCTCAGTTCAGGTCCAACGTGTTTGTGTACTTGGATGATCTGCAGATTATAGCTCCGCACTTTAACACACATATAAAATATTTGAGACTCGTGGCGCAGAAACTAAAAGAGGCCAATTTGACAATTGGATTACAAAAATCTAAGTTCTGTTTCAAGAGTCTGAAGTATCTGGGGTTCATAGTAGGGGGAGGGACTTTGCGAACCGATCCAGACCGCGTGATTGCGATACAAAGAATTTCAAATCCCAAATCCGCTAAGGAAGTGCGCAGCTTTTTAGGAACAGCTGGGTGGTACCGCCGATTCATTAAGAATTTCGCAGAAATGGCACCACCACTGACGGATACACTAAAGGGGTGTCCGAAAGGGAAGTTTAAATTGAGCGACGAGGCAGCTGAAGCGGTGCGAAGGTTGAAAGAGGCGCTCACATCCGCCCCAGTACTAGTACACGCTGACTTTTCGCGGAGGTCTTACGTCCAGTGTGATGCGTCGCATTACGGTGTTGGGGCTGTACTGTTCCAAGTTGATTCCGAGGGCAATGAGAGACCGATAGTATTCTTTTCCGCCAAGATGGATAAACACCAGGTGAACTACTCAGTAACGAAGAAAGAATGCCTCGCCGCGGTTTTAGCTGTCGAAAGGTTCAGACCCTACATCGAGATGATGCCATTCACCGTGATTACAGACCACGCAAGTCTCAAATGGCTTATGTCCTTGCGCGACTTAAACGGACGTTTAGCAAGGTGGTCGTTACGCCTACAGCATTTCGATTTTCAAATCGAACACCGAAAAGGGGCTGACAACGTTGTCGCTGACAATCTATCTCGCAACGTAGCTGAACTAGCGCTTGACCTGAACCAATTGCTAGGTTTCCAGAGGGTAAAATTCGAGTCGGCAGAATACAAAGAGCTTGTGGCGGAGGTGATTAGAAATCAGGATCGACTGCCGGATTTGTGCGTTAAGGACGGACTGTTCTAAAAGCGAACCGGATTTATAAGAGTGGAAGACGAAGTCGAGGGTACTTTGTGGAAGTTGTGGGTGCCCGAATCTCTTTCTTCAACGCTCATAGAACAAGCTCTCGTAGACGCGAAGGCTTCCCATGGAGGTGTAACGAAAACTCTCCACCTGTTACGGAGACAATTTTACTGGCCCAACATGGTGGTTCAAGTTCGCGAATACATTAGGGAATGCGTGGTGTGCAAGGAAACGAAGGCCTCGAACCTGCAGGTGTCCATAGGACAGGAGGTTAAGACCGAACGACCTTTTTAGAATGCGACGAAGCAGGTGGGCAAGGTCAGCGAGATCAGCGTTGCATGTGGCGGCATTTCCCGCAAGGTGGCGTTTGTGGGTTAGGGAGAATTAGCACATGTGAAAAAGCAAAAAGTGAGGCAGATCATGTCTCGTGGCGCGTAAATTTTTGTGCCGTGCAAACAAAGATTGGAGTGTCTTTAGGAGTGCGCTAACCCTCCGTTATAATTTTGGCTGTGTGGAGTCAAATTCGGCGTAAGTGTGTTCGTTTAAATAATTGTTGTGCTCTAATTTTGTGGTATATGTTTAGGTGTGTCGGCCAGCAGGTCACGCCGCAAATTTATAACGACGCTTTGGCCAGGAGCAAATTCGCTGGGTAAGAGTTCGTCCGCTACTGCGAAAGAATCACTGGGCAGATTCATCATTTTTGATATTGGGAGCGCGCATGCGCAGCGACGGCGAGCTTTTTCAACCGGTGAGTGCGTTCCAGTATGGAATAAGTGCCATCACGTGCTCCTAGGATAAGCCTTCAGCAACCGAAGTCGCATAGTTCGAGCACATAAATTTAAATCTAACCCAAAAAGTAATTTCTAACGCATGAGCAAAAGAAAATTATTGTCACGCTCTAATGTAAAAATGCGTATTTTATATTAAAAGCACAAATTATAAAAACACATGTAAAATCAAATCCATGCCCTGTCGAGTGCAAGTCGACTGCGTGCATTTGATCAGAGCCAAACAAATTATATTTTGTGCCGAACCCAAATTCAGAGCCCCGGGCGCAGTGCTTCAGCGCATCCAGTCTATATTCCCAGTATTTAAGTAAATCTTGGGGCGGGTACGTCGTGGCCATAAACACCAGGCCTGTCAGCTGTTTCGTTCGTTTTGTTGCATGTAGGTGTTTATGCAGTGTTGTGTAGGTCGAGTTTTTTTGGAGTCTGTACCGTCCACGGGCAGGGTTGGAGTTACCCACCTCTGGGAATACTGAGCTAGCCGAGGTTGCCCACTGTGAAACACTGGACGTGTTACAAGAATGGCGCCCAATGGCTTTTTGAAATCATCAGGATCGCGAGAACCACGGTTGAAGAAGCAGGTTCAAGCGATCAGCGTATGCTAGTTGAATTCAAAAAACCGAAAATTATAAATAAACCGAAACGGCGAGTCCTCGCAGTACGGATGGCTACTCTGCGCGCCGTGCCAGGCCGCGACTTACTATTGAGAAGATGCTCTCAAAGTAATTGCGCGACTGAGACGACCCTGAGAGTACCCTGAAGTCTTGTTTTATGTGTTAGTGCAGGGTTTATTGGGAAAGTAAAAGGCTGTGGTGGCTTGTCCGTTCAAAATTGAGCAGGACAATTGCACCAGGCATAGGGTATAGAAGCCAGGTCTTTAGTTGTGATGTGCCGGTATGTCACTCACGCTTTCACGAAGGCAGTGAAGTTCGCTGCCGGGCAGGAACAATTTTAGACGGCGAGGAAGTTTTTGTTTTATTAAAATATTATGCACATACGGGTAAAGTTTTGTTAGATTTTGTGTTAAGTGTGTTTCCGCTAATTTGGATGTCAACAGCGAGACTCTGTTAGGATAAGGTTACCCATGGTACAATGGCTATGTAACCATGCGCTGCACTCTACCGATGGACATCGTGTTGGCAAACAAATTTGACCGGAAACGTGCCGAAAAAGACTCAATCAACTGGGGACCGTCAGCAAAGCTGACGATCGAACCAGTTGATGTCTTCTCAAAACTGGCTTCACGTGAGGCAGCAACCAATATACTCGTGGGATGACCTCCGAAAGGCGCTCTTAGCAAGGTTTCGCGGAAGTTGGGATGACGTCGATCGCTTGCAAGAAATGAGACAGCGTCAACAACTCCCTGGAGAATCGGTAAACAACTTTATTCAGTCGATGACGAGTATGGCCTCACGATTGGAAACACCGCTACTAGAGCCCAAATTGATACAGTTAATAAAAAGAAGGCTCTAAGGGATTCGATTGGGAGATACATCTATGCCATGGATGTATACTCTGTTGATCACCTGCGGGAAGAGTGCAACGAGGTCGATTCAAGCTTGGGACAGCGTAGTTCTCGACTGGCATGCGGTATGCAAGCGAAATACGCGGGACTGGGTAAAAACGTTAGTGCCCACGTCGAGCCGGAGTTCGAGGAGATCCGGGCGAAATCTCCAAGTTTAAGGCCTGGATGTGGGAACTGCAGCCAGCAGGGACATGACTGGAGAGATTGGGTGGATAGGCAGCGAATAGTTTTTTGTTACCGCTGTGGGATACCGGATACACTTGCTCCCAAATGCCCGGATTGTATGGGAAACGGACGAGTGGGCGTGACCAGACCGGGAGAGGTGCGCAGCGCAAACCTCGGTAGAATCGAAGCCAAATTTAGTTGAAGCAATCGAGCATTATGTAGAAGAAAAAACCCTAGAATCGGATGTGGATGCTTGGAAATTGAATGAGGAGCCAAAGATTCGATAGAAACGGTAACAGCAGAGTTCTTGGCTTTTAAAAATGCGGGATTGGGAAAGACAACAGTGCAAACACATAAGATAGAACTGGTCGAAGGGGCTATTCCGGTGAAGGACCGACACGATCCGTTATCCCCGGCGATGGAGGAAGTAGTTTGGGGCGAGGTGGACAAGATGTTGGCCCTGGGAGTTATCGAAGAAAGCGATAGTCCGTGGAGCAACCGCACTACAATTGTGCGAAGGCCGGCCAAAAACCGATTTTGCTTGGATGCTCGCAAGCTTAACACTGTCACCGTCAAGGACAGGAAGGGATACTTTCGCGTATCGATCAGACCTACTATATTTCCAGCGTAGATCTGAAATTCGCATTCTGGCAAATAGAGTTGGACGAAAGCAGCAAAGCACACACGACTTTTACTGTGCCTGGCCGTCCGCTCTGCCAGTTTGTCGTAATGCCCTTCGGACTGTGTAACGCCGCTCAAACACATTGCCGTCTAATGGATAAGGTTATACCGTCTCAGTTCAGGTCCAACGTGTTTGTGTACTTGGATGATCTGCAGATTATAGCTCCGCACTTTAACACACATATAAAATATTTGAGACTCGTGGCGCAGAAACTAAAAGAGGCCAATTTGACAATTGGATTACAAAAATCTAAGTTCTGTTTCAAGAGTCTGAAGTATCTGGGGTTCATAGTAGGGGGAGGGACTTTGCGAACCGATCCAGACCGCGTGATTGCGATACAAAGAATTTCAAATCCCAAATCCGCTAAGGAAGTGCGCAGCTTTTTAGGAACAGCTGGGTGGTACCGCCGATTCATTAAGAATTTCGCAGAAATGGCACCACCACTGACGGATACACTAAAGGGGTGTCCGAAAGGGAAGTTTAAATTGAGCGACGAGGCAGCTGAAGCGGTGCGAAGGTTGAAAGAGGCGCTCACATCCGCCCCAGTACTAGTACACGCTGACTTTTCGCGGAGGTCTTACGTCCAGTGTGATGCGTCGCATTACGGTGTTGGGGCTGTACTGTTCCAAGTTGATTCCGAGGGCAATGAGAGACCGATAGTATTCTTTTCCGCCAAGATGGATAAACACCAGGTGAACTACTCAGTAACGAAGAAAGAATGCCTCGCCGCGGTTTTAGCTGTCGAAAGGTTCAGACCCTACATCGAGATGATGCCATTCACCGTGATTACAGACCACGCAAGTCTCAAATGGCTTATGTCCTTGCGCGACTTAAACGGACGTTTAGCAAGGTGGTCGTTACGCCTACAGCATTTCGATTTTCAAATCGAACACCGAAAAGGGGCTGACAACGTTGTCGCTGACAATCTATCTCGCAACGTAGCTGAACTAGCGCTTGACCTGAACCAATTGCTAGGTTTCCAGAGGGTAAAATTCGAGTCGGCAGAATACAAAGAGCTTGTGGCGGAGGTGATTAGAAATCAGGATCGACTGCCGGATTTGTGCGTTAAGGACGGACTGTTCTAAAAGCGAACCGGATTTATAAGAGTGGAAGACGAAGTCGTGGGTACTTTGTGGAAGTTGTGGGTGCCCGAATCTCTTTCTTCAACGCTCATAGAACAAGCTCTCGTAGACGCGAAGGCTTCCCATGGAGGTGTAACGAAAACTCTCCACCTGTTACGGAGACAATTTTACTGGCCCAACATGGTGGTTCAAGTTCGCGAATACATTAGGGAATGCGTGGTGTGCAAGGAAACGAAGGCCTCGAACCTGCAGGTGTCCATAGGACAGGAGGTTAAGACCGAACGACCTTTTTAGAATGCGACGAAGCAGGTGGGCAAGGTCAGCGAGATCAGCGTTGCATGTGGCGGCATTTCCCGCAAGGTGGCGTTTGTGGGTTAGGGAGAATTAGCACATGTGAAAAAGCAAAAAGTGAGGCAGATCATGTCTCGTGGCGCGTAAATTTTTGTGCCGTGCAAACAAAGATTGGAGTGTCTTTAGGAGTGCGCTAACCCTCCGTTATAATTTTGGCTGTGTGGAGTCAAATTCGGCGTAAGTGTGTTCGTTTAAATAATTGTTGTGCTCTAATTTTGTGGTATATGTTTAGGTGTGTCGGCCAGCAGGTCACGCCGCAAATTTATATTATATGTTGTTTTGCTTGGCGACCAACATTGTTGGGAATTGAGGCAACGACGCTTTGGCCAGGAGCAAATTCGCTGGGTAAGAGTTCGTCCGCTACTGCGAAAGAATCACTGGGCAGATTCATCATTTTTGATATTGGGAGCGCGCATGCGCAGCGACGGCGAGCTTTTTCAACCGGTGAGTGCGTTCCAGTATGGAATAAGTGCCATCACGTGCTCCTAGGATAAGCCTTCAGCAACCGAAGTCGCATAGTTCGAGCACATAAATTTAAATCTAACCCAAAAAGTAATTTCTAACGCATGAGCAAAAGAAAATTATTGTCACGCTCTAATGTAAAAATGCGTATTTTATATTAAAAGCACAAATTGTAAAAACACATGTAAAATCAAATCCATGCCCTGTCGAGTGCAAGTCGACTGCGTGCATTTGATCAGAGCCAAACAAATTATATTTTGTGCCGAACCCAAATTCAGAGCCCCGGGCGCAGTGCTTCAGCGCATCCAGTCTATATTCCCAGTATTTAAGTAAATCTTGGGGCGGGTACGTCGTGGCCATAAACACCAGGCCTGTCAGCTGTTTCGTTCGTTTTGTTGCATGTAGGTGTTTATGCAGTGTTGTGTAGGTCGAGTTTTTTTGGAGTCTGTACCGTCCACGGGCAGGGTTGGAGTTACCCACCTCTGGGAATACTGAGCTAGCCGAGGTTGCCCACTGTGAAACACTGGACGTGTTACAAGAATGGCGCCCAATGGCTTTTTGAAATCATCAGGATCGCGAGAACCACGGTTGAAGAAGCAGGTTCAAGCGATCAGCGTATGCTAGTTGAATTCAAAAAACCGAAAATTATAAATAAACCGAAACGGCGAGTCCTCGCAGTACGGATGGCTACTCTGCGCGCCGTGCCAGGCCGCGACTTACTATTGAGAAGATGCTCTCAAAGTAATTGCGCGACTGAGACGACCCTGAGAGTACCCTGAAGTCTTGTTTTATGTGTTAGTGCAGGGTTTATTGGGAAAGTAAAAGGCTGTGGTGGCTTGTCCGTTCAAAATTGAGCAGGACAATTGCACCAGGCATAGGGTATAGAAGCCAGGTCTTTAGTTGTGATGTGCCGGTATGTCACTCACGCTTTCACGAAGGCAGTGCAGTTCGCTGCCGGGCAGGAATAATTTTAGACGGCGAGGAAGTTTTTGTTTTATTAAAATATTATGCACATACGGGTAAAGTTTTGTTAGAGTTTTTGTTAAGTGTGTTTCCGCTAATTTGGGTGTCAACAGCGAGACTCTCTTAGGGTGACCCATGGTACAATGGCTATGTAACCATGCGCTGCACTCTACCGATGGACATCGTGTTGGCAAACAAATTTGACCGGAAACGTGCCGAAAAAGACTCAATCAACTGGGGACCGTCAGCAAAGCTGACGATCGAACCAGTTGATGTCTTCTCAAAACTGGCTTCACGTGAGGCAGCAACCAATATACT
Organism: Drosophila anomalipes; assembly: GCA_035041615.1. NCBI lineage: Eukaryota > Metazoa > Arthropoda > Insecta > Diptera > Drosophilidae > Drosophila > Drosophila anomalipes. The sequence goes on from JAWNKZ010000109.1 coordinate 213,895, forward strand.
CGTGGGATGACCTCCGAAAGGCGCTCTTAGCAAGGTTTCGCGGAAGTTGGGATGACGTGGATCGCTTGCAAGAAATGAGACAGCGTCAACAACTCCCTGGAGAATCGGTAAACAACTTTATTCAGTCGATGACGAGTATGGCCTCACGATTGGAAACACCGCTACTAGAGCCCAAATTGATAAAGTTAATAAAAAAAGGCTTAAGGGATTCGATTGGGAGATACATCTATGCCATGGATGTATACTCTGATCACCTGCGTGAAGAGTGCAATGAGGTCGAATCGAGCTTGGGACAGCGTAGTTCGCGTCCGGCATACGGGATACAAGCGAATTACGCGGGCCCGGGTAAAAACGTTAGTGCCATATGTGACGATCTCGAAGAGAAAGCCCAAGTCGAGCCGGAGGTCGAGGAGTTTCGGGCGAAGTCGGCAAGCTTAAGGCCTGGATGCTGGAACTGAACGGCTCCCGCTCAATAAATAAGAATACACCATCTGAGAGCACGGTTAGGATGACCTCACGAAGAGAGGATAAGGGCATATATGATAGCTAGGAATACGATTTTTGAGGAACGGAGACTTGATGGAATGCGATTAGTGACGCGTAGAATAAAGAAGGCGCGCGAACGATTCACGAAGCGACGCTTAGTGAAAAGACAAGTATTGGAATCGATCTAGAGAGGAGAGAGTCGAGATTCGAGGGTGTTTGCCGAGGTCAGCATTGAAGATAAACAAATTGCCGGACTTTTGGATACCGGTGCCTCAGTGAGTATTTTGGGGCGTAGCTCTCGTGAGTTTTTGGCCGAGATCAAAGTTCCCGTGGAGCGTTATGTGTCTAGCGTGAGGACCGCTTCTGGTGAGGATTGATCCATTATAGGAAGGGTATACGCAAGAGTCACATACGGGGAAAAAGAAGAGGACCTGACGTGTTACATCTGTCCGTACCTCGAACAGCAGGCATATTTCGGCATTGATTTCTGGCGAGTTTTTGAATTAGCTCCTGGTGTATTGGGATCAGTAGAAGCGCAAACCCCGCACTTTAACACATATATAAAATATTTGAGACTCGTGGCGCAGAAACTAAAAGAGGCCAATTTGACAATTGGATTACAAAAATCTAAGTTCTGTTTCAAGAGTCTGAAGTATCTCGGGTTCATAGTAGGGGGAGGGACTTTGCGAACCGATCCAGACCGCGTGATTGCGATACAAAGAATTTCAAATCCCAAATCCGCTAAGGAAGTGCGCAGCTTTTTAGGAACAGCTGGGTGGTACCGCCGATTCATTAAGAATTTCGCAGAAATGGCACCACCACTGACGGATACACTAAAGGGGTGTCCGAAAGGGAAGTTTAAATTGAGCGACGAGGCAGCTGAAGCGGTGCGAAGGTTGAAAGAGGCGCTCACATCCGCCCCAGTACTAGTACACGCTGACTTTTCGCGGAGGTCTTACGTCCAGTGTGATGCGTCGCATTACGGTGTTGGGGCTGTACTGTTCCAAGTTGATTCCGAGGGCAATGAGAGACCGATAGTATTCTTTTCCGCCAAGGTGGATAAACACCAGGTGAACTACTCAGTAACGAAGAAAGAATGCCTCGCCGCGGTTTTAGCTGTCGAAAGGTTCAGACCCTACATCGAGATGATGCCATTCACCGTGATTACAGACCACGCAAGTCTCAAATGGCTTATGTCCTTGCGCGACTTAAACGGACGTTTAGCAAGGTGGTCGTTACGCCTACAGCATTTCGATTTTCAAATCGAACACCGAAAAGGGGCTGACAACGTTGTCGCTGACAATCTATCTCGCAACGTAGCTGAACTAGCGCTTGACCTGAACCAATTGCTAGGTTTCCAGAGGGTAAAATTCGGGTCGGCAGAATACAAAGAGCTTGAGGCGGAGATGATTAGAAATCGGGATCGACTGCCGGATTTGTGCGTTGAGGACGGACTGTTCTAAAAGCGAACCGGATTTATAAGAGTGGAAGACGAAGTCGAGGGTACTTTGTAGAAGTTGTGGGTGCCCGAATCTCTTTCTTCAACGCTCATAGAACAAGCTCACGTAGACGCGAAGGCTTCCCATGGAGGTGTAACGAAAACTCTCCACCTGTTACGGAGACAATTTTACTGGCCCAATATGGTGGTTCAAGTTCGCGAATACATTAGGGAATGCGTGGTGTGCAAGGAAACGAAGGCCTCGAACCAAAGGATGCAGATGTGTATAGGACAGGAGGTTAAGACCGAACGACCTTTTTAGAAAGTATATATCGACTTTTTGGGAAGGTACCCGAGATCAGAAAGAGGTTATGCATGGGTCTTCGTAGTCGTCGATCACTTTTCGAAATTTACGTTTTGAAGGCCATGAAAGACGCTACGGCAGACAACGTTGAATTCCTAGTCGACGAGGCTTTCTTTAAATTCGGTGTTCCTGAAACCATTCATTCTGATAATGGTCGACAATTCGTTTCCAAGAAGTTCAAAAATATGATCGAAGCTATTGGGATCACCCACATGAAACCGCCCATATATTCCCCTCAAACCAATGCAGCCGAGAGCGTAAACCGAACGGTGCTTGCAACAATCCGCGCGTATTTAGAGCGGGATCATAGAGAGTGGGATCACTTTTTACCCGAAATAGAGGTTGCGATTCGTAATGCTGTCCATTCAAAACCGGGGTGACATCATTTTGTGCGGCTTTTGGACAACAGATGTATTTAGATGGAGCCAGTTACAAACTCGCTCGGAAGCACTCGCTTGGCAGGCCAAGAAGCTTATAAGCGGAATTTTGAGCTGAGCGACTTCGGCAAGGCCTTCAAGCCGAATATCCCAAGAAAATTTCGCAACTGTCGCATTGTTAGAGCCGTAGAGGATCGTAGAGGATCAAAACGGAAGATCTCTAGGGGTAGTCCATGCTAAAGATCTTCGGATTTAACTGGGATGTAGCGTGGGTGTGGCCTACGTTGGGCGAGGTTCACAATGGGCAACCGTCATAGCAAACGGAGGAAATGCGAAGAAGCAGGTGGGCAAGGTCAGCGAGATCAGCGTTGCATGTGGCGGCATTTCCCGCAAGGTGGCGTTTGTGGGTTAGGGAGAATTAGCACATGTGAAAAAGCAAAAAGTGAGGCAGATCATGTCTCGTGGCGCGTAAATTTTTGTGCCGTGCAAACAAAGATTGGAGTGTCTTTAGGAGTGCGCTAACCCTCCGTTATAATTTTGGCTGTGTGGAGTCAAATTCGGCGTAAGTGTGTTCGTTTAAATAATTGTTGTGCTCTAATTTTGTGGTATATGTTTAGGTGTGTCGGCCAGCAGGTCAATCCGCAAATTTATATTATATGTTGTTTTGCTTGGCGACCAACATTGTTGGGAATTGAGGCAACGACGCTTTGGCCAGGAGCAAATTCGCTGGGTAAGACTTCGTCATCATTTTTGATATTGGGAGCGCGCATGCGCAGCGACGGCGAGCTTTTTCAACCGGTGAGTGCGTTCCAGTATGGAATAAGTGCCATCACGTGCTCCTAGGATAAGCCTTCAGCAACCGAAGTCGCATAGTTCGAGCACATAAATTTAAATCTAACCCAAAAAGTAATTTCTAACGCATGAGCAAAAGAAAATTATTGTCACGCTCTAATGTAAAAATGCGTATTTTATATTAAAAGCACAAATTGTAAAAACATATGTAAAATCAAATCCATGCCCTGTCGAGTGCAAGTCGACTGCGTGCATTTGATCAGAGCCAAACAAATTATATTTTGTGCCGAACCCAAATTCAGAGCCCCGGGCGCAGTGCTTCAGCGCATCCAGTCTATATTCCCAGTATTTAAGTAAATCTTGGGGCGGGTACGTCGTGGCCATAAACACCAGGCCTGTCAGCTGTTTCGTTCGTTTTGTTGCATGTAGGTGTTTATGCAGTGTTGTGTAGGTCGAGTTTTTTTGGAGTCTGTACCGTCCACGGGCAGGGTTGGAGTTACCCACCTCTGGGAATACTGAGCTAGCCGAGGTTGCCCACTGTGAAACACTGGACGTGTTACAAGAATGGCGCCCAATGGCTTTTTGAAATCATCAGGATCGCGAGAACCACGGTTGAAGAAGCAGGTTCAAGCGATCAGCGTATGCTAGTTGAATTCAAAAAACCGAAAATTATAAATAAACCGAAACCAGGCCGCGACTTACTATTGAGAAGATGCTCTCAAAGTAATTGCGCGACTGAGACGACCCTGAGAGTACCCTGAAGTCTTGTTTTATGTGTTAGTGCAGGGTTTATTGGGAAAGTAAAAGGCTGTGGTGGCTTGTCCGTTCAAAATTGAGCAGGACAATTGCACCAGGCATAGGGTATAGAAGCCAGGTCTTTAGTTGTGATGTGCCGGTATGTCACTCACGCTTTCACGAAGGCAGTGAAGTTCGCTGCCGGGCAGGAACAATTTTAGACGGCGAGGAAGTTTTTGTTTTATTAAAATATTATGCACATACGGGTAAAGTTTTGTTAGAGTTTTTGTTAAGTGTGTTTCCGCTAATTTGGGTGTCAACAGCGAGACTCTCTTAGGGTGACCCATGGTACAATGGCTATGTAACCATGCGCTGCACTCTACCGATGGACATCGTGTTGGCAAACAAATTTGACCGGAAACGTGCCGAAAAAGACTCAATCAACTGGGGACCGTCAGCAAAGCTGACGATCGAACCAGTTGATGTCTTCTCAAAACTGGCTTCACGTGAGGCAGCAACCAATATACTCGTGGGATGACCTCCGAAAGGCGCTCTTAGCAAGGTTTCGCGGAAGTTGGGATGACGTCGATCGCTTGCAAGAAATGAGACAGCGTCAACAACTCCCTGGAGAATCGGTAAACAACTTTATTCAGTCGATGACGAGTATGGCCTCACGATTGGAAACACCGCTACTAGAGCCCAAATTGATACAGTTAATAAAAAGAAGGCTCTAAGGGATTCGATTGGGAGATACATCTATGCCATGGATGTATACTCTGTTGATCACCTGCGGGAAGAGTGCAACGAGGTCGATTCAAGCTTGGGACAGCGTAGTTCTCGTCTGGCATGCGGTATACAAGCGAAATACGCGGGACTGGGTAAAAACGTTAGTGCCCACGTCGAGCCGGAGTTCGAGGAGATCCGGGCGAAATCTCCAAGTTTAAGGCCTGGATGCGGGAACTGCAGCCAGCAGGGACATGACTGGAGAGATTGGGTGGATAGGCAGCGAATAGTTTTTTGTTACCGCTGTGGGATACCGGATACACTTGCTCCCAAATGCCCGGATTGTATGGGAAACGGACGAGTGGGCGTGACCAGACCGGGAGAGGTGCGCAGCGCAAACCTCGGTAGAATCGAAGCCAAATTTAGTTGAAGCAATCGAGCATTATGTAGAAGAAAAAACCCTAGAATCGGATGTGGATGCTTGGAAATTGAATGAGGAGCCAAAGATTCGATAGAAACGGTAACAGCAGAGTTCTTGGCTTTTAAAAATGCGGGATTGGGAAAGACAACAGTGCAAACACATAAGATAGAACTGGTCGAAGGGGCTATTCCGGTGAAGGACCGACACTATCCGTTATCCCCGGCGATGGAGGAAGTAGTTTGGGGCGAGGTGGACAAGATGTTGGCCCTGGGAGTTATCGAAGAAAGCGATAGTCCGTGGAGCAACCGCACTACAATTGTGCGAAGGCCGGCCAAAAACCGATTTTGCTTGGATGCTCGCAAGCTTAACACTGTCACCGTCAAGGACAGGAAGGGATACTTTCGCGTATCGATCAGACCTACTATATTTCCAGCGTAGATCTGAAATTCGCATTCTGGCAAATAGAGTTGGACGAAAGCAGCAAAGCACACACGACTTTTACTGTGCCTGGCCGTCCGCTCTGCCAGTTTGTCGTAATGCCCTTCGGACTGTGTAACGCCGCTCAAACACATTGCCGTCTAATGGATAAGGTTATACCGTCTCAGTTCAGGTCCAACGTGTTTGTGTACTTGGATGATCTGCAGATTATAGCTCCGCACTTTAACACACATATAAAATATTTGAGACTCGTGGCGCAGAAACTAAAAGAGGCCAATTTGACAATTGGATTACAAAAATCTAAGTTCTGTTTCAAGAGTCTGAAGTATCTCGGGTTCATAGTAGGGGGAGGGACTTTGCGAACCGATCCAGACCGCGTGATTGCGATACAAAGAATTTCAAATCCCAAATCCGCTAAGGAAGTGCGCAGCTTTTTAGGAACAGCTGGGTGGTACCGCCGATTCATTAAGAATTTCGCAGAAATGGCACCACCACTGACGGATACACTAAAGGGGTGTCCGAAAGGGAAGTTTAAATTGAGCGACGAGGCAGCTGAAGCGGTGCGAAGGTTGAAAGAGGCGCTCACATCCGCCCCAGTACTAGTACACGCTGACTTTTCGCGGAGGTCTTACGTCCAGTGTGATGCGTCGCATTACGGTGTTGGGGCTGTACTGTTCCAAGTTGATTCCGAGGGCAATGAGAGACCGATAGTATTCTTTTCCGCCAAGGTGGATAAACACCAGGTGAACTACTCAGTAACGAAGAAAGAATGCCTCGCCGCGGTTTTAGCTGTCGAAAGGTTCAGACCCTACATCGAGATGATGCCATTCACCGTGATTACAGACCACGCAAGTCTCAAATGGCTTATGTCCTTGCGCGACTTAAACGGACGTTTAGCAAGGTGGTCGTTACGCCTACAGCATTTCGATTTTCAAATCGAACACCGAAAAGGGGCTGACAACGTTGTCGCTGACAATCTATCTCGCAACGTAGCTGAACTAGCGCTTGACCTGAACCAATTGCTAGGTTTCCAGAGGGTAAAATTCGGGTCGGCAGAATACAAAGAGCTTGAGGCGGAGATGATTAGAAATCGGGATCGACTGCCGGATTTGTGCGTTGAGGACGGACTGTTCTAAAAGCGAACCGGATTTATAAGAGTGGAAGACGAAGTCGAGGGTACTTTGTAGAAGTTGTGGGTGCCCGAATCTCTTTCTTCAACGCTCATAGAACAAGCTCACGTAGACGCGAAGGCTTCCCATGGAGGTGTAACGAAAACTCTCCACCTGTTACGGAGACAATTTTACTGGCCCAACATGGTGGTTCAAGTTCGCGAATACATTAGGGAATGCGTGGTGTGCAAGGAAACGAAGGCCTCGAACCAAAGGATGCAGATGTGTATAGGACAGGAGGTTAAGACCGAACGACCTTTTTAGAAAGTATATATCGACTTTTTGGGAAGGTACCCGAGATCAGAAAGAGGTTATGCATGGGTCTTCGTAGTCGTCGATCACTTTTCGAAATTTACGTTTTGAAGGCCATGAAAGACGCTACGGCAGACAACGTTGAATTCCTAGTCGACGAGGCTTTCTTTAAATTCGGTGTTCCTGAAACCATTCATTCTGATAATGGTCGACAATTCGTTTCCAAGAAGTTCAAAAATATGATCGAAGCTATTGGGATCACCCACATGAAACCGCCCATATATTCCCCTCAAACCAATGCAGCCGAGAGCGTAAACCGAACGGTGCTTGCAACAATCCGCGCGTATTTAGAGCGGGATCATAGAGAGTGGGATCACTTTTTACCCGAAATAGAGGTTGCGATTCGTAATGCTGTCCATTCAAAACCGGGGTGACATCATTTTGTGCGGCTTTTGGACAACAGATGTATTTAGATGGAGCCAGTTACAAACTCGCTCGGAAGCACTCGCTTGGCAGGCCAAGAAGCTTATAAGCGGAATTTTGAGCTGAGCGACTTCGGCAAGGCCTTCAAGCCGAATATCCCAAGAAAATTTCGCAACTGTCGCATTGTTAGAGCCGTAGAGGATCGTAGAGGATCAAAACGGAAGATCTCTAGGGGTAGTCCATGCTAAAGATCTTCGGATTTAACTGGGATGTAGCGTGGGTGTGGCCTACGTTGGGCGAGGTTCACAATGGGCAACCGTCATAGCAAACGGAGGAAATGCGAAGAAGCAGGTGGGCAAGGTCAGCGAGATCAGCGTTGCATGTGGCGGCATTTCCCGCAAGGTGGCGTTTGTGGGTTAGGGAGAATTAGCACATGTGAAAAAGCAAAAAGTGAGGCAGATCATGTCTCGTGGCGCGTAAATTTTTGTGCCGTGCAAACAAAGATTGGAGTGTCTTTAGGAGTGCGCTAACCCTCCGTTATAATTTTGGCTGTGTGGAGTCAAATTCGGCGTAAGTGTGTTCGTTTAAGTAATTGTTGTGCTCTAATTTTGTGGTATATGTTTAGGTGTGTCGGCCAGCAGGTCAATCCGCAAATTTATATTATATGTTGTTTTGCTTGGCGACCAACATTGTTGGGAATTGAGGCAACGACGCTTTGGCCAGGAGCAAATTCGCTGGGTAAGACTTCGTCATCATTTTTGATATTGGGAGCGCGCATGCGCAGCGACGGCGAGCTTTTTCAACCGGTGAGTGCGTTCCAGTATGGAATAAGTGCCATCACGTGCTCCTAGGATAAGCCTTCAGCAACCGAAGTCGCATAGTTCGAGCACATAAATTTAAATCTAACCCAAAAAGTAATTTCTAACGCATGAGCAAAAGAAAATTATTGTCACGCTCTAATGTAAAAATGCGTATTTTATATTAAAAGCACAAATTGTAAAAACATATGTAAAATCAAATCCATGCCCTGTCGAGTGCAAGTCGACTGCGTGCATTTGATCAGAGCCAAACAAATTATATTTTGTGCCGAACCCAAATTCAGAGCCCCGGGCGCAGTGCTTCAGCGCATCCAGTCTATATTCCCAGTATTTAAGTAAATCTTGGGGCGGGTACGTCGTGGCCATAAACACCAGGCCTGTCAGCTGTTTCGTTCGTTTTGTTGCATGTAGGTGTTTATGCAGTGTTGTGTAGGTCGAGTTTTTTTGGAGTCTGTACCGTCCACGGGCAGGGTTGGAGTTACCCACCTCTGGGAATACTGAGCTAGCCGAGGTTGCCCACTGTGAAACACTGGACGTGTTACAAGAATGGCGCCCAATGGCTTTTTGAAATCATCAGGATCGCGAGAACCACGGTTGAAGAAGCAGGTTCAAGCGATCAGCGTATGCTAGTTGAATTCAAAAAACCGAAAATTATAAATAAACCGAAACGGCGAGTCCTCGCAGTACGGATGGCTACTCTGCGCGCCGTGCCAGGCCGCGACTTACTATTGAGAAGATGCTCTCAAAGTAATTGCGCGACTGAGACGACCCTGAGAGTACCCTGAAGTCTTGTTTTATGTGTTAGTGCAGGGTTTATTGGGAAAGTAAAAGGCTGTGGTGGCTTGTCCGTTCAAAATTGAGCAGGACAATTGCACCAGGCATAGGGTATAGAAGCCAGGTCTTTAGTTGTGATGTGCCGGTATGTCACTCACGCTTTCACGAAGGCAGTGAAGTTCGCTGCCGGGCAGGAACAATTTTAGACGGCGAGGAAGTTTTTGTTTTATTAAAATATTATGCACATACGGGTAAAGTTTTGTTAGAGTTTTTGTTAAGTGTGTTTCCGCTAATTTGGGTGTCAACAGCGAGACTCTCTTAGGGTGACCCATGGTACAATGGCTATGTAACCATGCGCTGCACTCTACCGATGGACATCGTGTTGGCAAACAAATTTGACCGGAAACGTGCCGAAAAAGACTCAATCAACTGGGGACCGTCAGCAAAGCTGACGATCGAACCAGTTGATGTCTTCTCAAAACTGGCTTCACGTGAGGCAGCAACCAATATACTCGTGGGATGACCTCCGAAAGGCGCTCTTAGCAAGGTTTCGCGGAAGTTGGGATGACGTCGATCGCTTGCAAGAAATGAGACAGCGTCAACAACTCCCTGGAGAATCGGTAAACAACTTTATTCAGTCGATGACGAGTATGGCCTCACGATTGGAAACACCGCTACTAGAGCCCAAATTGATACAGTTAATAAAAAGAAGGCTCTAAGGGATTCGATTGGGAGATACATCTATGCCATGGATGTATACTCTGTTGATCACCTGCGGGAAGAGTGCAACGAGGTCGATTCAAGCTTGGGACAGCGTAGTTCTCGTCTGGCATGCGGTATACAAGCGAAATACGCGGGACTGGGTAAAAACGTTAGTGCCCACGTCGAGCCGGAGTTCGAGGAGATCCGGGCGAAATCTCCAAGTTTAAGGCCTGGATGCGGGAACTGCAGCCAGCAGGGACATGACTGGAGAGATTGGGTGGATAGGCAGCGAATAGTTTTTTGTTACCGCTGTGGGATACCGGATACACTTGCTCCCAAATGCCCGGATTGTATGGGAAACGGACGAGTGGGCGTGACCAGACCGGGAGAGGTGCGCAGCGCAAACCTCGGTAGAATCGAAGCCAAATTTAGTTGAAGCAATCGAGCATTATGTAGAAGAAAAAACCCTAGAATCGGATGTGGATGCTTGGAAATTGAATGAGGAGCCAAAGATTCGATAGAAACGGTAACAGCAGAGTTCTTGGCTTTTAAAAATGCGGGATTGGGAAAGACAACAGTGCAAACACATAAGATAGAACTGGTCGAAGGGGCTATTCCGGTGAAGGACCGACACTATCCGTTATCCCCGGCGATGGAGGAAGTAGTTTGGGGCGAGGTGGACAAGATGTTGGCCCTGGGAGTTATCGAAGAAAGCGATAGTCCGTGGAGCAACCGCACTACAATTGTGCGAAGGCCGGCCAAAAACCGATTTTGCTTGGATGCTCGCAAGCTTAACACTGTCACCGTCAAGGACAGGAAGGGATACTTTCGCGTATCGATCAGACCTACTATATTTCCAGCGTAGATCTGAAATTCGCATTCTGGCAAATAGAGTTGGACGAAAGCAGCAAAGCACACACGACTTTTACTGTGCCTGGCCGTCCGCTCTGCCAGTTTGTCGTAATGCCCTTCGGACTGTGTAACGCCGCTCAAACACATTGCCGTCTAATGGATAAGGTTATACCGTCTCAGTTCAGGTCCAACGTGTTTGTGTACTTGGATGATCTGCAGATTATAGCTCCGCACTTTAACACACATATAAAATATTTGAGACTCGTGGCGCAGAAACTAAAAGAGGCCAATTTGACAATTGGATTACAAAAATCTAAGTTCTGTTTCAAGAGTCTGAAGTATCTCGGGTTCATAGTAGGGGGAGGGACTTTGCGAACCGATCCAGACCGCGTGATTGCGATACAAAGAATTTCAAATCCCAAATCCGCTAAGGAAGTGCGCAGCTTTTTAGGAACAGCTGGGTGGTACCGCCGATTCATTAAGAATTTCGCAGAAATGGCACCACCACTGACGGATACACTAAAGGGGTGTCCGAAAGGGAAGTTTAAATTGAGCGACGAGGCAGCTGAAGCGGTGCGAAGGTTGAAAGAGGCGCTCACATCCGCCCCAGTACTAGTACACGCTGACTTTTCGCGGAGGTCTTACGTCCAGTGTGATGCGTCGCATTACGGTGTTGGGGCTGTACTGTTCCAAGTTGATTCCGAGGGCAATGAGAGACCGATAGTATTCTTTTCCGCCAAGGTGGATAAACACCAGGTGAACTACTCAGTAACGAAGAAAGAATGCCTCGCCGCGGTTTTAGCTGTCGATAGGTTCAGACCCTACATCGAGATGATGCCATTCACCGTGATTACAGACCACGCAAGTCTCAAATGGCTTATGTCCTTGCGCGACTTAAACGGACGTTTAGCAAGGTGGTCGTTACGCCTACAGCATTTCGATTTTCAAATCGAACACCGAAAAGGGGCTGACAACGTTGTCGCTGACAATCTATCTCGCAACGTAGCTGAACTAGCGCTTGACCTGAACCAATTGCTAGGTTTCCAGAGGGTAAAATTCGAGTCGGCAGAATACAAAGAGCTTGTGGCGGAGGTGATTAGAAATCAGGATCGACTGCCGGATTTGTGCGTTAAGGACGGACTGTTCTAAAAGCGAACCGGATTTATAAGAGTGGAAGACGAAGTCGAGGGTACTTTGTGGAAGTTGTGGGTGCCCGAATCTCTTTCTTCAACGCTCATAGAACAAGCTCTCGTAGACGCGAAGGCTTCCCATGGAGGTGTAACGAAAACTCTCCACCTGTTACGGAGACAATTTTACTGGCCCAACATGGTGGTTCAAGTTCGCGAATACATTAGGGAATGCGTGGTGTGCAAGGAAACGAAGGCCTCGAACCTGCAGGTGTCCATAGGACAGGAGGTTAAGACCGAACGACCTTTTTAGAATGCGACGAAGCAGGTGGGCAAGGTCAGCGAGATCAGCGTTGCATGTGGCGGCATTTCCCGCAAGGTGGCGTTTGTGGGTTAGGGAGAATTAGCACATGTGAAAAAGCAAAAAGTGAGGCAGATCATGTCTCGTGGCGCGTAAATTTTTGTGCCGTGCAAACAAAGATTGGAGTGTCTTTAGGAGTGCGCTAACCCTCCGTTATAATTTTGGCTGTGTGGAGTCAAATTCGGCGTAAGTGTGTTCGTTTAAATAATTGTTGTGCTCTAATTTTGTGGTATATGTTTAGGTGTGTCGGCCAGCAGGTCACGCCGCAAATTTATATTATATGTTGTTTTGCTTGGCGACCAACATTGTTGGGAATTGAGGCAACGACGCTTTGGCCAGGAGCAAATTCGCTGGGTAAGAGTTCGTCCGCTACTGCGAAAGAATCACTGGGCAGATTCATCATTTTTGATATTGGGAGCGCGCATGCGCAGCGACGGCGAGCTTTTTCAACCGGTGAGTGCGTTCCAGTATGGAATAAGTGCCATCACGTGCTCCTAGGATAAGCCTTCAGCAACCGAAGTCGCATAGTTCGAGCACATAAATTTAAATCTAACCCAAAAAGTAATTTCTAACGCATGAGCAAAAGAAAATTATTGTCACGCTCTAATGTAAAAATGCGTATTTTATATTAAAAGCACAAATTGTAAAAACACATGTAAAATCAAATCCATGCCCTGTCGAGTGCAAGTCGACTGCGTGCATTTGATCAGAGCCAAACAAATTATATTTTGTGCCGAACCCAAATTCAGAGCCCCGGGCGCAGTGCTTCAGCGCATCCAGTCTATATTCCCAGTATTTAAGTAAATCTTGGGGCGGGTACGTCGTGGCCATAAACACCAGGCCTGTCAGCTGTTTCGTTCGTTTTGTTGCATGTAGGTGTTTATGCAGTGTTGTGTAGGTCGAGTTTTTTTGGAGTCTGTACCGTCCACGGGCAGGGTTGGAGTTACCCACCTCTGGGAATACTGAGCTAGCCGAGGTTGCCCACTGTGAAACACTGGACGTGTTACAAGAATGGCGCCCAATGGCTTTTTGAAATCATCAGGATCGCGAGAACCACGGTTGAAGAAGCAGGTTCAAGCGATCAGCGTATGCTAGTTGAATTCAAAAAACCGAAAATTATAAATAAACCGAAACGGCGAGTCCTCGCAGTACGGATGGCTACTCTGCGCGCCGTGCCAGGCCGCGACTTACTATTGAGAAGATGCTCTCAAAGTAATTGCGCGACTGAGACGACCCTGAGAGTACCCTGAAGTCTTGTTTTATGTGTTAGTGCAGGGTTTATTGGGAAAGTAAAAGGCTGTGGTGGCTTGTCCGTTCAAAATTGAGCAGGACAATTGCACCAGGCATAGGGTATAGAAGCCAGGTCTTTAGTTGTGATGTGCCGGTATGTCACTCACGCTTTCACGAAGGCAGTGCAGTTCGCTGCCGGGCAGGAATAATTTTAGACGGCGAGGAAGTTTTTGTTTTATTAAAATATTATGCACATACGGGTAAAGTTTTGTTAGAGTTTTTGTTAAGTGTGTTTCCGCTAATTTGGGTGTCAACAGCGAGACTCTCTTAGGGTGACCCATGGTACAATGGCTATGTAACCATGCGCTGCACTCTACCGATGGACATCGTGTTGGCAAACAAATTTGACCGGAAACGTGCCGAAAAAGACTCAATCAACTGGGGACCGTCAGCAAAGCTGACGATCGAACCAGTTGATGTCTTCTCAAAACTGGCTTCACGTGAGGCAGCAACCAATATACTCGTGGGATGACCTCCGAAAGGCGCTCTTAGCAAGGTTTCGCGGAAGTTGGGATGACGTCGATCGCTTGCAAGAAATGAGACAGCGTCAACAACTCCCTGGAGAATCGGTAAACAACTTTATTCAGTCGATGACGAGTATGGCCTCACGATTGGAAACACCGCTACTAGAGCCCAAATTGATACAGTTAATAAAAAGAAGGCTCTAAGGGATTCGATTGGGAGATACATTTATGCCATGGATGTATACTCTGTTGATCACCTGCGGGAAGAGTGCAACGAGGTCGATTCAAGCTTGGGACAGCGTAGTTCTCGTCTGGCATGCGGTATGCAAGCGAAATACGCGGGACTGGGTAAAAACGTTAGTGCCCACGTCGAGCCGGAGTTCGAGGAGATCCGGGCGAAATCTCCAAGTTTAAGGCCTGGATGCGGGAACTGCAGCCAGCAGGGACCTGACTGGAGAGATTGCGTGGATAGGCAGCGAATAGTTTTTTGTTACCGCTGTGGGATACCGGATACACTTGCTCCCAAATGCCCGGATTGTATGGGAAACGGACGAGTGGGCGTGACCAGACCGGGAGAGGTGCGCAGCGCAAACCTCGGTAGAATCGAAGCCAAATTTAGTTGAAGCAATCGAGCATTATGTAGAAGAAAAAACCCTAGAATCGGATGTGGATGCTTGGAAATTGAATGAGGAGCCAAAGATTCGATAGAAACGGTAACAGCAGAGTTCTTGGCTTTTAAAAATGCGGGATTGGGAAAGACAACAGTGCAAACACATAAGATAGAACTGGTCGAAGGGGCTATTCCGGTGAAGGACCAACACTATCCGTTATCCCCGGCGATGGAGGAAGTAGTTTGGGGCGAGGTGGACAAGATGTTGGCCCTGGGAGTTATCGAAGAAAGCGATAGTCCGTGGAGCAACCGCACTACAATTGTGCGAAGGCCGGCCAAAAACCGATTTTGCTTGGATGCTCGCAAGCTTAACACTGTCACCGTCAAGGACAGGAAGGGATACTTTCGCGTATCGATCAGACCTACTATATTTCCAGCGTAGATCTGAAATTCGCATTCTGGCAAATAGAGTTGGACGAAAGCAGCAAAGCACACACGACTTTTACTGTGCCTGGCCGTCCGCTCTGCCAGTTTGTCGTAATGCCCTTCGGACTGTGTAACGCCGCTCAAACACATTGCCGTCTAATGGATAAGGTTATACCGTCTCAGTTCAGGTCCAACGTGTTTGTGTACTTGGATGATCTGCAGATTATAGCTCCGCACTTTAACACACATATAAAATATTTGAGACTCGTGGCGCAGAAACTAAAAGAGGCCAATTTGACAATTGGATTACAAAAATCTAAGTTCTGTTTCAAGAGTCTGAAGTATCTCGGGTTCATAGTAGGGGGAGGGACTTTGCGAACCGATCCAGACCGCGTGATTGCGATACAAAGAATTCCAAATCCCAAATCCGCTAAGGAAGTGCGCAGCTTTTTAGGAACAGCTGGGTGGTACCGCCGATTCATTAAGAATTTCGCAGAAATGGCAGTTCAAATTGAGCGACGAGGCAACTGAAGCGGTGCGAAGGTTGAAAGAGGCGCTCACATCCGCCCCAGTACTAGTACACGCTGACTTTTCGCGGAGGTCTTACGTCCAGTGTGATGCGTCGCATTACGGTGTTGGGGCTGTACTGTTCCAAGTTGATTCCGAGGGCAATGAGAGACCGATAGTATTCTTTTCCGCCAAGGTGGATAAACACCAGGTGAACTACTCAGTAACGAAGAAAGAATGCCTCGCCGCGGTTTTAGCTGTCGAAAGGTTCAGACCCTACATCGAGATGATGCCATTCACCGTGATTACAGACCACGCAAGTCTCAAATGGCTTATGTCCTTGCGCGACTTAAACGGACGTTTAGCAAGGTGGTCGTTACGCCTACAGTATTTCGATTTTCAAATCGAACACCGAAAAGGGGCTGACAACGTTGTCGCTGACAATCTATCTCGCAACGTAGCTGAACTAGCGCTTGACCTGAACCAATTGCTAGGTTTCCAGAGGGTAAAATTCGAGTCGGCAGAATACAAAGAGCTTGTGGCGGAGGTGATTAGAAATCAGGATCGACTGCCGGATTTGTGCGTTAAGGACGGACTGTTCTAAAAGCGAACCGGATTTATAAGAGTGGAAGACGAAGTCGAGGGTACTTTGTGGAAGTTGTGGGTGCCCGAATCTCTTTCTTCAACGCTCATAGAACAAGCTCTCGTAGACGCGAAGGCTTCCCATGGAGGTGTAACGAAAACTCTCCACCTGTTACGGAGACAATTTTACTGGCCCAACAGGACAGGAGGTTAAGACCGAACGACCTTTTTAGAATGCGACGAAGCAGGTGGGCAAGGTCAGCGAGATCAGCGTTGCATGTGGCGGCATTTCCCGCAAGGTGGCGTTTGTGGGTTAGGGAGAATTAGCACATGTGAAAAAGCAAAAAGTGAGGCAGATCATGTCTCGTGGCGCGTAAATTTTTGTGCCGTGCAAACAAAGATTGGAGTGTCTTTAGGAGTGCGCTAACCCTCCGTTATAATTTTGGCTGTGTGGAGTCAAATTCGGCGTAAGTGTGTTCGTTTAAATAATTGTTGTGCTCTAATTTTGTGGTATATGTTTAGGTGTGTCGGCCAGCAGGTCACGCCGCAAATTTATATTATATGTTGTTTTGCTTGGCGACCAACATTGTTGGGAATTGAGGCAACGACGCTTTGGCCAGGAGCAAATTCGCTGGGTAAGAGTTCGTCCGCTACTGCGAAAGAATCACTGGGCAGATTCATCATTTTTGATATTGGGAGCGCGCATGCGCAGCGACGGCGAGCTTTTTCAACCGGTGAGTGCGTTCCAGTATGGAATAAGTGCCATCACGTGCTCCTAGGATAAGCCTTCAGCAACAGAAGTCGCATAGTTCGAGCACATAAATTTTAATCTAACCCAAAAAATAATTTCTAACGCATGAGCAAAAGAAAATTATTGTCACGCTCTAATGTAAAAATGCGTATTTTATATTAAAAGCACAAATTGTAAAAACACATGTAAAATCAAATCCATGCCCTGTCGAGTGCAAGTCGACTGCGTGCATTTGATCAGAGCCAAACAAATTATATTTTGTGCCGAACCCAAATTCAGCGCCCCGGGCGCAGTGCTTCAGCGCATCCAGTCTACATTCCTAGTATTTAAGTAAATCTTGTATGTAGATGATTATTTATGTATTTAAATTTTACGTCACGTAATTTATATATCTATTTGTTGTTCATATTTTTATAATTATTTATTCACATATTTAATATTAATTTAAATATTTAAATCTATACCATTGTTCTTCAACAAAATCCGGCGTCCGGATTTTTGCCAAGTTTAGGAAACATTTTTGCATCGAATATATACCGAATAATGTTTGTTAATAAATTGTAAGGAAATGATAATGATCTGTGAGTAAGTTTAATAGAGGGGAGAATCGCCGGGAGCATGGAATAAATTGATCGTTAATTCCGATTTAAGAGCGGTGGGCAAAACAAATCCGTGTAGGCCCATTGCAGGAAGGGCGGGTACGTCGTGGCCATAAACACCAGGCCTGTCAGCTGTTTCGTTCGTTTTGTGTGCATGTAGGTGTTTATGCAGTGTTGTGTAGGTCGAGTTTTTTTGGAGTCTGTACCGTCCACGGGCAGGGTTGGAGTTACCCACCTCTGGGAATACTGAGCTAGCCGAGGTTGCCCACTGTGAAACACTGGACGTGTTACAACTTTTCATATAGAGCTGTAGATATCGCTCAAAGTCTAAACCTAATTAAAGCTAAACAAACAAAATTGCCTGTCTCCGTCTCCCTCTCTGTTTAATGAAGACGCACTAATTGTTTTCATAATCATTTATTATTATTTAAAAGACGCAAATAAACAATCGCAATGAATATAAACATATATATATTATCGTATGTGTTTAACGAGAGCATATACACATAACCCTTTAGGTATTTGATATATGGTATATGGATTTATTGTTGAACTAAAGATAGAAAGCAAGTCGTAAATCGTAAATCGCTTGAAAAATTTCCAAAACTTTCATTACTTTAAAAGTCCGAATAGGGCAGACCCTCTGCAACAACTGGAACCCTTGGACAATAGACATTTCGTTGGGGCACCGTCGAACCTGCGCTCCAGCCTCGTGCGCTATTATTAAAGGACTGACCAGGAGCGGAACGGACTTGAGGCGATGCTGTTATTGGGGCGCTGTGTGTAATGTTCTGACCATAGCCGCCAAAATGCTGTTGCGGCGATTTTATTGGCGTTGATCGATGATCAATATTACCAGAAGATCCAAAGGGAGTTGGGGATGCATTCCGTACACCGCTACCATATATTGACAGCTGATTGTTCACATTCAGATATCGTTGATTTGGAGCCGATTCCTGAAATTTCGCCAACTTATCAAAGGACAGCGGTGAAGGATTGAAATTGACCTGGGGCGCTGATTGCATCGAGATGGGCGGCACTTTCTGGTAACTTTGTGGGCCGTACAATTGTTGTTTGGGTGGCACTGATGAATATGGGTTTGTTGAGGTCGATATGGGAAACTCAGACGGCGAATTTTGATAGCCCTGCGAATAGTCAACGTTTGTTGAGCCCGGGAAATTATAGCTGCGCTGCTGCTGATCCCTCGACTGGACGGGCGGAGGTGCATAGCTCGATAATGAGATTTCTTTGGGCACATATAAGCCTATTTGTATATAAAACCAAAGAAAATAAAAGAAAGTTTAAGAATTAATGGAATGATAAAAATACAAACATAAACATATACATTTTTGAGATCGTTTTATAAAAATATGTTAAGAATTAAAGAAAGACAATTTGTTAAATTGTTTATTTTGGTTAAAAATTCCCACACTAATTAGATATACGCAGAGATGAAACTAAATTGGGTTTATTTAAGATTTTGCGATTTTTCCATCACATAGCTCTAAACCTTAACAGGAGATTTTAGTATTTATTTAGACGTTCCAGCAGACAACTCTTAACTGTAGCAGGAGATATATATGTTAGTAATATGAACACATATTTATTATTTATTATCAAAGACATGGAACAAGAGTTCAGGGATTCTTGAAATTCGTGCCTTCGCTTTGATTTAATTCCTTCTCCAATTCGCAATTGTCTTCGCTCATTCGCTTTTGGTATCGATTTATTCGCAATTCTTCATGTTCTTTTAGCGATTGTTGCTCAAATGAATAAATCAATTCACGAACATTAACTGGGTCATTAATATCATCGACTGTATCTGCTGCACTCTCTGTTAATATTACTTTACTTGGTGCTGGCTTAGTTGTAGTATTTGAAAGAATATTTTTTGTATTTATTGGATTAATATATTTAGATTGTTGACCTCTATCAACAGTTATTATATTTGTATAATCCTTATTAAGAGCAGCCAACCTTTGCTGTTGCATAAAGCATTGCTGAAATTGTTCTAATTGTTGTAGACGTTGCTGAATATCATCGCTGAAATTCCGAGCTAGAACTTGTTCATTTGAGTCAAAATAATATTCACTTATATTATCGATATTCTGGATTTCACACTCTTGAGAACAATATTCTGTAAATAATTAATTTGCCATTAAATGGAAAAAATAAATAGCTGCTTAAGAACAAGTTTGTTAATTTTTACGAATTCTTTATACTATATCTATATATCTACTCTAATTATAATATAAAAATAACAGTTCTTCGACATTTACCTCTTGGTAATTCAACATTTCGACCGCCCCAGCCCTGGGCCACAGTTGGCTTATAAGCCAGTTCTCTCTGGGGATTGCACGGCTGAATTGGTGTATCAAATTTCTAAAAAATAAATAAATAAATAAAGGAAGACTTGCAAAATGACACAAAAGACTAACCGTTTTATTATAGAGATTCTGTTCGATGCAAGGCGATGGGCTGCTCTGGGATGCCGATGGTAAGCCCTGGTGGTAATCGATGACATCCTGATTAAAGTTCACCGGTGATGCCAGCGAAGCTGTTGGCGTCTGGCTGCGATAATTGGAACCATCCAAAAATGCTGTGCTTGCCGAACCGGTCTGAAGAGCCGCTTCCCAGGGGGATTTCACAACTTGAACGCCGGGCTTTGAATATTTTTCAATCAGTTGATCCTGATGCAGATTAAGATGGACACGATGCTTGCCCGCATCCGAATAGGCGGGTAGCAGATTGGGAGAAGTTGGGGGTCTTGCCTGATATTGTTGGTAATCTGGAAGACCAGACGGACTGTAAATGCCGGCATTTGTTTCATCGACTACCCAATTTTCCGCCTTTCTACGACGCTTGGCAAAGAGCTCAGCTCCTTGAAAGCGATTTGATATTTTATTTAGATTTGTTTTATTTGTTTTTGTATTTATTTGGATTATTGTTGAGAGTAACGCGCAGATAAGCAGACCGAGGCAGTGGCAGGCAAAGCGGATTTATTGTGAGGTACATGTTTGAAGAAATTACAGATTGATTAATTATGGCTTGTCAAAAGTGTTATATTCATAAAACTAAACAACAGGCTGTCAGCAATTAATTAACTTAATTAGAACACTAAAAATAGGCAATTAACTACTTAATTTATTTCTTAATTTCGTTCTATAATCGGTAATGAACAATATGCAACCAACTACTTAATTTAAAACCGTCAGAATGCTGGCGCTTCTATTTATCGTTAATCGACTTTCGATAACGGAGAAACGGCAGCAGTTATTGATCTAAAGACTGACAGATAAATACCACGATAGTCCCAAGAAAGAAAACAGCTTACGCTTAATACTATAATTAGTAAAATGACTTTTTAATAATTAATATTAATAATAATTAAATATAATAGTAATTAAAATAATAACTCAAATATTAAGTATTGAATTAGATGTTTTAAATGATATATGTTGTTATTATTAATAATTATTACCTCGGCCCTTATGCAGTTGCAGCGCAGTTATTAGCTCAGCGCAATTGTCAGGTGATAAGAGGCCAGATTCAATATTTATCGATTCTTTCAGTGAGTTATAGTCGCGCATTTGGCCCCGTGGATTCATGACAAGTTTTAATGGCGTTTTTTCCGGCGGCTTGGTTAGTTCCGTCATCATCAAATTTGATTCGGCATTTTCTTTATTTAATGATTGCGTTTCAATTATATCATCTTCTCCTATATTTATGCAATACCGGTATTCATTAATTACGATTTTAATATAACATAACATAACTTTCATAACATTTAATAAGTCACAAAGATTGTGTAAGTTATCTTAAACATTTACCTTGAATATATGAAGAACAGTTCTTAATGAAATACTTAAGTGTGTAAGTGGAATAGTGTAATCAATTTTATAATATTAAAATTAGTCTTTATGCTTTTTGAACTCCATTTAAGTCGGTAGACCTAAAGCTATTTAAGAGAAGATGATTTTAGTTAGTTATATCTTTTAAATGCAAGCTCAACAAAAAAGTTTAATGATCTGCAATTACTTATATAATACATATATATATATGTATATATATATATATATACATACATACATACATACATACATATACATATACATATATATATATATATATATATATATACATACATATATAATTTTAAAAAAAACGTTTTAGTACCTAAATTTAAGACAAAAAAAATATATAGCAAATGACCAAATTTGTATTTAAAAATTATACTTTATAAGTTGTACTGAAAACAAATGTGTTTTTTTTATTATTATTATTAACTGTATTATCTGAAAATTGTCCAACACTTGAGAAGGCTGCCTTTTCAATGACTCAGTTTCCAAACTTGTTGTGTGCGAATATGGGATGTTTACATCACATCATAATAATAATAGGATAGGATAGGTCCTTAAGCATGCATTGACAATTCTATTACCTTGACCACTAGCCTCGTGTACCCATTTAACAGAGCGTTTCTTCCGATTCACATACATTGATTGACCCTTTGATTTCTGATTGCTAATGTCACTCAATGAATGTGAGATTCGGCGAGCGAGCTCAACCTGGTCCTCCACAGTGGGATGCAGTGTTGGCGAATAAAATGCCGATGAGGCATATAGCTTTCCTAACAAATTGAAACAAATTTAACATCAATTCAAAAAAGTAGTCTGTAGATAGTTAAAAGGCGATACGTAATCCACTCTGTGTAAGGCCTAAATAAGCAAAAGCGAATTCCAAATAGAATGCATGCAATATACATAATTATTATATATGCAGTTGCGATCACAATCAGAGTAATGCTGCTTCTCAAAGTGTTTAATAAAAATATAACCAAATCAAATTTTTAGAAACATTATTTAAAGAGAAATCTTCATTATTATTCCACTACTACTATAATGATCCATTTCAATAAAAATTTCATAAAATTAAATATATAAAAATTAAAAATCAATATAAGACTTTAATTGTTTTTTTGTTAATAAATTCGATAACTATGCCAACTCCAGTATTTACTGCTTCTGTTTAAATAAAATTTTCATAATTTTTCAACTCTATTTTAAGTATCTGTAGATTTGCCAAAAACATATGTGTGCACTACTATTATTTTGATCGCAGCTGTATTTGGGTTATCTTAATGATGAAAATAGCAGAAAACAATGTAGGTTGTAGTAGTGAAGGCATTGGCATAAATTGGGTAGCCGTAGCAATAAATATATGTTGATGGATATTCAAAGTATAAACATTTGAATTTATGTTAATAATCTGAATCTTCCTTTTTTGTATTCATTATTTTACGTATCACCCTTTGTTGTTGTAGTTTGTTACTTACGGTTCTTGGGCAATATTTGGGGTGCATCGGTAGCTGGAGTAAATATTTTGCGCAAATCAAATGTCCTCGACACGTTTGATGATTCCTATATATTAATTACATACATACATACATACATACATACATGGTTTCTAATTCAAATGTATGATTTTTCACGCACATATATATATTTATATATACATACATATATATATATATATATATATATATACATTTGTGTAGCTTTAATTTGATTTTGGTGGCAGCACAGCTACGTACATTTTTTCTTTGCCACAATTTTTTGCTTAGCTCGAGTAAAATTCTCTTTTTATGTTCGTCGTAACGATCGCTGGGTCGAAAACCACGTTTCCGATCTATTGACGAGTTCTTGGAACACGTAGATTGGGGTAGTCCCCCCCTAAAATGGCTGGGTGTGCAGCCTTTTTGCATGTTAGTCAATTAAATTGTGGGACTCGCCTCAAGCAAATTATAAAATCTGCTATATTTTTTCGATACTAGCCGTTCGTAAAGATCAAATTGTTTTAATAACCGAATCATTCACACACACACATGAAGAAATTTGAATGTAGTTGTTGGGAATAGACTCTCTCTCTTGGATCTAATTATAGAGACACTCAGAGAGAGAGGTGAGTAAGATGAACTCGGATAGTACGATATATATATACAATACAATAGAATACAATATATATATGTATGCGTATAAACAGAAACCAAAATATTCATTATATATATATATATAGGAGAAGTGTACATAAGCATGTACTTATATCTCTTATAAATAGATATAACTAATTGCTTATAGCTGATAGCTTATATAGTATACAAACAAATTATTAATTTAACGTATCATATTAGGAATGGTTTAAGGGGAGTTTTTAAAAGGGACCAACTTGGAAAATAGCTGTGATGTATATATATATATATATATATATTTTATATTATTATTATTATATATATATTATATTTATTTATTTATTTTGTGGGGTACTTACCTTTGAGTCGTAGGAATCTTCTTGACGGCTATAAGATTTTGCATATTCCTGCGTTAGTTTTGGAGTTGCCTCCTGCTGAGGCAAGAACTGCTGATGCTGCTGCTGCTGTGGCAGTTGCTGCTGTTGCATTTGCTGCTTTTGGTGCTGTTGTTGCAACTCTTGTTCCTGCAATCGATTCTGGGCAATTAGCCTTTGAGCCAGCAACTGTTGCTGCTGTATTTGATTGGCCAACTCCTGCTGCTTCTGTATGAGTTGCAGCTCCTGCTCCTTGAGCTGAGTTATCTTTTCTTGCGCCTTTATATTGATATCAATGTCAGATATAATGTTTTCAATTTGATTATTAATATCCTTCTGCAAATGAAAAAAATAGAGTACAATATTTAAGTACTTGCAAAATATATATAATATTTATTGCAGTAGTAGTTTAAATATACGATTACTAACATGAGCTTTTCCATCTGTCTCAACTTCCGTATTGTTAACTTCCTGTTGCTCAGCAATCTTAGCTTGAAGGTGCACATCTTCGATCTATTATTGAAAAATATTTATTAAAATCAATTAATGCGAATAAATGTTTGAATGATTTCCCGGCTAAATATTTCCCATTTAAAATTCTAATAAATAACTTAAATATTTTCCATTTAAAGTAATAATCAGAATTATAAATAAATAAATGAATAAAATAGTTATTGAAGCAATTGCTTTAGGGCATATGAAAATGCGCATATTAATTGCATAGTTAATTAAAATATATTTATACTTTTTCCGCATTGATCTTCGGCTCCGGCTGAGGCTCTGGCTCCGTCTCAGCCTCCGCCTCTGTCTCCTCCTCCTCCTCTTCCACCTCCTCTTCACTCTCACTTTCCTCGGATTCGTCAGCGACAACTGCAGCTGCAACGGGAATCGTTTTCTTCTCCAATTCCGTTTTCTCCTCCTTTTCTTCTTTCACATTCGCGTTTTCCTCCTCCTCCTCAGCTTTCGACTTTTTCGTAATGACAACTGTTGTCACAGATTCGTTCTCTGTTGGATCCGCTTCGCCCTTCGTAACAATAACTGTTCTTGTTGTTGTTGTTGTCTTCGCTTCTTCTTCTGCTTCGTTTGCGTCGTCCTCCTTCTTCGTCACAATAACTGTTGTTGTGGTTTTTGTCTCTGTTTGGGGCTCTGCCTCGACATTCTCCTTCTTGGTGATTGTCACCGTTGCTGTTGTCGTTTCTTCTTCTTCGCCATTCTCGCTTGCAGCGGCGACGACAGTCGCAGTCGCAGAAATAACGGTGTCTGCCTCACTGGCAACACTCTCCGCGACTTTATCGCTCGATTCGCTTGTCTCCTCCTTTTGGGCTGTCTGTTGCTCACCTGTTTTATCAATTGCATTTTCTTTGGACTCATTTGCCACTGGCAAACTTTCCGTTTCATTCACTTTTGTCTTTATCGTTGGAATAAAAAACAATAACAAACAGTTATATACAAAAGAAAAACAGAATAATTCGTTGTAAGCAAGAAGAAGCAGCATTCACTTGAAATAGCAATAAACAATAAAGTTTAAAACTCGGACCACAATCAGGTTATATCGGATATGGAAATTAATGAAACACATTTTTATAAATCTGTTTAAACTCCCATTTGAATACAACTAATAATTTAATATTTCCCAATTAATTCTACAATAAAGTTAAAGTTAAGTTATATTAAAAAAGAATAGGGAATTTTGTTAAAGTGTGGTGATTCCAGAATTGAGACAACATACAAAAAAACATTCAATAAAATATTCAGTTTAGAAAAAAAATACCTCCTAAGAAAGCTGTAAAAATATAATATAAATACAGCAAGTAATTGTCAGCAGTAAAGCAACTTGCTTGAGCATATTAAATTAAATAAATAATAAATCATGATATATGTAAATAATATATCATATCAAATAATATTTGATCATGTTATCTTAAACTTACCACGCCCTCAGACTCCATTGCTTACGATAAAAACAAGTATAATTCTCTGAAAAAATAAATAAAATATTTGCAAATTAAATAACAATAATAATAAGTAGATAATAATTAAATAATAACAAAATTTATTAATTATACATCGCATAGCAAGAAAATATATATAAATCTGTATAAATTTAAGCATGTTTTAGAAAAAACATTTGCGTGTTTTCAAATATTGCATTTAGCACCTGTTGACACCTGTCAGCCTATATTAAAAACGCTATATATCCATACGTATATCTGTGTATATATTTATACATTTTTGTAATGGATGTATCTATTTATATACAAATAGTTGTTCGAGTTTTTATAAAATATTAATTACATCTATAGAAATATATGTGAAATTTTAATTATTTAATGCCCTTAAGTGTAAATGGTAAAAAATACTGATGTTTACCACTGTCACATTATATAATCCCTGTTTATTTTAATGCATATATTTTTCATTCACTACTTTTTTATCCATATTTATTACATCACTTTATGTACTTCATTATTTACTTACCACAGTTAATATTTTTTTTAAATTTATGAAATTTGCAAGTGAATTGCAGCAACTTAAATTTAAGATACGAAATAAAATTAAATTCGGCCCGTACTTATTTAAATAATGACCTCGAATGAATAAAGTCTAGCTACATATGTGTATAGATATGTATGTAGTACAAAATATATAATTAATATATATATATATTATATATTGCCGATTTATATGCCGATTCAAAGAATATGAGTGCACATCAAAGATAGCGTCCACACTGTCCACATTCTATTTATTTACTACATTGCCAGCCACAATTTCCGCGCACATTCACAATATCGTATTCAAAGCATGTATGCATTTGCGTGTGTGTATCCACTCAAACATACAAACAAATCGAACACATACACGTAAATCATTTTTCATTAAATACAGTCCCATTTAAAAATACATGCACATAAAATCTGGCTACAAAAATACATATGTACATTAATATATAGATATATATATATGGACATGATACATGAATGCTGCTATTTAAACAGTTGCCGCATTATACTGGGCATTAGTTGACAAGATGGAAGGATAAATTCTGCATAAATTGCTATAATAGAAAAGCATCTGAAAACAATTATATATTTTCTCTTTTCCCTGGAATATTTAATCCAACAACTCAAAATAACGGTGAATGATCTTAACAGCGCATATGTCAGCATTTAACAGTGTTGGTTTGCATTTGACAGCACAACTCGATTAATCATTTTAACACGATCTTTTTGTGTAATTTACGGAATTACTCTCTACTGTATTTTATTTAAGCGTGAAAAATGGTTAAATGTTTTTTAAATTTTTGTCTAACACTTTCCCATTAATTTATCCGTATGGCATTTTAAATGTATGTTGACAGTTTCCAAGGAGTCTGCTAGAAAAAAACAAAACTAACAGCTGTGAACTATTCGCTCTCAACAGAGCGCCTTCAGCAGCAATAAACAAAACATGTTTTCGCATTTTAAAAACGAGTTTTCAATTTGGGAATATTTTGCCAACAGTAGAAATAGCCATATCAGGTTAGATTAAAATTAAAATAAAACCCTTCAAAAAAAAAACGTTGCGCCCCAGGCCGCTGTACATGTGAGCTTTAGATGCGCAGCAGAGTGCTATGTTAACATTGAACTGCGCCAGCTGGTTGCTGAAATTCATATCTGATAAAATCAATGGAAGTAGATTTTACACCTATCGATGTATCGATACAAGAGCAGCATCCCTAAACAAAGTTGTGGAAACATAATGTAAGAAAAACAGAGACAGCAAAAAAAGAAATAACAAAAAAAAATGGGGGCAACGATGGTAAAAAACGGCAATTTACTGGATGCCTTGCCTTCACAGGTCAGCCATAAACATAAACTTAACATTTATAAATTGTACAGCAATCGGATATTTACAGGGAACGCTGCACGTAGTCATGCTGGGCCTGGATTCAGCTGGCAAAACAACAGCGCTTTATAGACTCAAATTCGATCAGTATTTAAACACAGTGCCAACAATTGGCTTCAATTGTGAGAAGGTAAACGATTTAAAAATAAATGCAAATCAATAGATAAATATTTATAGCTTTATTTTGCAGGTACAGGGCACACTGGGAAAGGCGAAGGGAGTTCACTTTCTCGTTTGGGATGTGGGCGGACAGGAAAAACTACGACCGCTCTGGCGAAGCTATACGCGGTGCGATTTAAATATCTTTAGTTCAGTTTAGATTTATTTTTATAATTCATATTAAAATTTATATTTATATTGTTTATTTTGTAGCTGCACAGATGGCATTCTATTTGTTGTGGACTCTGTGGACACTGAACGCATGGAGGAGGCAAAAATGGAGCTAATGCGCACTGCCAAATGTCCAGATAATCAGGTAAGTCTATAAATAACATATAATTTATGTATTTATTTGTATAATTTTCAGGGCGTGCCGGTGCTGATATTGGCAAATAAACAGGATCTACCAAATGCTTGTTGCGCCAAGCAGCTCGAAAAGTTGCTGGGCTTGCAGGAACTACACAATCCAATTTCGAATATATCAACAGCCAACTCAACATCAACAGGCAACATTGTTGGCTATAATAATAGTAGTAGTAGTAATTGTACGCCAAACCAAAGTTATACAAAAACCGATCTGGATGAGGGCAGCGACAAGCGCAGGGACAAGGCTGCCAGTTTGCCACACGGTGCACCACTTGCAACAGCCACAACGGGAATAAACTCCTCCTCCTCGCAGTTTACAATAAAGCACAATAGCTTCAGCGCCTCTTCCTCCGCCTCCTCGTCGATGCAGCTAAAGGGCTGGTATATCCAACCAGCCTGTGCTATAACTGGCGAGGGTCTGCAAGAAGGACTCGATGCTCTATATGAGATGATATTAAAGCGACGTAAAATTAGCAAGTCTCATAAAAAGAATAAACGGTAGTATTGTTTTTAATTTATATATATATAGAGTTTTAGAAATTAAAGTCTGCTTAGCACAATTAACAAAATGTACATGCACTACTAATAAATATCGCCTGTGTACAAATGTACGTAATCAGGAATTTTTTCAATAATTAGGGAATTATCCGGATTCTCGGCCAATCCACATTAGTGATTTGTGCAATTAATTGAAATACTTCTTATTTATTTTCACTATTTAAGGGATTCTCTGAAATAGTTGCGAAATAAGAAATCTGCAATAATAATTAAAGCACATGTTATTTATTTTGTATTATTCGCTATGTATTTTTGAAAGACCCGATACAAAAATAATTGATTCTGTTAAGCCAGTTACACATATATTATGTATATGATGTTATGTATATATCATTTACTAGAATTTAAAAGCGTTCTCCAAAATCAATGTTCTCAATTAAAATAGCTGTAATGAACGCCCAAATTTGGCATTGTTGTAACGGGGACATAGGTAGACCCAGGAGCACATTTTAAGCAATCCCGTTTTATGGCTGGTCTCTGCTTGGACTTGGAACCCTGGCAGTGCATCGCGAAGCGCAGCTCCTCGGCCATTTCTGAGCACAAGGATTGATTGTCGGTGTGTAAGTTCTTCTTGGAATTCCAACAAAACTCAAAAATGGCCACAACAACAGCCAGCGCCAGGCCGCAAAGTAGAACAACGAATACGCCACCTAAAATAAAAGATATAATTTAATCAAATTAACTATTAAATATATATAAATATAAATAAATATATTTTTAAGCTATCGATAACAAAATACAAGATATAAATTAATTATATTAAGTATTAAATATATGCATATTTATAGATATCGATAACTTACCAATATTTTCCACACCCAACGCATTGGCTTTTGATTCTTTGCTTTTGTCATCTCTGTTACAAACATCTCCCGTATTTTTCCACCATTTGTCGTACAATATCTGAATTATGCCTTTTTCTTGCAGCTCCAATATTGCTAACGATATTTTATCGCGCCACGGTGAACCTTTTGGTGTTGCAATACCATAACCCTTGGAGTCCAGCAAACCACCAATTTGTGTTAAATTACAATCCCGCTGAACAGCATAATCCAACATCGTAGATTCCATCAGGAAGGCATAATTGCCCTCCATAACACGGTTAATGCCATCTTCGTAGGTCTTCACAAATACAGAAGACTTACGGTTCTCCATATAACGCCACATCTTTTGATATATACCAATCTTGGAATCCTGCGATAAATAATATTAATAATGTCTAAAATTACTTTCCACAAATCTTCACCCTAAAAAAAGTCATTGTCGAACCGCCCTCCAAGGTGCCGTAGGATATTTCCGTTTGATCTGCCAGATCGGACGCACTTTCAATCGGGGTTATCATACGCTCGACAGTTAGAAATGCAGCTAAATTAGCTGTATATGATGAGATTATAATCAGACAAAAGAAAAACCAGCAGCCGCCAACGATTCGCGTGGATGTGGCCTAAAAATTTAATGAGAAAAGAATTTGATTTAAATATAAATCAGTAAAAAAATATATATAGAAATATATATAAATATATCTTTATTGTGTCAACCAATTTCCCCAAGCTTTCGCTGAAATACTTAATATTTGATGGAATATATATTACTAATTAATTGGGATTTAGTTTTAAATATTAATTTCAATTCAATTTAAATAATTTTTGTACTTTTTGTATTTTTTAGTTGACATTGAATAAATAAATAAATAGAGATAGAAATAAAATAAATGAATACCCTAGGATATAAATCGGCTCCCTGCTGCATTAGGGCGCCAATTGCAAACCAGAAACTATTTTTCAGTGTAAAATCATTTTGGACGTTAACTAGCTCCAAAGTGTCCTCGAAATCGTTATCGTTATAATTATCGTTATCATCATTATGATTGTCGGCAAGAAAAATTGGCTGTTTTCTTATTGTTGTTCTTGTTGTCACGCAATCCACAAGATCAGTATCAGCATTATCTTTATAATCATTATTTAATTTTTCATTAGCACTCGTTAAGGACTTCAGCTCCAATTGATCGTATATATAATTGGATTTTCGTATTTTATGCAACATATGATCGCAGGCCATGGAACAGGCTGGTTTGGAACGAACCCATTCGACTGGGGATAATCGGGCCACAATCCAGATACAGATCGAGACTAGAATGTAGCCAAATGCTATATAGAACCATATTTCGATCGCGAGCGGATTCATAAAAGAGAAAAACTTCGTTTGAGCACGATCTGAGATCTGAAAAACAATACAAAACTCATAATAATAAAAGAATAATAAAAATACATAATGAATAAATGCATAATTTAGCCATGGGGAAAATAGATACACAATACTCTATTTAAATTTAAATACAAACCTTATTACTTGTAGAAATCTTAGTAGCTGAACTTACCTTTGGATTTAGACCGGATCCTTGTCGTAAGAATGTGCCCGTTATAAACCAAAAACTGTTGGAAATGGAAAACTGATTCTCAACGATATCGGTTTCCTTGTAACAGGGATGTGGATTTTTCCATTCGTACGGCGAGAAACGAGCCATCACAAATAGTGCGAACGATACTAGGATATAAGCAGCTAGCACATAAAGCCATATCTCGATTGCCAATGGGTTCATAAAGGAAAACAGTCGTGTGGGTTGACTTGTCGGTACCTAAACGATTACAGGCGACACACGTTTGAAATACTTGCATCTAAATTAACTGATATATATATATATATACATATATATATATATATATATACATATATATATATATATATACATATATATATATATATATACATATATTGGTATTTACATAGCAATTAAGAGCTGAACTTATTTACCTTGAAGAGTATGCCAATTCCGAGATTCATAAATGGTTTTGTAAAATCAATAACACTTTCCCTCGCATAATTTATGGTCATTGAGGCCACAGCCAAATCTGCGCGCTGAAATTTCAAAGCTACTATTAATTAATTTAATACACAAGCTAAAAACCAAAAATTACTAACAGAGATTACTAAATTTAATTACAATTCTTAGTTAATTTAGTTCACAAAATAAAAAACAGAATTTACTGAATTTAATTAGTACTATTAGTTAATTTAGTTCAAAAAATAAAAAACAGAAATTACTATATATATATAATAAATATAAATAAAATACTCGCCCTTTCCATTAGCTCCTGTACGATGCCATTCCAGGAATTGGTTTCCGGTATATAAACCCCATACATATTATCTGGCACCAATTCGATTTTATATTGAAATCCCACCTGCTGTGCAATGGCCTTTAACAGATCAATGCAGAAGCCCTCAAATCTGGCATTTCCTGTTAGGTTAGTGTCCTCCTTGACCATTACATACGGCCGTTCCTAAAAAAGCCCATTATATACGTAGATTTATATATATATGTATTGATGAAACTATTTAAACAAACCTCTCGAGTCATGACGACCAGAGTTATATTTGCAATATTCGAGTCGTAGAATGCTGTGGGATCTGGTATATTAACACCCACATCCGGTTGCCAATAGCCAACTTTTTGTATTATTTCTTGCTTCAATTTGAGTATATCAATTTTGAATTTATTGCGTCGCCCCTCCATAAAATTAACCCGGCCAGTCATGCCATCAACGGTGGCCTAAATAATAAAAATATAAATAATTACAAATTACAAATAAACAAATATTTTTATATATATCCTACCGAATTGATATAATTATATAGTGAGAGCCCATCGCTCCAGACTTGATCAGAGTTGCAGGAAAGATTCTTGAAAGACAAAGTGTGACTGCTATCCAAATGTTTTAGGCCATAGGCAAATGCATAAACCGAATCAAACATCAGGGCCGATTCCGTCTGAAATAGTATTATAATTACAGATATATTGTAGAAGAAGATTCTGAAGCTAACCTGTATGTAGGGTATGCCATTGATAATATCTAGACCGCTGTGCTGCAGCTTTTGCATCTGATCTATAACTTCCTGGTAACGTTTACTGCCGACATCAACCAGACGAAAAGCGGTGATATTTACGCTGTTATAGCGAAAGTCCTCAAGATCATATGTCTCCAGATCCTATGAACTTAATTTATAGAACTCATACCCTTATAATGATTATCCATTTACTTACGAATGTTGTAAACATATAATGATAGCGATGATCATTCATTTGCAGCTGTAGAATCTGAAATACCATACCGAAATATGTATAAACTTTCTCATATTATCTATATATATATGTGGCATATAAATATGTATGCATCTAATAATAATAATAATATTGCAAATAAAATGTAAATAATTTAAGAAAGAAATATTAATCGGGTATTAAAAATTGCTTAGCAGCTGTTAACTATTTATTAATATTAATAAATATGTTTCTTAGATCACAGATGCATACATACATATATATGAATATGTAATTACATATATATATAATATATATAAATAATAATTGATGCATGTTGCGTACAGATCGAAAAAAAGCTTTGATATTTGTTGGATTTGTGTCAACAATTATCTTGTAAATTTCCTTTTGGCGAATTGCGCGTAAAACTTGTCGATAAGTCTCCGGATTTGCTTGCCTTATATACATTTCAGTTCTCATCTCCGCCGATGAGTGAATCAAGTCCTGCTGTTTGAAAAGTCCTGAAAAATCATTTTAGACTGTTAGTAGAGTTATGTAAATTTAGGAAATAGTTACCATAGTCTTCTTCGTAAATAATTGCAACTTTTGTCCAGTTGAGATACATCATCAAGTCCCGATACGCCAAATTCATAATATTTTGGGACGGATACAAATTGATAGAGAACTCCTTGACACTCATTTCCAAATCAATCCGAACTTCAATGTGCGGAATATCAAAAGCTTCACAAATCGATTGAACATGGGCTGCGAGCAGTGGATCTGTGGGTCCAAAGATGGCTTGGACACCATCCTCCAACTGGCGACAGACTTTTTTGGTGGTTCTGAACGAATCATCTCGGGGCACATATTCAATATCATAGACAAGTTGAGTGTGGGGCAGCAGAGATTTCTCCTTGTTGATGCGATAAATGGCATATTTAAAGGCCGACTCAATGCCACTCTCACGTTCCTCCTCTGTAAAAACAGCTCCTAAATAAAATATAAAAAATAAATAAATAATATAATATTATCATCATAATATATAAATAATTTACTTACCAACTCGTATTACTGGTGGCAGTGCATTGGCAACCAAAAGCATTGATAGCAAAACTATATAGATTATATAGTAGATCCCGTAGGATGCGTTCAAATTAAGGGGCTCCCCTGTCATTAAGGTAGATCTGTGCTGTCCATTAATATTAGCTAAGCATTTGGTATAAGCATCTTGCATATTTTCATCAGTTTCACTCTGAAAACTTAATTTAAAACTGTCTTACGCCATTTCCATATATAATATAAGTTGAAATCTACAATATATATAATATATAATGTATTTCAATACATATTATTAAGTGTGCAAATTGAATTTATGCAGCCACAAAACTGTAAATTGTGTCACATTTTATTTTATTGGGCAAGCTTTCGTATGGCTTTAAAAAGCTTTCAGTGCTCATTAAGCAAAGCGCATGCTCGAAAGCTCAGCCACTGAAGCAACGGTAAAATTACAGTTCATTACACTACTTGCACTCTTATACCAAATTATAAGAGTGTCATATAATTATTAATATTGCAGTATTTAATGTATGTTTAACTACAGATTGTGCTTAAGTGTTAAAGTTTATCGATTGTCGAAGGAAAACTAAACAATCCAATTAATTGTACATACATACACAATTGTACATACCCACATACATATATATGGCCTTGTAATTGTTTTGCATTCAACCACACATGAAAACAAATAAAAGCGCTACAGCTGGGCATTGCCTCTACGTGATACTCTTACAACCTAGTTGCCAACCATGTAATACACCTCAATAGAGCAGTAACAACTGAAAACATTTGTATCTGAGCACAGCTGTTAAAAGTCTATGCCAACGATGTCAATATGTGATACTCTGACAACCGAGCTGCCCCTACGTGATACTCTGTCAGCAGTAACAGCTGCCTCACACAAAAGAGGTAACACAGAAACTCTGTTGTCCGAATTTGCGAAAAGTAAAATTTCAAAATGCCATAGCCTTGTCAGAACGATTTACAAAAACAAGGGCCTACATTCAAAGTTGAAAACGTGATCACTACAACAAAGTATAATTACAACTATTATTATTGCATGTATAATTGTGTTTTTTGTCTGAATGTGTGTGTATAGAGTATAGGTGTATGGTAAGTAGCACGTTTGAATATTGGTTCAAGTTCAGCTCATTGATTGCTCAACACAGCCAGTTAGTATAAAATGTCCTTTCCACATTATCGCATTGCAAACACGGTCAACAATAATAGGGAAAAAAATGGGCGAAAATGTTAAAGTCATTGTGCGTTGTCGTCCCATGAATCTAAAGGAAATCGGTAGCAAGTGTAATGTATGTGTTCTTAAGTAAATAAATAATAATTAATAAACAAATGAAAATAAATGAATGAATGAAGTAAATTAAATAAATAAATATATATTAATCAGAGAAATTTTTCTAAAGGAAATTGGCTTTTTGAATAAATAAATAATAATAAATAAATATAGATAAATAAGTTAAATGTATAAACCTTGTGTTTGTGAACATTTGCCTACGTTATATATAGTAGAGAAATTAATGAAGTGAATAAATAAATAATAATAAATAAAATAAATAATAAATAAAAATACAAGTTTGTAAAATAATAGCAATAATAATAAAGAAATAAATGTTTGTTATTAATTAATCTGCTCTTCATTATCGATTACCCTCCTCAAAAAAAGAAGAATTTTATTCATATACCATTTATATTTAATTTCATATATAATTTATATATAATTTCATATATAATTTATATTTTTTTAATTCCCAGAGCATTGTGGAAATTGGTGACTACGTTGTCTCTGTGTTAAATCCCTCGGCGCCTAGTGCACCAAGAAAATCATTTACATTCGATAGCGTTTACGATGGACACTCAAAGACGGAAACAATCTATAATGATATGTGTTATTCGTTGGTCGAAAGTACCTTGGAGGGCTATAATGGCACCATTTTTGCCTATGGCCAAACTGGATGCGGCAAAACACACACAATGCAGGTAGGTAATTAATTAATTAAAAATATGTATAGCATATCATTAATAAATTTCCAATTTCAAAAAGGGTGACGGATATTCCGGGGCTGTTGAAAACAATGGCATTATTCAGCGTTGCTTTGATCATATATTTGAAACCATTTCGATAGCAACAACTGTAAGATATTTGGCATTGGTCAGCTACTTGGAGATTTACAATGAGAGTATAAGGGATCTGTTGAGTGCTAATAATCCGACAAGCATTAAAAACCATCCACTTAAGGATGTGCCAGGCTTGGGAGTCATAGTTCCAACATTAACCACTCAAGCAGTGATGAGTGCAACGGATTGTTATAATTGGCTAAATATTGGTAACAAAAATCGGATCACAGCTGCCACCTTGATGAATGATAAGAGCTCGAGATCTCATACAATATTCACCATAAGTTTGGAACAGATTCAAGAAACGTGCTCGCCAGGAACAAGTCCAATAATTGGGGGTATACGTAGAGGGAAATTAAACCTAGTCGATCTGGCGGGCTCCGAGAGACAGTGTAAAACGGGCGCTTTTGGTGAGAGATTAAAAGAGGCAACAAAAATTAATTTATCCCTATCGGCGCTGGGAAATGTAATCTCAGCATTGGTGGATGGCAAATCAAAGCATATACCATACAGAGACTCAAAACTAACTAGACTACTACAGGTATTAATTATCTATTTACATAAAATATATATTATTAATTAAATTTAAATAAATATTTAGGATTCCCTGGGTGGCAATACAAAAACTCTAATGGTATCCTGTGTATCGCCAGCCGATAACAGCTACGATGAGACTTTATCCACTCTACGATATGCCTGCCGGGCGAAGAGTATATCAAATATACCCACCATCAACGAGGATCCCAAGGATGCACAGCTGCGACAATATCAGGAGGAGATTATGAGCCTGAAACGCATGCTAGATGAGAATCAACAGGAGAATATTTTATTAAACGATAGAAACAGGGAATTGTGGCTGGAGGAGGAAAAGGACAAGATGCGACAACAAATGCGGGACGAGATAAACGACAAAGAAACCAAAAGGGAGCAAGGAGATGAAGTGGAAAGAGAGGAGATCAAGGAGAGAGATGACGATTTTCAGTTGCATGCACGCAAACGCATCGATTTAATAAAACATGCACTCATTGGTGGAGAAAGAGTCGACGATTTACAGCTGCGAGAGCGGCACAGAATGCGCAAATTGGAGGCACAACGTCATCTGAGTGCCATTGCCCATGCCCTGAGCCGCATGCAGAGCGAGGATCGGGATCTGTTGCAAGGACATTATGCCAGCATTCAACAGGAGATCAATAGCAAAAATGAACGCATTAAAATATCCAGCCAGAAAATCAAAATGTTAGAACGAGAAGTAGCTGATCTCAATTCGGAGTTCCAGTTGGATAGGGAGGATTATTTGGATGAAATTAGGCATTTGGGTTGTAATCTTAAGTTCTATCAATTACTCCTCCTTAAAGCGCAACCAATTTTGCGCAAACATGGCAAAAATTGGTAAATATAATAATATATATAATCGTATAAATATGCTCAATATTTTAATTCCAACTTCTTCCATTAGGAATCCAGAGAAAATTATGGAAAACTCTTTGTGGAATGATGATATTAAGTCGTGGAAGCTACCCAATGATATAGAAAATAATATCAAATTACCACCAGCGGATCTGAGAGTAGCTTTTCAAAAAATCAACTTTATCGAACCCAAAAATTTGGACTTGGAGGCACGCAATGGAAGAGATATAGGTTCTACAGAATCGGAAGATAGTACAGTAAGTATTATTATTATTGCGAATCTAATTTAATTTAATGCTTCTATTATTTTTTAGTTAATATCTGAGGAATCACCCGAAACTTACAAGTCAAATATATTAAAAAATTACTTTCGACCAAATCGTAAGTTAAATGATCAGTTACTGCAACGAACTAAAAGCTCGCAAGTCTATATGCGAGGTAAATATATAAGATATGCAACCTAATTGATATGGCTGATATATATATAGACTTCAATTTCTTTACAGATTTCACATTACGCAAAAATACGCCGCTGCCTATTAATGAGCATCAACTGAATTCAACCTATAAATATGATTTCCCTAGAACAAATCATCAAATAAACACCCTATAAAATCACCCTATATATATAGACTTCAATTTCTTTACAGATTTCACATTACGCAAAAATACGCCGCTGCCTATTAATGAGCATCAACTGAATACAACCTATAAATATGATTTCCATAGAACAAATCATAAAATAAACACCATATAATCAAACTGTACAAATTAAAGATTCAAATATAAGTGCTATAAAGAAAGGAACAGCAATCGGAAAAATGCACAAATTTTTATATAAATTTGTGTTCTATTTAATAGTAATCATCTTTTGAGAAAATAAATGTCTCTTAACTAACTTACAGAGATAGTTTACCTTAGTATATACACACACTATGTATCTATTATAATTATTATTAATATTATACTTAAATGTAGTACCCCTAATGAATAAGGATGTTAATCGGCATACATTACAAACGAGGCGGCGGCATGGGTATTATCTGAAATCGTAGTAGTATTATTTGTATCACGCAATTCGACTTTAATTAAATTTCTAGAACTATCGCCGGGACTCAGAGGCTCTGAGTTGCTGAGACAATTGTTATGGCGCGGAGTGCCCGTATTACGCCTGCAAAAAATAACAAAATATAAAATATTTATGTATATAAAATATATATTATATATTTATTTATATTTGCTTACTTGGCCTTGGCATGGGTTAAAATGTGTGATTTTAAGTTGGTGGACTGTGCAAATTTCTTATTGCAGGCATCGAAAGGACAAACAAAAGGACGATCTCCCGTGTGGATTCTGACATGGGTTCTACAAAGAAACAGATAACATATATATATTTATATAAATATATATATTAGATATATGATTTATACCTTAAGTTAAAGTCAAGAGAGAAGCGTTTGCCGCAGCCTTCGAAGGTACATTGAAATGGTTTTTCACCCGTGTGAACCAGTTGATGCCTCTTCAACTTGGAGCTCTCCACAAATGCCTTACCACATTCGGCACAAACGTGCACCCGCGGCCCGTGTGTATGCAAATGTTTGCGCATTGCGGACGAATCCCGAAAGTATTTGTGACAACCCTTGTGCGGACAGGCGATCTTCTTATCATTGCTGTACTGAGAGAAATCGGAGACATCTCCAGCAGCAACAGCAGCAGATCCATTTACAGCCGAGTTTGTAGCTAAAATTAATAAATAAATTAATATAATATAAAAATTTAATATTTATCTGTTTATTTCAAGTCAACTAGGGTCAGTCGAAATAAAAAAATATATTTAGATATATATCGAGAGTTGAAAATATAGTGCAATTTTTTTTTTTTATTTATTAATTTAGTAAATGTCTGCTAAAGTCAAAAAATTTTTTAAATTAAATTGATAAATAAGATTTAAAATCAAACTTCAATTAAAAAAGAAATAAGAAATAGTTATAAGATTTCTGAGGGTATTTAATTGCAAA
The DNA here is from genome assembly GCA_035041615.1 of Drosophila anomalipes. Lineage (NCBI taxonomy): Eukaryota > Metazoa > Arthropoda > Insecta > Diptera > Drosophilidae > Drosophila > Drosophila anomalipes. Next base: position 253,402 of record JAWNKZ010000109.1, read on the forward strand.
TAAATTGAGGAAAACCAAGAAAAAATCAAGCAGACAAACAAAAAAAGTTTGAATGAAATTAAATCAATTTTAGGCCTTTTTTTAAATCATTATCATTCTTATATTTTAAAATTAAATTGAGTTTTAAATTTTAGCAAGGAATATTTAATAGTACACTGATTAAGAGAAATGATTTCTGCTCATCACAATAACTAATACTTAATAGTTAATAGTTAATAATTATAACTTATATTAAATAGCTAAGACTTACCTGAACGCGCTATGCTATAGTTGGAGGGTGTTGTTCCAGAATTAGTCGTCTCATTATGCTGACTGATCAGATCGCAATCATTATCGTTGCTTAATAGGGTTTGATTTCCGATTGGAAGAATTCCGATGGGATCGCTGCTAATCAGTTGACATTCCTGCGACGAAATTACAGCAAACGTAGACGAAGAGGTTGTTGAATTTCGCTTCGATTGTTGCTGTCGATTATTGCATTTATCTGTTGCTGATGTTGTTGTTGTTGTTGCTAGAGTTGTGCCAGTTAAGGGTAGTATCAAATGGGGTTGTAATTGAAGAAATTGCTCCTGCTGGAATAGCAATTGTTGCTGCTGCTGCTGCTGTTGATTTTGCTGCTGTTGATTTAATACTGTCTCTGTTTTTCGTAATTCTGTTTGTTCTGCGGTAGCATTTAAATAATCAATCTCATCACCATTTTGCTCGGAACCTGAATATTCATCATCTGATGTCCCAGATGCCCACATTGTGACACTAAATTCCCCCTCCATTGTCTTGATTTGAACGAGTTTCTGTTCCCAGCGTCGACATTTGCCACTCTTTCGATCCATAATAATATCAACGTCTTTAATTTCCACCTTTTGTTGTTGTTGCTGCTGCTGTTGGTGTTGCTGCTGTTGTTGTTGCAACTGTTGCATGCAGTTGACCAAATCTTCGTCGTCTTCTTCGGTTCTTTTCGAGGATTCGTTTTGCTTTCTTTGACTGCTACAAATGAGTGCTAAATAATTAAAACAAATAATTAAATTCAATTAAAAATTTTTTTTTTTAGATTTTTTATCAAAAACGGTGAATTGAAAAAAGTTCAAGCTGTTATTTAACTCCATAAAAAAACATATGTATCTATCTACTTACCATCATTTAAATGCTGTACATTTAATGTGTTTAGTTCATCTGTCTTTAAAATATCATCGTCATCGTTTTGAACTAATATACCATAATGTTCATAGGCAAAATTAGTTGGATCCATTACAGGCTGGTTTACATCAATTGTACAGTGCATTTACATATGTTATATTTGCATACGTTATATTTACATATGTTCTTCCTAGAGTTTACTGATTATGTTATGCGCTTATTCGCGATGCTTGCAGCATTTCCTGAGCGTTGTTCGCTACACAACACATGCATATATATGTGTTTATGTTATTTACATATGTTATGCGCTTATTCGACTTGCTTGAAGCGTTTCGCTTACATTTATTAATGGTTGTCGTTATTGCTTGTTTCTTAGTTTAATTTGGTAAATTTGTACATTTTTGCATTTGGCGAGATCAAGAGAAGTAATTAAATGTGATCCATTTGCAGATATTTTCATACGAGACAAAAATGCCAGCCAAATTCATGCAAAACACTCCACAAAAAAAGACGATGCACTGTTATTGTGTCTGTCTGTGTATGTGTTTGTCCTTTGGCAGGGTTTTTAAAAGTAGCTTCGCTTATGCTTTGTTGGGAGCCGAGTAGAATAATAATATATTGTAAAATATTTGTGTTGAGAAGACAAACAATTGTGAACTTTATTTCGATCGCGAAAATAATTTAAAAGCAACTAAGCGAACAAAAATGGATGCGATGAATAACTGGCGGTGTTACCAGAGTTTTAACGCCGTAAAATACCAAGCTCTTTTACCAACACAAATTCACAAAAACAGTGTTGATAAGCTAGCTGTTTATTGCTTAATGGAACAATTGCGAAATTATGACAAACGAAACAGCTATAATCAATTATCAGAGATCTATTATTATTATTATTAATTATTAATTAAGGAATTTAATGCTTTTGTTTTCGTGGTTTTGTGATGTAAAACGTTGGCAACATTTGTTTAATTAATTAAATACAAAGTTCTATACTTATTAAGCTATACAAAAAAGTATGTATAGGAGCCGTAAGTGATTAATCTAAATGTACTATTAATTGGTTTACTAATTTAAAATAATAAAAACTATCACAAATTGTAGTCTTGTTAATTTCATTAATTTTAAATAATTCATTTACTATAATATTTGTTTTATTACAATAAAATAAAAAAAAAACTGTAACAAACCAGTATTTGATTATAAAATCTTGTTATTTCAATTAATTTATAAATAATTTGATAAGTGTTTTAGAATCATAAACAGTTTTAAAATGACATATTAAAATTAAATGTATCTAAGTTGTTTCATTTCTCCCAAAGTTCCAATTATGCCTTTGTATTATTATAAATCGCAAAGTGTAGCATGTCTTTTTTGGACAACTAACAACACTGTTAGCTGGCTGCCATTTTTTGACAGTTGTGTCAACGTGACTCTACCTTTTCCGGTTCAGGCATTCACCATGGCGGTCGGCAAAAATAAGGGTCTCTCCAAAGGCGGCAAGAAAGGTGGCAAAAAGAAGGTGATCGATCCCTTCTCGCGCAAGGATTGGTACGATGTCAAGGCACCAAACATGTTCCAAACACGCCAAATTGGCAAAACCCTCGTCAATCGTACGCAGGGCCAACGCATTGCATCCGACTATTTGAAAGGTCGCGTTTTTGAAGTTTCGCTGGCCGATTTGCAGAAAGACATCGATCCCGAGCGCTCGTTCCGCAAGTTCCGCCTGATTGCCGAAGATGTGCAGGATCGCAATGTGCTGTGCAATTTTCATGGCATGGATTTGACCACCGATAAATACAGGTATGTGTGTGTGTGTCTGTATGTGTATATATGTATAATAAAACACAAAAGACAAGCATGTGCATGCCTTCTGTTACCATTTACATTAACATTTTCCATTCTGCAAATACAGATCGATGGTTAAGAAATGGCAAACGCTCATCGAGGCCATTGTCGAGGCCAAAACAAGCGACGGTTATTTGTTGCGTATATTCTGCATCGGATTCACATCGAAGGATCAACAGTCGCAGCGTAAAACATGCTACGCTCAGCAGTCGCAGGTGCGCAAGATTCGGGCTCGCATGACTGACATTATTACGAACGAGGTGAGCGGAGTCGATTTGAAGCAGCTGGTCAATAAGCTGGCCTTGGACTCGATTGCCAAGGACATTGAGAAGAGTTGTCAGCGCATTTATCCGCTGCACGATGTCTACATTCGCAAGGTAAAAGTGCTCAAGAAGCCCCGTTTCGATGTCTCCAAATTGCTCGAACTTCATAACGATGGCGGTGGCAAAACCACAGAAGCCGTCGTGTCCGCCGAGGGCGCCGTCATCGATCGCCCCGAGGGCTATGAGCCACCTGTCCAGGAGGCCGTTTAAATAAATAAACTACACACTTTGAATTTCCATTTCAAAATGTCAAACAATAAAAAAAAAAATGTATATTTTGTTTACAATTATTGGGTATTTTTTCGGTTTTTTTTTTTATTATTTCTTTTCAGGCATTTCCTCTAAAATTTGACGGCCTTTTGGAAAGGTGAGTGTAAAACAAAGTATTTATGAAATTCAATTTATGATTTATTTTTAACATGATCTCATTTATTTTCCGTCTAATTTTTTCTTTATTTTTGCAGGCTTTTCTAAAATTTGACGGCCTTTTAAAAATGGGTGAGCTTAAAATTTTTATTTATTAACTTCATATATTTATTTTTGAACATGATGTTTCTTAATTATTTTTCGTCTCTGTACAATTAATTGATGAGAATCTAAAATTAAGCTGAAAGCCACAGCAATTTTGATCTTCCATATTTTATCTATCTTTATTTATTATTAATTCAAGTGTTTTTAATTATTTTTGCAGCAATCGCTTCATTTTCTTCTATAAATGGTAAGCTGTCTTTTTATATATTTATTTATTATTATTTACATTTACTGATGATCTTTTATTTGCTACTCTTGAATAACTAAATTGATGAAACTTTTCACTTTTGCAACTGATGAATCCCTATTTGAATTAAATATTTGTATTTATTGACAATGGTTATTAAATTTAGAACTGTTTTTCTATCCATTTTTTACAGAGTTGCACACAAATTGAATTTAAGTAAATTAAATCTGCAAATGGTGAGTTGTTTATTTTTTTTAAATATTTATTATAGTTCTGATGATTTTTTATTTATTTGCTACTCTTGAAAATTCACTCTGATGAAACGTTTCACCTTTGCAACTGAGCTCAAATTCATTTTTTTGTAGTTTCACTGTTTCTTCAAGATTTAAATCAACCTTCTCTGTTTTTTCAGATATATATCTTTGTACATTTGCTCGCGATACATTGCAATAAAAAGGGTTTGTTAGTTAAATTGGAACTATTTTATAATGATGACAAACTTTACCCAGCTCGCTTTGATTTATCATGAAGAGAACTGTTCCAAATTCAAAGCAAACTAAATAATTGCTGATATTGGATTTATAATAATCAATAAATAAATAAAATAAAACCTGCTAATTGCGTTTTATACACTATAAACTTTTTGAATTACAGTGTGTGGCATGACCAGAAAAATAATTCCTACATTTAAAAGTAAGTTTTTAATAAATATTTAAGAAATATGAATATTAAATATGATGATTTATCTATGGATTCCCCATCATTTGTGCAATAAATGACAAATCCAACTACTGAATTACAATTTTAATGTTTGCTATTTATGAATTTATATTTTGAAATGCAAATTTATAATAATTTATTTTGTTTTCAGTTGAAATAAAACTTGATCTACGCCAATGACGTTTATTAATTTAACCAAAAGGTTTGTAAAATGAAATAAATAATAATTAAAAATATATTATAATGATGACAAACTTACCCAGCTCGCTTTGATTTATCATGAAGAGAACTGTTCCAAATCCAACGCAAACTAATTACTTGCTGATATTGGATTTATAATAATGAATTAATAAATAAAATAAAACCTGCTAATTGCGCTTTATACACTTTTTGAATTACAGTGTGTGACATGACCAGACAAATAATCCCTACATTTAAAAGTAAGTTCTTAATAAATATTTATGAATATTAAATATGATGATTTATCTACAGATTCCCCATCATTTGTGCAATAAATGACAAATCCAACTACTGAATTAAAATTTTAATGTTTGCTATTTATGAATTTATATTTTGAAATGCAAATTTATAATAATTTATTTTGTTTGCAGTTGAAATAAAACTTGATCTACGCCAATGACGTTTATTAATTTAACCAAAAGGTTTGTAAAATGAAATTAATAATTAAAAATATATTATAATGATGACAAACTTACCCAGCTCGCTTTGATTTATCATGAAGAGAACTGTTCCAAATCCAACGCAAACTAATTACTTGCTGATATTGGATTTATAATAATTAATTAATAAATAAAATAAAACCTGCTAATTGCGCTTTATACACTTTTTGAATTACAGTGTGTGACATGACCAGAAAAATAATTCCTACATTTAAAAGTAAGTTCTTAATAAATATTTATGAATATTAAATATGATGATTTATCTACGGATTCCCCATCATTTGTGCAATAAATGACAAATCCAACTACTGAATTAAAATTTTAATGTTTGCTATTTATGAATTTATATTTTGAAATGCAAATTTATAATAATTTATTTTGTTTGCAGTTGAAATAAAACTTGATCTACGCCAATGACGTTTATTAATTTAACCAAAAGGTTTGTAAAATGAAATTAATAATTAAAAATATATTATAATGATGACAAACTTACCCAGCTCGCTTTGATTTATCATGAAGAGAACTGTTCCAAATCCAACGCAAACTAATTACTTGCTGATATTGGATTTATAATAATTAATTAATAAATAAAATAAAACCTGCTAATTGCGCTTTATACACTTTTTGAATTACAGTGTGTGACATGGCCAGAAAAATAATTCCTACATTTAAAAGTAAGTTTTTAATAAATATTTAAGAAATATGAATATTAAACATGATGATTTATCTATGGATTCCCCATCATTTGTGCAATAAATGACAAATCCAACTACTGAATTAAAATTTTAATGTTTGCTATTTATCAATTTATATATATAAGTTATATTTTTATTTACATTTATTTTCTTTTGCTTGCAGTTGGGAACTTCTGGTTTCTGGATTTATTGTGATTTGCTTGTTAAAAAAGTAAGTAAAAATAATTAAAAAATAAATAACTATTAAAAACTATATTAAATTAATGATGAACATTTAATCGTATTTGAATTAATCATGTAAACGCTTTTGGTTAAGATAGTAGAACTGATTAGCATATTGATTGTTTAAATGAGTTGTAGTTAATTTGAAATATCTTAATGAGCATTATTTTCAATTTTTTTTAGCAACGACAACATTTATTGTGGATTTCTTTGTTCAGAAAGGTTCGTTTTATATTGTTTAAAATCAAAAACAAATTATGATGACAAACTTACCCAGCTCGCTTCGATAAACCATGAAGAGAACTGTTCCAAATCCAACGCAAATTAATTAATTGCTGATATTGTTTATAAAAAGTATTATAAGCTCATTTACAAAAATCTGCTAATTTCTCTTTTTTATAATTTTCTCTTTTATAGCATGAAGGAGGCTATTTTATTTCCAGCGGAAATTGACCGTATTTAAAAAGGTGCGCTTTAATAATAAGAAACTAATAAATAAAATGCTCAATTTGAATTATAATTTATCTACGGATTCCCCATCACTTACACGATAAATGTCAAAACCCAATCTGCTGAAATTAAAATGGCATTTAAGCCATAAGTTCTTCATTTTAAATGAATACTTTATTTGCAGGCAAAATACATCCGGATAGCTGAAATGAACTGTTTGCATCCCAAATTAAATTAAAAGCAGCATTTGTTTCTTATATATTAAACAATTCCCACTGCGATATAGTAAATGAATAAATATTTAATTTACAAGAAAACGACTGACAATTAATTTTCTTTTAATTTTTTTTTTTACTCATGTACAATGTTTGGCTTTCCAGATTATTGTTTTAGAAAATGCCATAGCAGATAAATTTGCAGCGCTTGTAAAAGTATTTTCGGCTTCAAATTAAATATCGATAATATGGATTTCAGCTCGTTTTGGTTACTAACAACGTTTATGATGTACGCCATATAATCGATAGCAAGTAACATGTGCAAGTTGAATGTATCGATATTTCATTGTCAAATATCAGCTGTTTTCTGTGCCGCAGCGAGTAAGGCTTGTTAACAGTTGAAGCAACTCGTCTGTAACAGTGCCGTTTTGAAATATGTACACAGCGCTGGCTGTTATTCCTAACAGCTTTCAGTTGTGTTACGGAAGCGTTCGAAGCTCTGTTAATTTCTCAGTTTTTGTTGCGCGAGGTTTGGCGAGCGGGCTGTGTGTGATATTTTCAAGTGTTTTTTAATATTAAATTAACCGCATTTCAAAAATTGCACTTACAGAAAATAGTCGTGACTCTTTGATTGCAATTTAAAATAAAAAGTTATATACAAAATGAGGTAAATAATTAATTTTATGCACGAATTAAGTAACGAAAGAAAGAAGGATCGTGCCGACGAAATTTTACTTCTTGACGAAATCAAGATACATATTTATATATATATACTGGTGTGTATATAAATGTATGTGAATGTGAATGTACACACATGTAAAAACAGCAGAAAATACTTATGCATACACACATATGAGCGTATCGCGTGAGTATGTATCAATGTGTGTGTAACGTGTGGTGTTTTTGATCGGGATCGTCGTCATCGTCAGCGTCTGTGTGTATGTATATGTGTGTGTCTGTTTATACATATATATGCTTTGGTTCTGTCAAATGTATTGGTGGCATGTGCGTTTGACGAGTAAAAGTTGATAAAAAAAAGAAAAGAAAATACAAAACAAGTAAAAAAAAGTGCAAAAAAAATACAAATCAAATAAAAATAAAAAAAATATGTGTAACAGAAATACAAATATATATAAAAAAATGTGTGTGCTACAAATCAAATGTAATATTGTTTTAGATATAACAATTTACATATGAATGTGCCAGTGTATTAGTGTATATGTGTATGCGAATGAATATAAAACATACACAAAATATATATATATATATCTAAATAATTAAATATAAATCTACATATTAAAAAAATCTACACTAAAAATCGCATCTGTTTTACCGACGGCAATTACAATTTTCAAACCGTAAGTTTTTTTTTATATATTGTATCTAAATACTTAGCCCAAATTGTAATTCTTTGAATTCACACAATGCTGTTTATGTGTGTGTGTGTGTGTGGGTTTATTTGCTGAAAATACAAAATACAAAACATTTTTCATATTCTCTGCTCTTTGATTTTGAGTTGTTTTTTTTCTGTGTTCGTCTACCTGTTGATATTTTATCCTACAATCACGTCTCTAAATAGAAACTCGTTGTGTCATTAGTAGTAGTGTTGTTGTTGTTGTTGTGGGTTCGCTTGTTACCTTGAACTAATAGTTAACCTTATTCCCTGCTGTGCAGAGACCCGCACCTCATCAGGTACATGCGTATGTTTGTTTGGATGTATGTGTGTGTATAAAAAATAGACGAAGCAATGCTCGAAACTTCAGCATAAGCCCTACGCGCACACGCACACACACACACATTCACACATATACACACACACAAATACATACCTGCAGATATTGCGCTTGTGTGTGTTCGTTTTCCATTCTTTCGTTGTCTTCGAAAGAGACAGTGACAGCAGAAGCAGCGGCGGCGGCTCGGGCTCGACTCGGCTTCGTTCGGATCCGCATGACTCTCCTCGGCTCTACACACTAAAAGCAAACAGCAGAAGAAGAAACACAACACACACATGCACAAATACAAATGCAAACAGTGATGAGATTGTTCTAGGAAGTCGTTTCATGATCGACTGGCCGTAGTCGAAGACGAAGGCGAAGACGCAGGCAAAGGCGCAAAAAGGCCTTGTGCATTTTTACTTTTAACGAAAATGATGACAAGTAGGACATCGAAAATACATACATACAAACACATGCTTATATATGTTTACTAAGTAATCGTTATACCTGCCAGCAGAGAAACTGATAATAAATACAAATTTCTGTCTGTATAAGTGTTTGCTTTTCTGCAGTGATTAAAACTAGTTTGTTTTATTTTTATATATAGTTAGTTGAGAAACATACACAAACAGCTGGTTGTGTAAGGCACATTTCGAACTATTCTTGCGGGGGACTACTATTTGAGCTTTTGCCGCTGCTCAGCCAATTATACATATTTATGCATCTGCATAATGGGAATGCATATTCCAGCATTTCTATTAACATTAAGGAAATGGCAAATGTTACAAATTATCTCTTATTTTTTCCAATAGCTCTGTCCGTTTAACAGTCCCTGTATACATTAACATATTAATTACATGTAATTTTTTTTGATCAGCGTTAAATTTCCAAACAGAAAACAACTTATGAAAGAAGAAGAAAAAGCGTCACTAAAAGCACACACATAAGTGTGATGTAATTTTAAAATTCATTGCTTATACAGAACATTAATATAAGAATATAATTATAAGCGTATAAGAGAATTAATAACTTATAAGATGTTGTAGGTTGTGGTATAAGACACAAATATTAATGGAAATCTTTTTATTGTTTACAGGCGTGCACATGTGGACGGACTTTAATGTAAAGGCGCATTTAGGAATTATTTGTTTCTGTTTTTTGTTTGTTTTTTATTTTGTAAATCCGCCAGTAAATGCGCTTGAAGCGATATGGCCGGCAAATTAGTCAATCCGGTTATAATCCAACTGAAGCACGTTAAATACGGAATAGTAGTTGTGATGATGACGCTGATGATGACGTCATATTATGCAGCATTTAGCAACAGCTTCCCGAAGGCAATATTAAAATAAATTTCGCTCGCACTACTAAACAATCTGGAAAGTGGCTGGAAAGTGTCTGGCTGCTGCTGCTGCTGGTGGTGGGAAGAGTATTAAAACATGCCTCATACACATTCGCGTCATGGTGCGTCCGGTGATGATTTAGGCAGCACCGACGAGGTGAAGATATTCAAAGACGAAGGCGATCGCGAAGATGAGAAAATATCATCCGAGAACTTTTTAGTCGAAGAGAAATCAAGCCTTATCGATTTAACAGAGAGTGAGGTAAATTATACTTGTTGAAAATTAATTTATTAAGTTATAATTAAATTACATTTATTAATTATATATATTATAATATTAAAAAAAATATTAAATTTAAATAAATTACATTTATTAATTATATATATTCAATATTGATCGAACATTAAATTCAATAAATTACATTTTATGCATATTTTTTAACAGGAAAAGGGCAGCAAAACAGTGACGAGGCCGGATCACACTCCCGTATTCAGTAAGTGCCATGAATTTATTTTAATATTTATATTCTTTTTATCTATACATCTAAATACACCCACCCACACATACATACAAATATTTTTGTAAATAAATAACATAGAAACATAACTGTTTGTTTGACCATTTTGAGTAAAAGCTGCACTGCCCATCGCTAATTGATTTTTTATTGTTATTCGGTAGGGAACTGTGCATCGATAAACTTAAATGCAAGCTGATCGGCAGCAGTTTATACACATTATTTGCCACCAAGTGCGGCTTGCGAGAAAATAGTGTAGAAAAACTCACAAATCTAATTAGAACTAAGCAAAAAGATTATTGGCTGGCAACCTGAAAGAAGCAGAAGATGAGCTGCTGATTGCTTAGCATTGACAACTAATTGAAGCTTTAGTGGTCAGGAGAATTTGGCTTGTGGAGAGAATAACTGTCTTTTTTTAATATATCAAGGCGAGTTTGACTTACGGGCAAAGAGAAAATATAGCGCCAAGAGGAGCAGAGAGGTAAATTTGACAACCACATGTCCAATCGGCAAATATTGGAAGCAGGAGCAGAGACAGCATAACTGTTTTTTTTTTTTTTTTTTTTTTGTTTTTTTTTTAATACACCGAGGTGAGTCTGGCTTTTAAACAGGCGGTTATTATTGGAAGCCCAAGAGGAGCAGGGCAGCTTACTTCTTGGTAATCACATGGAAGCGCCAAGAGGAGCAAGGAGAGCATAACTGTGTTTTCATTTCTTGCAATAAAAATAAATATATACACATAAATATATACATATATAAATATTAAAATACAGACATGAACGAGCCACGCATTCGTCATGCACTGTTTTTATAAACAAACTTAAATGAGACAGGCGGCAAACATGTGCTTACATTTTGAAGCCACAGTTGTTGTTGTTGGGGCGGATAAATAACCGGCTGCTGCTGCTGCTGCCGACGCCTCTGCTGCTGCTGTTGCCTCGGTTGCTTCCAGCGCAGCTGCCAGCGTCGCTTTAGCTTTTTAGTATTTGTTGCGTTCGTTTTCGTTCCATGGTTGGTGCTAACAAGGTGATGCAGATCGCCTCGTCGACACGCTACTTCATTTCTTGTTTTTTCTGTTTGCTATATTTTGCTTTCTTTTCGCCGTCAGCGCGGCTTATTCGAAGCGTGTCAGTGTGTGTGTGTGTTTGTTCTTTTGAAAAGAACGAGTAAATGTTTGTATGTGTGTGTGTATATCAATATGTGCATGCATTTATTTATGCAAGTGTTAGTGCATGTTTGTATGCATAATTTTTAGGTTTGCTTGCAAGCCAAATTAAAAGGGAAACACACACACATTAACATATGCATATGTATGTATACAAGCGCTTTAAATTTAATTTGTGTTTGCAGTTAATCGTTTAAACAGAAAAAACCACTGCTAACATAAAATTTGGATATTTATTATTGATTTGTGCACAAATATAACACTGAATATATACATTCAGCTTATTTTCTAAATTGACGATTGTGACAAGTGCGAAATTATTTCCCTTTGCCTGGCATTTAATCAGTTATTTTGTATTAACAGTAAGTGTTTTGCATACATAATGCTTAACATTAGAATGTTTTAAGCGATCACTACTTACCACTGCAAAGTTCGCATTTTTACTTTCTTATTAACAGTGCATAAGCACGTAATGCTTAACATAAGCATGCTTTAAGCATCTGCATACAACGCTCAATACTTAACACTGCACAGTTCACATGCACATAAATTGCACCTATGTACATTTGTACCTACTTATATACGTACATTTATAAATACATATCTACATATACATATGTGCTCAGTTTGCAGCAAGCGTCGATTGCGACTGCTAGACAGGCAGACAGACATGGATAACTTGTTAACAACCCGACGCCGCCGTCTACACATTTTTTTTTTGTTGTTTTTTTTTTTTAAAGCCCATAACAAAACAGTTAACGAGCTTTTTACCTTTGGTTCCTTGACCACACTCTGCAGGAGAATTCTGCGGAACAATGTTAAGCAGAAGAAGCTGCAGAAGAAGAAAAGGCGTAATCAGCCCAGTGGCTTATTTGAGAAGGGTTGCTTTTTGTGTGGCGCCAAAATTAACACACAAAAAATATATAAATTAAAATACATCAGCACTTTTAAATATTTATGTATATTTAATATTAAAACTTTATAATTTGTTATATATGCATAATCCCTTGCACTTTAAATCGCGACGACCCTGAAAAAGTCTGTTGTGTGTTTGTATGCGTATGCGAGTGTTGTGTGTTTGTGAGCATTGAAAACATTTTATTCATGTATACACAAATACATAAAAACATACATATAAGCACAATATACATACATACATGTGTAAGTAGTATGTGTATTTTTGAGGACAAACTCACATAAACACACACCTTCGCACAAACATATATACAAATGCAAGTCGCACACTGGAATTGTGTGCATTAATTGGAATTGAATTTTATATAATACAATTGCAGCAAATTGTATTTTTGATATGTGTATAAAAATAAATATAATACAGATTGATAATATATTAAATGTCAGCTGCTGTACTCAACACCATTCGTCTTGTCTGAAAACACCTTATTACCAATTACGTGACAATTTCAAACTACTTGGCCCACTGTGCGTCGATCAGTTCAGCTTAATACTGAGTTTGCTTGCATGCATGTATGATTGTAGCTCTTCTGCTTCTTCTTCTATAAGCGACTTGCGTATGCATGTATGTGTGTGTTTGTATTCATATACATATTCCGAAGTACGTCTGCCTTGCCTTTGGGTATTGTGTATCCTTGGAAATTAATGAGTTTTCGTAGAATCGACGAGCCGCTGCCGGCGTCGAAATTGTTGTGTGTGTGTTTGGAAGTTCTTGCTGGCTGGATGGCTGCCTGGATGGTTGGCAGACGCTTGTTGTTTCCAGAACGCCTGGATTATTTTGTTACCCACTATATTTTTTTGTACCTTTCGTACCTTCGTTGCTTGTATGTGTGTGTATATTGGCTGATTCTCATTCCGTGTTTGCGGCTTCCTTCTCCTCCTCCTCCTCCTACTTCTCCTGCTTAACATTTTGATTTAAGATATTTCTTTTTTGTTTTTGGTTTTGTTTTGTGTATTGCTGCTTGTGTTTTTTTTTTGTGTATTTCAGCGCGTTTTTTTGTGCTTGCTTTTCTAACAAGCTGTGAATTATTTAATGATACGACTGTGATATTTTCCCAATGTTAACATTATCTTTGCTCTCTGTGTGTGCATGTATATTTGTATATGTGTATGTGTGTATATATAAGAAGAAGGGCAACCAGCTCTGGAAAAAATCCCTATTAATTTGTGTTTCTGCTTTTATGCCAGTTCGCTTAATAAATTAACGCAAGAGAGAGACAGATAGAGGAGAGAGTGGGATAGGGAGACTTTGTAGAATTAAGCATAGAGAAATAAATGTCGGTCAGCAACTTAATTTGAATTCTCGAATGCTTTTATTAATTGTTTTAAAGTGTGAGCTATAACTAATACACACACATAAATACACATGCATACAACTGAACGAAGGCCACAGAGAGAGAGAGAGAGAGAGAGGGAGAGAGAGAGAGAGGGAGAGAGAGAGAGAGGGAGAGAGAGAGAGAGAGAGACAAAGAGAGCGAGAGCGAGATAGATTCCTCCACATCAACGCTTCCACACAAATTGCCCTCGTTTACCTCTTCCTCGTCCCCGCCGCCCTCTTTCCCTATTCAATTTCATTTCATTAATGTTTTTCATCTCTTCTAATAATATGCGTTTATTACTGTTTTAAAAAATTATCAAAAAAAAAAGATTTAGTTTCCTCTTTCTAATTTTTTTTTAATAATTACACATTTAATTGGTTCTTTCCCAAATTTCAGATAAACTCGAGCCGCATACGCCTACCTTCAATATGGGCTATTTGGTGTCTCCCTACTCATATGCCAATGGTGCACCGGGTGGGCTGCCCGTAACAATGGTAAGAACTCTCTACAAATTGTATTATTACATCAATAAATTGATAAATCAAAAGACAAGTTATACAGAAATCAAATACAGTCTAAATTAAATAGAATAATAAAAAAATGGTCATGCATAAGTCAAAAATTGTCTAAATAGTAATAAATAGTCATAAATAAATAAAAAATAAGTCATATATGCATTAAAAAAATCTAAATGGTCATCAATAATAAATAAATAAAAAAAAAAAAAGTTATACAGAATCAAATTTAGTCGAAACGGTCATAAATAGCTATAAATAACTCAAATAAAGTCATTTAAAAATTTAAAACAGTCTAACCAGTCATAAATAAATCAAAAACAGAAAAAAAATCATACTTAAATCAAAAATAGTCTAAATACACATATATTTATGTATAATAACAGAAAGTCATATATAAATTAAATATGTTCTAAATTGACATAAGGAAATAAAAAAAAAACAAAATAAAGTCATACTTAAACCAAATATAGCCATAAGTAAATAAAACTTAATAAAAAACAAAGAAAAAAGTCAAACTAAAATTAAAAGTATTCTAAAATTGACTCTTTTCCAGTCTCAAATACCCAACTGCTTTCATTTCCCTCTCAAAAATAATAATAGTAAAATAAAAATCGCGCATTCCTGCGGCTTTTCAAATGATATCCGCAAATTTTGCATGAAATTCAAGACAGCTTATCCCAAATCCATTGCCAAAAAAAGAAAAACCATAAAAAGCATAAGAAGACTTATCGCTGTAAGAGCATTAGAATAAAGAATAAACAAGCACAGAAATTCTTATTTATGAATGACAATAAAAATAACAAAAAGAGCCAGATACAAGTAATCAATTTACCGTATAAGTATTATTATTATTGAGACGAAAAATATAATAGAAGATAAATATAAAGAATATAGCAATTGATTTTCTATTGCGAATTCCAGACAAGAAATAACGACTAAGAAATACTCTGGGACTGAAAACACTTGTTTGATATTAAATATTATTCAAATATAAAAATTAAATGATTAATTTTAAATATTCAAAATTAAAAACTAAAAACAGATCTTTAATAATATTAATATATTCAATTAAATTATTAATATTAAATATTCGACATTTGTTTAATATTAAATATTATTAAAATACATTGAATTAAATTATTAATATTAAATATTCAATGAAATGTTTCCTTTTTTTGAAAATGTTACATTATATTTTTTTATTTTAAGTTTAGGGCTGCGACCATATAAAAATGTCAAGGGATGACATTATTATATAGTCTACATTATACTTACTTATTATAAACAACAAAAAAGGGTAATTACATTTAAAGTCCTCTTTGAATGAGAGTCTATTAGGGGAGGATTTTCTCAACGTTTTGTATTTGTCTCCCTTTTTATATATTTTTTATTAAGGCATTTGCCCATCCTGGCCTGAAATTAAAACTACTCACATGTGTGTCAATCATATCACCATCATCATCAGCATTTGTTGACTACCCCCGCATACTGATTAAAAAATAACAATTCTCTGCTATTTTTTTTGGAGTTTGAATAGAAGAAAATATAAATCTATAGCTCTTTTAAATATTGCTGTTAAAAATAGGCTTCGATTTTTAAAATAAAATGTTTTAATAGTTGGATTGGATTATCTATTCATATTTATTAGAGTTGTAAAAAAAAATAGAACACATTTTGCATAATTTAAAAATAGAAAAACTTAAGTTTCGAATTTGATTATTTTTGGTATTCGTGTTATTAAATAAATGCAATGTCGAAAAAATAATAGCACCACTTGAAAAGTGTCTTTTCTTAAATTACTTATTAAAAAAAAGTGAGAAACAAAAAAATCCTATACAAAAACATATACCGTTTTGCAACTTATTTAAATTTAATTAAAATTAATATTAAATAAATTAAATTCAGTGAAAAGTGAAATTTAAATTTTAATTTTATTAAAATAATAGAACATATAATTATAAATATTAGAAATAAATAAATAATTTCTAGAAAGTGCTTTTATTCTTTTGCGCTACTTTTTGTCAAAAAAAAGAAACATATATGTAAATATATTGAAAAGAACTTTAATTTATACGAGTATACCCTAAAAACTTAATAAAAAATCAACATTTAATTGCAAAAATAATGATTTGCTTTGCTCAGGTGTAAGAAAATATAATAAATAAATATCGTAGTAATGCTGTTTATTTTTTCGCCTCTTTTTTGGCTAGTGGTGCTATTATTTTGACCACAGCCGTTGTCGATGAAGCACTTTCCGTTTGAGTTTGGGTTTTGGATTAGGAACGGATATATATTCGATTATGGCCAAACCACCTGATGCCAATTGCCAATTTGTTGTTGGTGTCAATTTAATTTTTGGGTGTTCAACCAGCGACAAAAAAATACCTTAAATGTATTTGCGAAGGCAACGACTAGAAAAAAACAACAACAACAAAAACTACGCACGCAGACAAGTAAATCCAAATGGTCAGCTTGCTGCTGCTTCTTCTTCATCATCTGCTGAGCGCCTTTCTCTGTTGTTGTTGCTGTTGTCAAACATTAGTTTTGTGTGGAGCTTTGCGCCATTTCAGACAATGATAACAAAGAAAGGTTAAGTACAAAACACCGGCAGCAAACATCCTCTAAGCCAAAAAAAAAAAACGTGCAGGAAAAGCAGCAGGCCTTTCCAGCCCTCAACAGGTTTACTCTATTGACTGGAAGGGGGCATTTCTTGGTAAGAAATTGCCCTTGTAGAAAATGTCCCTTTCCATTTATAATATTAATGGAGCCGGACATTTTTCTGTAGATAGTTTTTATTTGGTAATTTATTTTTGGGAGAGGAACATTAATTATATTTATTATAGTTATAATTCATTTTATTATCAGAAAACGCAATTTATTTATTTTATATAAAACACTGCATTAATTTTAAACATAGGTTTAGAAAACAAACGAAAATTAAATTTATATTTAATGTTGAAGTTAAAATTATATAAAATGAAAATTAATTATTATATTTAAATGCACAATGTTTTTAAATGAATAGGTAATCCCATTATTATTAGCGCATTATTTAATTATTTTATTAAATGTAAACTAAAAAACAGTCAACCAATTTTTAAAAAGATTTACAAAACAATTGTAAATTAAATTTACACTTTAAATGATAGAAAATTAAAAATTAATAATTAAATTTAAATTCACAATGCATTATTAGTGTGAATATTTATTTATTTATTTATATTTAATACTTTAATTTAGTTATTTTATTAAATGTGGTTTATCAATGGAATGTTAAATTAAAGTTTAAGTTGCTGTTCAAATGATTTAAAATTAAAAATAAATTATAATGCCCAATTCCTAAAAGAGAATAGTTGTAAACATTTTATTATTTATTTTTTATTTAATGTGGACTATCAGTTTTTTATTCAATTTTAAATATAAATTAAAGTTTTTTTTTATGTCAGCTTTAAAACTTTAAGAATTATGCACTTAAAGGTCGATTTTACTCGTTAGTTCGTTCTGAATTCTGTTAATAAAAAAATTAGCTTTGAGACATCAATTTAGAAAAAATACAGCAACAAAATGAAGTATTTTCATTTAAATCTCTTTAATCGATGCGCGGCGAACAGCGAACAATGTTGCACAGTGCAGCACACAACACCCCCAAAAAAGAGAGGAATGAGCTTTGCTTTGCTTTGCTCCACCCTCTCCTCCACCTCGGTTGCTATCGCTTCGCTGTACGTCGTTGGTGGTGGTGCGTGTTGTTGTTGTTGGTACTTTAGCATTTTTCGTTCGTTACACGCACACGTGCATACACGCATACATGCAGACGTCGTTGACTCTCTTTTGCTTGCGTTCCCTTTCTCACTCACGCTCTCGTGCTCGTGTGTGTAAACATAATCAACGGATTCACATGCACACTAACTACTACTACTCCTACTACTACACATGCAGAAACAGAGAACTAGCGTCGTTGTATGCGTGCGTTGTTCCGCACAAAAAAAACCCCAAGAAATCCAAAAATATAAAAAAGCGTGCGCCGACTAATACAACTACAAATACTAAGCAGCGGCAGCATAGCAGAAGCAGAAGCAGAACAACAGTAGAAGCAGTAGAAAAGCAGCAGCAGAGCAGCAGCGAAAGAAGAAACAGCAGCAGAACCGCAGCACGGCAGCGGCAGCAGCAGCAGAGGCCGAAGAAGAAGGAGCAGCACCAGAAAGCAGAGCAGCAACAGAAACAGAGAAGAAGAAGCAACTGAGCAGCAGCCAGCAACAAGCAATAACCACCCAAAAGTGAGTGCCGAGTGCTGAGTGCTGCTGTTGATATGGCTTTTTTAATGCGAGAGAAAGAGAGAGAAACAAAGAACAACCCCAAAAAAAAAAAACAAATATCTTGCGCTGCAGTTTTACAATTTTAAACAATGGCGTTCAATTCCAATTCCAACTCTTACAGCATCTCCTTCTCCCCATTTAAGTCATTTTTAAAACCATTTACAAAAAAGGGTTAAAGCAGAATACTTAATGCCGAATATGATTTAAGAAAATAAATAAACTATGCATTTTATAATGAAATATAATAGCCAACAGTTAAAATAATAAATACAATAATAGTAGTATAATAATAATTATATTTAAGTTTGCTGTATTTTTAAGAACATTTCCAATTGTTGTTGATTTAAAAACAAATGGCTAAAGCTAAATTATGAATATGATAAAAATAAATAAATACATATATAACATTAAATACAAAAATATATATAAATATAATAAATTTGTAATAAATATTACATTTTTATATACATTTATTTATTGTTTATTATTTAATACTTATTATTTATTCTGATGAAAAATATTAGATAATAGATAAGTTAATTAAACTAGCAAACTCAAATTAATATTATAGTAAATAATAAATACTAAACAAATAAGTAAATTTATGCCGTTTCTAATAAATCAAGTAAGGGTGCTGTAGTCGAGCTCACTCGACTACGATTTACCACTTGTTAAATATTTCTAGTTATATTGGAAAATTTCCTTTTAAAAGTTTTGAACCAAAATGTGAGGAGGTCTGCAAGTGCGCTCTGCCGATAAACACAATACATACATACAAATATACGTACACGCAATCGTATCGGGGTAACGACGGTACAAACGGACAGACAGACGCACGGACGTACAGACGGACGGACATGGCTATATCGACTCGGAGATGTTTCCTTTTGCCTTTTACATACATTTGCACAAAACCATTTTACCCATTTTTTAATGGGTTTAGGGTATAAAAATATTAGATAATAGTTAAGATAATATATATATATATATATATATATATATATAATTTACATTAAATAAATAAATCTAT
This sequence comes from Drosophila anomalipes, assembly GCA_035041615.1. Classification (NCBI taxonomy): domain Eukaryota; kingdom Metazoa; phylum Arthropoda; class Insecta; order Diptera; family Drosophilidae; genus Drosophila; species Drosophila anomalipes. The sequence continues at coordinate 273,293 of JAWNKZ010000109.1, forward strand.
GCTTTTTCTGATTAAAAATAATAGTTAAAAGATAAGATAATAAATAATATAATAAAATATATGTAAAAATGGAAATCTTTAAAAATTTACTATATTACTTAAAGTTTAATAGCAATAGTTAAGGACCATTTAAAGCACTCCTTATACATCCCATGCAGTAAATTGTTTCAGCCTAGAGGAAAAAAAAACAATCAGCAGCAAATAGGCAAATTTCTGCCATATGGCTTTAAACCAAGCCAAGCCAACTCTGAGCTTTTAGCGCAGTTCAATTTTAAAACAACCACCACCTGTGCAAAAGTGTCTCATCAAGAGAAGAGAATGAAAGATGAAATGAAAGAGGCTTTCTTGCCTCTGCAAATGTAAATACACTGTTAAATGTTTAAGATCAATAGCAATCTGCTTCTTCTACCTCGTCTTGTGGTCTTCTTCATTCGCTCTTTGCTAGTTTCACTTCCAACGTATTTCCAGATCAAGTCATGAGCATTCCATTTCATTCCAATGCATTTGTTTTGGTTTATGAGTCGTAAAGCTATGATGAGAGCATCGAGTAACTGTAAATAATAAATATGTATGTATTAATTAGATTTAAAATTATGTATATATAAATAAGTACACTTAAAGCAAAATCTGATTTATATGTATTTTAAATTAAATGCAAACATGGTTGATTTAAATTATAACTATTTATTTATTATATCTGCTAATAACAGCATGTAAAATGTGTTTTTTTATTTAAAGGTCCAATTAACAGCGAGTTAACAAACAGCTGTAAATTAAAATGGGCGCTGCACCAAATTTAATTTTCTATTTTAAACAATATTAAATATATATAGATGCAGATAAATATCAGCGCACAATAAACGCTTAAAAATTGGAATTGTAGCTGCGTTAGTTTTAACCTTAAATTAAAAACGAAAAGAAAAAAAAACAAAAACAGCACAATCACAAATGACGCAAAAAAATATAAAAAAAAAAACCAAGCAGACGTCGAAAAAACGCAGCAGGGGGAGGGGGCTGGCAGTGTTGGATAGCGGGCGGAGGGAAAGCGACGGCGGCAGCGTTGGCGGCTCTTTTTATATTCGTTTAGCGGCGGCAAACATTAAAGACATATTTTCGGTTTCGCTTGCTTTGTAGCCGCTGCTTGCTGCTGCCGTCGCTTGTTATTATTATTGTTTTTGTTATTGTTGTTCTTGTAGTTTTATTCATCAAGCCACAAGTACGACAACAACAAAAACATTGGTGATAATACGCAACAAACTTACAAATATGCATTAAACACACACACACACATTGCACTATCTAACTGCATATTTGTGTATATGCATATGTGTATATACATATATATTCATTTATGTATGTTTGTATTGTTGTCAGTTTGAATTTTTTTTGTTAATTACATTGAACATTGAACAAGTTGACAATAACAACTTGAAAACTGAGTCTGCAGTCGCCAGGCAACTGTTGTTTTACTCCCCGATGAGAAAGCTTTTTTAAGCCATGCTCAAGCCAAATGATCTATGAGTAGAGAGGGAGTGAAAGAGAGCTGTTCTTTTTTATCCACGCTTAATGATTAATGATCTAAAAAGCGGCAAAAGTGTAACGGGGATACTTACATTGCAATACAAAGTAGATAGAGTGAGGGAAGAGAAGAGTGCTAATTGAGAGCGCTCTTTGAACATTTTTATCCACATTTAAGCAGCATGAACAAATGCAATACAACTATTTTCGCTTGCATTTCAAGGAGTAGAAAAAGGCAGCGAGCTCAATTCGAGAGAGAGCCTTTTCCATTTTTATCTATGCAGATATCAAACTAAACGATCTAGAAGGCAGTAAATGTAAAGTAGAAATGTAAAGGAAGAGAGAGTGAGAGCCGAATAGAGCTCTAGTCGCGAGAGAGTTTTTGCCATTTGGTTCAAGTCAAATAATCTAGCAGGCTGCACTTAAATTTAAATGAATATAGAAAGACAAAGAGCTCTAGTCAACGGGAAAGAGAGCTTTAATTTTTTTATTATTTATTTTAATTTATTCACTAAACCCACAGCTTAAATAAATGTTGTGTTATGCTTAATGGCGATATTTTAAATTGAAAACTGTCAAAAGAACGCTTGAAACAATTTATCATAGATGATTATACAATAATTAATTAAATTAAAATAAATAATTAAATTAAGTAGATATATATATTCATGCCGAGCTCAAATTATGTGATCTAATAAGCTGTACGAATTAACGGAAAAGAGAATAGTGCGGAGCAGAGAGCTCTAATAGAAAAAGAGCTTTTACCAATTTTATTTACGCAGAGCTCAAAACTCATTGATCTAGAAAGCTGTAAAAATGTAAAGCAGAAATTTAAAGGAATGGAGAGCTTTTGCTATTTTAATCCAATCAATGAACGCAAAATTGAATGGACAGATTTTCGATTACATTCACTGCCCAAGCTCGAAACTATTTATCATAGATGATTTAAAAAATAGTATATTAATGTGGACTTTAAATTGATAATGTGCACTTTGTTAACAATGCCTGCTCAATGAGGATGGCCAGGGAAAGGGGTAGAGAAACTGCTTGCATAAGTAAGGGAGAGGGGCTGGGAAGTACACTGCATACTCCGTTCTGTTTACCAATTGTCCGCTCTCCTTTCAGCTTCTCTCTCTTTCCCTCTCCCACTGCTTTTCACCCGTTGTTTATCTGTGCGCATTTCTGCATTGCCTGCGTCGGCTGCAGTTGCTGCCAGGTTAAGCGAAGTCACCGCTAGAGGTCAACAAAAGTCCAATGAACTCTGACTCGGACTCGAACTCGAACTATTTAAAGTTTGTAATGTAGAAATGTTCTCATTACAGTTTCCATAATTTATACACACTCTGAATGAAGCTTGAAAAGCTTTAATCGATTAATGTTAATGCTAAATATGTTACTCATTGTGTTTGACTTGACAGTTATCTAGCACAGTATCGAAATCGCTTTTATTAATATAACATAATTAATTAAGTTATCGAAATGTTGTCTGTTGATCTGTTTTACATATTATTTACCACAATTATTGTATTTTATCACTGTTATTAAACATAACATAATTAGTTTATTTTATCGAAATGTTATATTGATATTTTACATATTTACACAAATTATTTATTTAACTTTAAATGTGTTTTTTGATTTCTTATTTGCAGGCAAATAAAATTGGGCTGCCTCCTTTCTTTTGCCACAATGGAGATCCGCTAACAACACCACCGCCCGCCCACTGTGGAATACCACCCTATCAGCTGGATCCCAAAGCAATTGGTAAGCAAAAAAATAATAGTTTTAAATATTTACAACTTGCTGTTGTGAGTCTTGCATGCCTTATTATAATTATTATTAGAGAGATCGCAAATAAGTCATATGTCAATAAATATATATAAATAAATAAATTTAAAAAATATACCAATAATAATGTAAATATAATAACAGAAAGATAAATTTAATAAAAAGAGTAGCGAAAATAATTCATATAAAGAAAGATAAATATGAAAATAATAATAATATAAAAATAATAATAATGATAATCTCGGACAGGGCTTAGTTTATCAGCTTTATATATAAATCTATAAATAAATACAATTCTGAAGCAGAATTTGAAGGCTAATCAAAATCAGAATGCTTTTCCTTTTCCCAGTCTTTATATCTCTCTCTCTCTCTCTGTCGCTATCCCCCGCCCCTCCCAATAATTACAATGCAAATTTTATTCCACCTCGAATTCGTTAGACTCAGCGTAAAATGACCTGAATATGATAATTATTTGGCAATTGTGTGGAAAATTGCAATCATTGTTTTAAGTACTCACTTGAAAATCGAATGCACATATATATATAATGTATATTTGGGCAATCTTATGTAAATGTGGCTAAGAAGCTTGAAAATGCCTAGCAATAACTTTAAATGTATTAAATTATACATATATTTAATGTTTGTAAAAGGTTTTAATAAATAAATAAAAATAAAAAAGCAAAAAAATAAATGAAAAGTTATATAAATAAAATATAAATAAAATATTATATAAACTAAATATAAAAGGCAGCAATAAAATGAAATATTTATTACTTAAATAAATAATACATAATCTCCGGATATTAGATGTAAAATGATGCCCTATTTATTGCTAGGATTGAGAAAACCCAGCGAAAATATGATTAATTTAAAAAAATGCTTTAAAAATTAGGGAGAACTTATTAAACAATATATTACTAAAAGCGTAGACATTTTTCTCAATAATAGATATTTAAATTAAGCTTTGATTTGAATATTCTTTCAGTATTTTCAGTTTTATATTAAGCGAAACTTAAAACTAGTTGTGCTATTTTTAAGGATTATTTACTATTATTAAGAAATATATTTCTAAGTACATAGTTGTATGTTAAGTTACAGATGTTATGTTACAGTCATAATACTACACTAGTGGCCTGCTACGACATATAAATATATATGTATTTATAAATGATGCATGCGTAATTTAAATAATAATTGCACGCACGCTAAGCCCACTTAAAACAGCACTCGGAACAAGCAATTAATATGTTGAGGATCTCAGTTTCATATATATAGGGTAAGAAGAACTACCCAACAAACCTAGCAAACAACAATAAAAAGTAACCCAACCGCAAAGCTATTGACTTTCTCACCCTTCACCTCTTCAGCTCTCTCTAGATACGAAATTCAAACAAATTATGAAATAATAATTGCACATGATGAGATTTTTCTTACTATGCTCGATTACGGCGAATAAATTCATACGGCATTCAATACGGCATTCATTCTGCAAAATTTCCCTCGCTTCAAAAATGTTTCATGGGGTTTTTTTCTGTTTTTTTTTTTGGTGGTTGGCCGCTTAAGGGCTCTGTTAATTGTCCGTCTGTATGTCTGTCCGTCTGGTCGGATCTAATGAGTACCAACGGCGTAAATAAAAGGCATGCACTTAAGAGTCTGCCTGGCGGATTACACGGCATTATGATCCTTAACAATGCCAAACTGCCATACTAATAATTGAATAACACAATAAAATCTCAGCCAGCTTCTTTCTACTGGTTTGTTTGCTTGTTGGTCGAGGGGGGAATTGAATAATGCCAAATAATAATTCATATGTTTGTGGGGGGATTACATATATGTAATTATGCGAGTGGCGTGTAATTTATTATGATTATTTTAATGATTATGTGTTGACAAAATGTCCTGTTTTTTAGAGTTTTAAAACCATTTGTTGAGTGAGAAGTGTGGAATTATTAAATATATAAATAAATATATATATAAAGCAAATATAAATATATAATTAAAAATAAATAAATATTAATATGTAAATAGAAATAGATAAATATAAATAAATAAATAATATAAAATATTAATTGTAGCAAGAGCTAGAAAAATCTTGATCTCAGATGCTTGTCGAGTTGAAATAAATATAAATATATAAAATAAAAAATATCTATATCCAAATAAATTTATTTATTCATTTATTATGAATTATTTAATATAATTAAATATAAACATGTAGGCATAAATAAATATAAATACTCATTTACCATTCACAGTTCCAGCTTTTATTTATATATATATATTTTTATTATTACAAGTCCACTCAGAAAGAAGACAGATATTTAAATGGTATATTTTGACAAAATCTGTTAGCGCTACATTATGATTAAACGCCTAATTGCTGGACTATTAGTAGTGCTGAAAAGGGGGCGTTTTTTCTTTCACTTTTCACCCTGCAGCCTATTCAAACTGGAACTGTGAACGCCCCTTCGATTTTCCCTTTTGTCTTCTGTCTGTTGAACGCCACTCCAGAAAAGAACCTCGTGGTGTGTGTTGTGTGTGTATAATCAACCCTCGTGACCCTGAATACTTAGCTCTCTCTCTCTCTGGTTCCTCAGGATCGCAATCGCAATCGGCACATGCCTCTTTTTAGCAAAGAGATGAAATAGTAATGATATGCGCAGCTCAGCTTAAATATAACCCAAGCATTGCCAGGGTTTGGGTTTGGGACAGGGTTTGGTATTTGGAACGGACTCTGCCCATTTTAAAGTAATAAGCCTTAATATGACATTTTTCAGTGAGGGGTTGACAACTTAAAGCTGCCAAATTGCTATCTGAATTGTGGAGTTGACTAAATACTACTCTATATTTAAATATTATATCAGACTTAGTAATTGAAAATTTAATAATAATATAAAAGCGTTTATATGGGATATAAACATTTATTTGTTAAGTGAAACAATTTTATTTTTATTAAGTTCCAAACTTTAAAATAATATAATCAATATTACTTAGTTATTTATTTTAACTGCATATATTTATAAAAAATTAATTTTTATATAAGAACAGAATTTATAAGTATAGAAAAATCAGTTTTAAAGAATTGTCGACTATATAAATACTAAAAATATTCTTATATAACAGCAGATTAATATATTATAATAAATACAGAATATTATAGAACAGCCGATTCAATAAATAAAGAAAAATAATTTTTAAAGAATAACAGACTTAATAAGTATATAAAAATCATTTGTAAAGAACGCCAGATTCAATAAATAGAAAAAACATGATTTTTGTAGTAAATAAGACTATCAATATAAAAAAAAAAAATGTTTATAGAATAGCAGATTTAATAAATATGGAAAAATCATTTCTTACAGCAGAGCAGACTTTATAAATATAGAAAAATGATTTTTGTAGTAAATCAGGTTTAATGAATATAAAAAAAGAAATAATTTTTATAGAATAGCAGATTTAATACATATTTAAAAATCATTTTTATAGAATAGCAGATTTAATAAAGAAAAGACTTTATGAATATAGAAAAACAGCAGATTCCATATCGCAACACAGTTGAGGGTTGTCCGACGGCAGTAAGGGTATTCCCTATATATAGTATATCAGTATCACTAATACGGCTCGCCTTCATTCAACTTGAAATCTAAAATACAACAGAGAAAAAAATATAAGAAAAAACGCCTAATGAATAAAAAAACATGTTGCACACAACCACATAATAATGATCACGACATCCTTTTTGTCGTCACTAGAATTGTAAACCCGTAACCCCTACCCCTACCCACTCACCCCTCAATCCTGCTGAGGCGGCACACGCACTTCGCCCGCGGCTGATTGCTGGGAATAGTCGCCCTATCCAGACCAGAATATAACCCTAGAGCGTTTTCTACACCCCTTTCCTATCTCAACCCATCCTTTCGTCCTTTCTCATGTGACAACCGCTTATTTTTTTCATTTTTTTTTTTATACAACCAACTTTGGTTTACTACAATAAAACTTGAAAATGACAACAAATGACAGCAAATGATGACAAAAGGGGGAGCGAAAGATGCGACAACAATTTTTCAATTAAAATGAAAAGGACATGAGAAGATATATAGAATGAAGAAAGTACAAATCGCTAAATAATCCGATATTTACATGACTACTTTACTGCAAAACAAGCAGACAGCCAGCAGAAAGGGGACAGGGTTTCCTCCCCTTTTGTTGTTGTTATCAGCATTATCTGCATATTATTATATATATATATATATATATATATATCTCGCTCTCTGATTTTTCCCATAGATAAACAAATGTTCACAAAAATGTTATTTTGAATATATTCAGTTTTGAATGTAGTTTAAGCTTTGCAATTTGATATATTAATTAAATTAAATTATATATTAGTTGTATGATTAACTAAAAACTAAAACTAATTTGCACTTTAAATCAACTTTATTTAATATTTATTTTTCTTTTTTTTTAGGTCTTACACGTCCAGCTTTGTATCCATTTGCTGCCAGTCAATATCCTTATCCGATGCTAAGTCCCGACATGTCTCAAGTAGCATCCTGGTGAGTTTATAATGCAAACAGATGAATAATTAATATATTTATTAAATTAAATATGTATTAAATATTAACAGACTTTATGTATATCTGCAGTTTAGTATTTATTCAATTACAAATGTGAAACCTATTTATATAAGTACAGATTAATATTTATTAAATTACATAAATTAATAGGCAATGTACAGATTAATATTAATTAAATTTAAAATGTTTTAAATATTAACAGACTCTTATTTATATGTACAGATTCATATTTATTAAATATTAATAGACTTATTTAAATATGAACAGATTAATTTGTATTAAATTACATATTTATTAAATATTAATAGACTTATTCAAATATGTACAGACTTATTGAAATATGTGGATATAAATATTTATTATATTGTCCACTATCTTCTGCATCTGATTTGATTAATACTTAATATTAGATATTAAATATTAATATTAATGTGGCTATTAATTAATTTCAGGCACACACCGTCGGTTTACTCGGCATCTAGTTTCAGAACACCTTATCCCTCCTCATTACCGATAAATACAACATTGCCCAGGTGACTATAACTAGCCATATATATGATATATGTATATATATTTATTTTATATGTATTTACATTTTAAACTAAAATTTTCAGCGATTTCCCATTTCGATTCTCACCGAGTTTGTTGCCTTCGGTGCATGCCACACCGCATCACGTTTTAAGTTCGCATCCGGCAATTGTGGCGTCCAGTTCTAAACAGGATTGCGGCGTACAGGATAACACAACGAACAATCGATATTCAAGGTGAGATCTCCACATATATATAATATAATATAATTATGTATAATATGTAAACTATAGAAAAACATAAATGTAGAGCAAGAAATTCAATTTAAATAATTAAATAAAAATTTAGAGAAGGGGATTTAACTTTATCTTTTTTATTAAATTTATATGTATTAAATTAAACATGTATTAAATATTTACAACGAACTAATTCGAATATAGAGCAACAGATTAAATTACATATATATTATTTATATATACTTACGTAATCCTTAAACTATATAGAGCATATATTATATATATAATTCTTAATTTTTAAATATAAATATAGAGCAAGAGATTAATTTGCATCTATATTCTATATTTTTATATTTTAAAATAAATGTAGAGAAATAGATTCAATTTAAAAGATATTTATACATCAAATATAGATATAAAAATAAAGCAAGATATTAAATTTTTAAAAATAGATATACACAATTCTTAAGCTATAAATAAAAATAAGAAATAGCTTGAACTTAAATAGTAATTATATAAATAATTCTTAGCCTATAAATATATGCTTTTAAATTACATTAAATTAAGTACAAATTGACGTAATGGTTGCTGGTGCTTATTTCAGAGTATCTGTGAGTCGTACACTCTTAGCTTAGAATTGCACTCTAGTTTTTGCTTACTTATTTGTTTACTATTGTTTTGATTTGTTTTTTCTTGTGTTTTCTGTTGTTGTTTTTTCTGATCCCCAATCGGCTAGTTTCACACTCGGTCATTAAATCGTCGATACACACACATACACATACATGTATACATACACACACAACATTTGAATGTGTGGGTGCATTCTGCTTACAGACGCCATATTTAATTTTAACCCCCGCTTCACACTATCCCATACATACGTACGTATGTATATGTATGTGTATGAATGTGCGTATTTATGTATGGGTGTGTATGTATGTAAACACATACATAAATATCAAGTTTGCCATTGGCCAATTGTCGATTGGTTTGCGTCTGCGCCTTTAAAATTTCAAAGCTTGCAACCCTTAAAAAGGAATCATTCCCTTTTAATATATTGCAAGATGGAATTTAAGCATACAAAAAAAAAAATAGAAGAAAACCCAAGGTATATTTTGTAAAGTTATTTAAAGACTTATGTTTTATTTATAAAATCTAAATTAAGTTTTTGGTTTATTTTGATTTGACTATGTATTTTTATTTCCATAATTTCATATTGAAGTGTAATTAATTCAATATTTTTTGCACTTATAAAAAATGTTTGACTCTGTTATCAAAGCTGAAAGCAGAAATTTAGATTTTATCTTATCTGCTTTTTCCTTTATTAAAAACAACACACAGACACACAATAACACACACGTAAATAACATAAACAGGGAAATTTCCAATTGTTTTTCCCTTAATACAGATAGTGGAAAAATTCGTGCGATAGATGGCGTTGCCAGTGCATTTCTAGCAACAGTTCCACAACTGTTTGCTTTAACGAACGGCAATTTATCAGTACTCCATTCTCTGATCTGTTGAAGTTTGTGAAATATTGTTAGTTTACAGTTAGTAGTTGAATTAAAGCTGTAAATAAATAAATAAATATCCGTATTTATTTATTAGCTAGTATTAAGTAAGAACGCAATAAATTTGAATGCTTTTTAATAATTATAATAATATACATTACTTTTACATGCATTTTTGTCTGCTGTCTTCCTTGAGCAGCTCTCTCTCAGCTGTCGCTAGAGGCTTGCTGGACAAAAAACTACCTAATAAATTGCAAATTTGACATTGCACTCCCCCTCACAGATGGCGCCACCGGCCCCTGCTCTAATTCTTAGGCGCTCTTACACACACGCTTTCTCTCTCGCTTACAAACGCTCTCTCACGGCGCAAACCTTTGCTGCATTAGCGCCCGCCGGCCTCTCTCTCTCTCTCTCTGCAAGAGAGCGCGAGCGAGCGAGAGAAGGACAGAAAGAGTGCCAGGCGAATAGAGTCTCGAATAGCAGTGCAAATTGTTAGCTTTAAAAGCCCCCAAAGTCGGAAGTAATTCGTCAAATTGATGGGCAGACAGTTTTATACTCGTTAGCTAAAATACCCAAAAAATATATACAAATAGAAATACAAATAAAAATATAAACTGTGTGCAAAGAAAAGACAACAGTTTCTAATTATAATAAATCTATTAAAATCGTAAAACGTTGCAATGCAAAAAATATTCTCAACATATGCTGAAAATCAAAGCAAAGCAAAACGAAATTTGGCTCTGAATGCATTCGATGCACATGTGTGTGTGTGTGTGTGTGTGAGTGCCTCTATGAGTATGCGTGTGTGTGAAATAATTTGTTAAATTGTAAATTGCATAACTGTGAAATGTATACAAAAATGCCTTTAATTTTATCTAATAAAAAAAATACGACTTGTCTGCTTTAATTAGAGAAAATGTATCTACATTAAATTAACATACACACACACACATACATATACACATATTAATTGTGTTTAAAGTGTCAGCCATAAATCAGCTCACACACATATATATACATAGACAACAGGGATACCTAACAAAGTTACACACACAAACATAAGCACACGTTTTACAGTTAGTCGACAGCGGCAAAGAGACATTATCGTAATACAATCATAACAGCTGAATGCTGTCTGTAAAGTAGAATGTGAAATTGGAATTGGCATATAAATGCAGTTTTTGTTTTTGTCTATTTATGCAGTTATAATTGCTTTATTTTCATTTAAATATATAAATGTAAATTAGCTGAAAAATACAACAATTAGGCAAACACTTTTCATTTTATTTACATGCATTGTACACACTGTTTAACCATTTGTATGTATGCACGCCTGTATGTATGTATGTGTGTGTGTGTGTAGCCATGCTCTCAAAAATATGCTTGAAATCCGCAACAGGCAGGCAACAGGGTTATATTGTTAAGGCTACTGCGCCTGTCGCTCTCTCTCGCGCAAATAATCTCGCAAGTGGGAAATGAGAATAAGGGCAAAATATAATGCGTGTGCGAAAGAACTTTTTAAAAGAGAGGGTAAGCAAGCATAAAGAGAGGCATGCAAATTAAAAAGCAGCAGTAACTTTATGCGGGACCGTTTGCTCTTAATATAATAATAGCCGCAGTGTATATGTGAAATTGAAGAATAAGAATAAGGGCAAAATAGAGCGACAAAGTTTATTTTTAAAGAGAGGCATGCAAATTAATTAGCTGGACTGCTTGCTTTTAATATAACAAATAGTCTTAGCTTAAGAAAGAATGAGCTTAGAGGCGAAATGTTATGTTTGTGTGTCGAGGCAATTTTTTTTTTAAAGAGAGCGCAAACTTAACTGAGCAATGCAAATTGATAAGCAGTTACTCTTTGTAGGACTGCGCGCTCTTAATGTGAATGGTGTAGGTCAAGAAAGAAAATAAATAAAATAATGCATTGACTTAAAAATAAAAACAAATTGTGACATATACAAAAAAATTAAAAACAAGGACTATTATCTCAACTGTAGCGCTGTTATGGATACAGCGAGTGCGAAGAATAAAACAGAAACTGCTCTCAACTTAGGAAGAGGATCCTTGGATTATAGGAAGATCTGCGCAGATAATAATGAAAAAACAACGATTGAGAATAGCAAGGAACAAGAAGAAGAACAGCAGCCAAAGGACTTTTCCAAGCCAGTTGGCAAACTAATAGAAGATAATAATATAAACAATAATAATAATAATAATAATAATAATATTATTATTAGTAATAGTAATAATATGGATGCCAGCATGGAGGATCACATTTTCCACACTCCGCAAACTGCCAGCTCAAGTTTAATGTCCGAGTTGCTTTTGAGGCAACAACAGGATTTGCTGCAACAATGGTCTAAATTGGAGGAACCACAACGCAACTGGGAATTGGAGAAGCAACAACAACAACAACTTTTGGCTACACAAATGTTGTATGCACAATTTCTGCAAGCGCCGCAATTGAATCTGGAACAGGAGCGAGAAAGAAGAGTTCATATCTTAGAATTCTCTGGCTTGAGCAAGTCTGCTTTAGGAGCAGGAGCAGGGGGAGCAGCTGGGGGAGGAGGAGTAGCTACAGTCTCATCCTTGCAACAGGATAATAATAATAATAACAGAAATTTAAATGAGAGCAAAAATCAGACTCCAAATCAGAAACGTTCCAATCAGGATGTAGTATCCTTAAATGCCAACTGGCAAACCAAAATCAAGCCCACAACTAACAAATCGAAAAAGGATATTCAAACAGTAGCAAACGCTTCAAAATCCTATTTCTTTCAGGCTCAAAAAAAAGTGCTGTTTGATATTAAAAAGGGCTTGGAGCAATTAACAATGTTGTCCACACAATTTCAGCTGAATTTGCAGGATAACTCCTCCAGTTCCAATTCCAGTTCCAACTTGGAGCTGACTGTGCAACGTCAGCTGGCCACAAATCGTTGCAAGATCGAGGCGATGCTGCAGCAAGTGCGTCGTCTCTATCAGCAGTGGAGCAGCGCGGAACTTTACTATTTGCGCAGTCTGCAGAGATTGGGCTTGAATCCGATTACGACGAGGAGCAGTCAGCAATACACCGCCACACATGATGTTATGGCGCTGGCAGCAATTGCCTTGTCCGCGGAGAGCATAGCTGAGGATGTGCCGGAGCAGCAGGCAGAACAGGAGCAACAGGACCAAAACCCAGCACGCAGCTTGCAGGACATTGAGAATTTAATATTGCAGCAGGCAGCAGCAGCTGTGGTGAAGAATGGTTACAGTGACAGCATTGCCAGCAGTGACTCAAATCCAACAGAGGAGGGAGATGAGCAGGCGGAGCAGACAGAAGACGAGAAGCAGCTCCAGCTGGAGCTGGAACTGGAGCAGTCTTCCCCTTCAACGCCGCCCTGCATTTGGCATAGTAAATATAATAGTAAAAATCCAGCCGAAATCAAGCCAGAAAATTGCAATACCGCCGCTGAAATTCTACTCGAATATGCAACGCTAGCAAAGCTGCAGGACACGACGGCAGGCACTACAACAGCACTACAGCACTCCAGCAAAATACCAGAGAATCGTTGCCACACTACTACCACCAATGACTCTGTGTATTTAACCGAGATACAATTCCCGCCAACACCCACAACACCTCCGACGAGCAGCAACAGCAGCTGCTCCACCGTTACTGCCGCAACCGTACCGGCAACGGCCTCGCATAAATACCATCATCGTCGCAAATCGAGATATGCGCGACGCATCGACACAAATAATTCAAACATAATCCATAATGCAAATTCAAACGCGGCCCCAGCCTCAACTCTGACAGCGAATCAGGAGTTGAGTGCGAGCACTACTAGCTACAAGGTGCTCGCTATTTTGCCAAGCAGCTCCTCTACAACGACACCGCCTGTTTTTAGAGATGCCTCTGCATCCGCCTCTGCCTCCTCATCGACAGTTGCTGCACTCCAGGAACGGGCCATTTCGGACATGTTTAAGGCACAGTTTAATGCGCTGACTGCAGCAGCGGGCATTGGCGCCGGCGGGTGTCCTCCAGCAGCAAGTGTCCTTCATCCAATCCAAGCCAATCCGGCGGACAGCTGTGTTGACGGCATATCCTCCTTGTCGTCCTTGCCCTCGGATGCACCCTACGATCTGAGCATTGGCAACAGGCTTAAAAAAATGTAATATAAATATATATAATATTTTAAATATATGAGAATATGTCAATTTCATAGCAAACTAGCAAACATATATATATATATACAAATATAATTATGTATATATAAATAGATATTTAAAATACATAAAAACATTAAAACATTTATATATATATTTATCAGACTTTTATCAGAGATTAAAAAATATTTGAATAAATAAATATTAAAATATAATAAAAATTTAAATTTTTATAGAGACTTATTTAGAAATATTTGAAATATATATAAAAAAAATTATATTTAATATAAGCACATACATAAATATTTATATATACAGCAGACTTGAAAAATGTATATTTAATATAAGACAGGAATGCTTAAAAAGGAGTTATCCTGTTTTACACAACCTAAGCTACTAATGCATTTAGTAAATTAATTAATTTAATACTATTCTAATTCATAATTCCGATTAAATAGTATTCTAATTCAGTAATTTATTTTAAATAGTATTCGAACTCAGATTAATTTATTATTCTTATATTCTAATTTAATTAATTAATTCAGATTTAATAGTATTCTTATTCAATTATTCAGACTAAATAAAATTTTAACTCGACAATTTAGATTTAATAAAATTCGAATTCACAAATTCAGATTAAATAGTATATTTTAGCTTATTTTTTTTATTTATTTATAATAAAATTTAAAATAAATTTTTTTATTTATAATATATTATTTATTTGTAATAAATAAAATAAGCAAATAAATATATATATTAATATTCATTGCACAAAATATATATGCAAATATACTTAGTAATACAAAAATAAAATATATATATATAATTAATATGCTGGTTTTAATTGCAGAAACTTGGATATGAAAAGCTCATCGAATTCGCAGGGAAATAGCAACGATTGTAAGGATAGTTCCAGTAGCGATAAGAAGAAGCCGCATATCAAGAAACCGC
Source organism: Drosophila anomalipes (assembly GCA_035041615.1). NCBI lineage: Eukaryota > Metazoa > Arthropoda > Insecta > Diptera > Drosophilidae > Drosophila > Drosophila anomalipes. The sequence continues at coordinate 288,548 of JAWNKZ010000109.1, forward strand.
TGAATGCATTTATGCTCTACATGAAGGAGATGCGTGCCAAGGTCGTCGCCGAGTGCACCCTCAAGGAGTCGGCGGCGATCAATCAGATACTGGGGCGACGGGTAAGCTAACCGACCGACCGATCCATATATATATATATATATATATGTAATATATATATTCACAAAATGAAATGAAGCTAAAATAAAAAAAACATATAGTTTTTAGAGGGAGGGGGGAAACAAAAATATTCAAAGCTCTGCGAATGTGTTTCTCAATTGTTTCAGTGACCAACTCACTCAATAATGACAAAACTAACTGAAGGACTTGCAGATTAGAGGGTTTCCATTAAAAATGAGAAAGAAACACAGCATTTGCAAAACAAAAAACAAACAAAACAAAAAAATCTTTGTATAAATAATCAAAACTAATAATTCAAAATCAATTTTTAAGTTTTGTTTTTGGTTTTGTTTTTGTGTTTTGATATGGAAAATTAATGATGATAATGATGATAATGATGATGATTAATTTTGTAGTGGCACGAACTATCCCGCGAAGAACAAAGCAAATATTACGAAAAGGCGCGACAAGAGCGCCAATTGCATATGGAATTGTATCCGGGGTGGAGCGCACGAGATAACTACGGTTACGTCTCGAAAAAGAAAAAGCGTAAAAAAGACAGATCGACAGCGGATTCGGGAGGTATTGCACTAAAAAAAAAAACAAAAAATAAAAAAAAACACCAACAAAAAATTATGCTCAAATTTGTAAAACGATTTTCTTTATTATTATTCTATTACTCTCTATTTCATTCTTTCTCTCTCTCTCTCTCTCTCTATCAATCTCTCTCTCTAACCGCATTGAAATTTTATGTTTTTCGTTTCGATTTCCATTACAACTACATAAAAAAAACATGCATACAACAAAAATAACAACACACAACAAGCAATAACAAGCACATTATTTCAAATTTAGTACAACTAACAAATTAAAAATTAAAATTTAAAACTAAAAAAATGTAACTATTTTTATTGTAATTTGTGTAAATAATTAGCATAAATTTAACACTTGTAAAATACCCCACATAACAAAAAACCCTCGAAAACCAACAAAAATAAAACTAGACTAGACTTAGACTTAGACTAGACACAGACTATAGTTAATATATATAAATATTTAGCTGCTTCTACGTATATTTTTTTGATTTAGAATAAAGCTTGTGTAAATTATTTAATTTTGGTTGTTTGTTTGGCTGTTTTTTCTTTTCCAGACTTAATTATAATTAATAATATATATTTTTTTTGTATTTGGTTTTGGTAAATGATTTGGTTTTAAATTCTTTAGAATACAAATTATATATATATATATATATATATATATATATATATATATATATATTTAATTAATATGCAGCTTAGGGTTTAAGGAATAGACTTTATAATTTCCTTTTAAGGGTAATAAATTTTGTATATTTTCCCACTTGGCATACAACATCTATAAGAAGGGAATCTTAAAGAGAATTACCCCATCAAATTCCACTCTTCATCTTCGTTCGATAAACTCCTGATTATATATAATTAAGAGAGCAGCTAGTATTTATTTTTGTAGGGCTACATACATCTATATATCTCTAAGGGGTTTCAATTGGCAATTATAATCATTGTAATAGTAATAATAATAATAATGAAACACACTCTCACGCTCACACACAAAAAAAGATATATACACCAAAAATATATATATATACAATTATTGTATTTATTCAAATTGGCAAGCAAAAGTCCAAAAAACAAAACGGGAAAAGATAGAAAAAAAAACCAAAACGAAAACTTCATTTTATTTAATACTTTCATTTCCATGGAAATCAGATATATATGTATATACATATATATATATACTGAAACTGAATATATATTCTCTGTGTGGACTTTCAATTGGCGAATGCATGCATACCCGAAACCGTCTACCAGATCGATCCGTCAAAGCTTTTCAACAACAACAATAACTACTACTACTACTTTATTTTGCGCAGTGTAAAAACGTTAAAGAACCGATACTTTCCGTTACTAGTACCAAATAGTCGTCAGATAAAGTAAACTATATTAAATTAGCATGTAAAAGAAATAGAAAACAAAAAACTGAACCAACGTTTGATTAATTTGTTTATATCTATCTTTATTTTTTCAATATTTTCCAACTGCGCTTAACGCAAAAAAAAAAACGAAAACAAATCGAAAAATACGAATATACAAACTATATATATTTGTCGCGTAAATCCCCTCGACACACCTCTCCCCCTCTTGAAACCCCGCCCATGCAGTGGCATGCGCTGGGCCGCGAGGAGCAGGCGAAATATTATGAGCTGGCCAGAAGGGAGCGTCAGCTGCACATGCAAATGTATCCCGATTGGAGTTCGCGCACAAATGCCACACGTGGCAAGAAGCGGAAACGGAAACAAGACGCAAACAGCAGCAACAACAGCGATGCAGGCGGCGGAGGTTAGATTTCCCTCTCTATATATACATCTATATATATTCTCTCTCTCTGTATAACAAAATATATATATATAAATATATATACCAACTACCAAAGAAGAAAAAGGAATCTGATCCAACAAAATATCATCCTGATCTGTGTTTGTTTTTTTTTATTATATAGATATATATGTAAAAAAGAAATTATGTACATAAATGTGAAATAATTAGAAATACTTATTATGCTCCAGGCTTTGCAATTGAAATCCAATCAGAATAAAATCAGAAACGATTAGCAAAATTTATAATTAATTACATAAATGATTTAGCCGACTTTTTATATATATATATATATATATAAATATGAGTGTGTGAGGGCAGTTTTTGTTTTCGGCACCAGTCGAAAGAAAATCATGCAAAAAGAAAAAAATAATACACATATGCATATACATCATACATCATGCATCAATCATGCAATCAATCGCTCAATCATTCATCAATGATTGTGAGCTATTTTCTATTAGAAATGATGTGAATGTAAAAATGAACACGAATATGGCATACATAGAATGTAAATTTGTATTTAATTAATAACATCGTTTAGTGCATGCGTATATATATTGTATGTGTACGCCCAAAAATAATATATATAATTTATTAACTAATTAACAGTCGCTTAATTAGTAATTAGCTGGTGCGTGTATTAGTCAAATAATTAATAGCTAAATTCCACTGATAAATAAATATAAATACAAAATAACAATTAAATATTATACATAAATAGTTTTAATTGCCTTTTTAATTATTTAGCTTTTTATTATTATTTATTATACATCTATTAGAGGAAATAATAAATATAAAGATAAATACCAAAATAATAATTAAACATAAAATTCTAAATAGTTTTAAACGCTTATTTAATTATTTATCAAGTGGAAACTAGCTATAGAAAATAATAACAATAATAAATAATTAATTATTAATTGCCGTAATTAAAATGTAAAATTAATTTGTGGAGTTGTGTGTGTAATAAGAAAAGGCTACAGCTATAAAATAATTACTAATATATGTATATATTGATCAATAGTTTTTCTGTCCTCATTTCTTGTAGTGTATATCTCTTCTCTCACTCTCCTTTTCTCACTGTGTATGTGTGTGTGCTTAAGACTTAATTAAATTTAGTGATTACAGTGATTGTACTGAATGCTTCTTTGCGAGTAAATGTTCTGCTGCCCCCAAACAACAACTAACTAACAAAACAACTACCATATGCCCATTAACCAATTAATATTATATTCAACTATTATTATATTAAACATACGTATATTATATATTCTACCAGGCAACAATATGAAAAAGTGTCGAGCGCGATTCGGGTTGGATCAGCAAAATCAGTGGTGCAAACCCTGCAGGTAAATTATCTATTGTTTAAACAAAAAATGATTTATTATTATTATTTACTGCATTTACTGCGCTTGTGTCTTAAGTAAATATTAAATAAAATGTGCTCATGTAAATTTCAAATTAATAATCTTAATTAAAGCAGTGAATTAACTGTCAATCAGCCAATCAATCATTAATCATAAGCGCAGTAAGAAATCCTCTATGTACATACGATAAAAAAACATTTAAGCGTACATCTATATTAGAGTTGTACGTGGTAAAAACTAAAATTAAAATCTTTCAAATTTACAATTAAAAGTTTACAACTAAAAATGCATAATTAAACATTCACAATTATGTGAATAAGCCAAAATCAACTGTCCCTCTCTCTCACTCTCTCTTTCCCTCTCTCTCTCTCTCTTTGATTGCTAGAAAGTTTATTTATATATATGTATATCTATGATATATACATATATCGCCTAAGTCACCCAATTCTTTATATAGATTATGCTCAATTAATCACTGATCAAGAATATTTGCTCTTTTGAAAGCATTTTTAAATAAATATATATTGCAGGCAATATTATATGTTATTTAATAATTGAATTATTTGAAATTATATTCAAAAAGCAACTAATTATGAAAATTAACAATTTGTGGCATCATTTCTATATACTCTGCCATTCTGATCTGATCTGTTACTATTTTATGCTAAAAGTAGGGGTTTTAGTGGGAGTACTTGCAGAGCAGTAAAATTTAAATAATTAATTAAAATAAGTACAATAAATAAAATAAATAAATTAATAAATAATAAATATAAATTCAAATATATAAAATCAGGTTTAATTCAAATATATCTATTAAATTCGTATATCTAAAATCGGCAAATATTAAAACTCTGGCCCAATAATTAAATAGTCATAGTCTTCGACTTTATTCAATTCTGTTACAACTCTAATATAAATGTATATATTATATATATATATATATTACAAAGGCAAAGTCCCAAACTAAATCCCTTCAATTTAAATAATTCCATTTAAATTGTTGTATTTTATATATATAAAGTAGACAAAAACACACACACCTTATAAGAATTCCACACAAATTATCTACACCACATACCTTTTTAAGTCGTACCAGAAATACACATACACACAACGCACACATACACATATATATATATATATATTTATATATATATATATATATATAGATATATAAATATATATATACAAATAAATCGGTGAAACTAACGAAAAAAGGCCATTTTGCATGCTAAACAAAAATAAAAAACTAAAAAAGTGCCTGCTCTCTCCTACATACCACCCTGCTCCTGCCCCTGCACAGGACCAACGTTCTTATTATAATTTGTCAAATATATATTGATATCTGAAGAGTGAATCTTTAAGTGAATATAGCAACTTTCCCCTTGACTTCTGCTGATAAGGGTTTTTTTTTCAATGGGAAGGAATATTTAAATTTAAATAATTCAATGAGCTTTTAAATTTAAATTAAATGCGGCAGGCACTCAATATTTAAAAAATCCTGTAAATCCCTGTTAGATCCCTCAGAGTATATAGATTATTGATGAGCTTTGCTAGCCAAGTCTGCCAATTTTTCTGAGCTATCTTTTTTAAATTTGCATAATATGTATTATATATACATATTATTATTATATATATTATATATGTTATAGGAACTGTTGATTGATAATATGAGTTTGTATAATTTCCAGTTTTTCTAGGATAGCTCAAATTTATAGAGTTCTTTCTCCAAAGCTATATATATACTGAGACGATTTCTATATACTGTAGAAATATAGTCTACTTACACATAATTCTCTCTGGATTTTTTTGTAGTAATAGCTTTGCTTTGCTAGATTTTCCACTCGATTGTTGAATTTTTAACATCATTTTTTATTTTAAGATGAGTTTATGGCTGAGGAACTTTTTAGTTTTCTTTCTTTTTTTGGTTTGGTAAGATTTTTGGGATATGTTTCTAGCATATCTGCCAATAGGTAGAGAATAATCTGCAGGCAGTCAGTTTATAATTCGAAAATTGCGTCTCAAATCAAATGTTTATCTGCAGAAACAAATAAATTTGATGGTTGTTCTTCTTCTAATAACTAACTATTGGATGAATTGTTGAAAAGTTGCCCATTTTCAAATGATGCTTGCATTAAAACGATCCTTAATTAAACACACACACACACACAATATACACACAGCTACACTGAAACAAAAAACAGAATATTTTGAGCGCTCTTTTGTTATAAACTAAATCCTTTAACTACTCAATTCAATTGTTAAGCAAATCTCTTTGAACCAACTTAAAAATTGCTCTCTCAAACTCTCCAATTACCAACTCTCAACTCTGCAATTATCAACTGTACAACTGTCAACTCTCCAAATCTCAACTGGAAACTCTCCAAATCTCCAAATCTTAATTGTGAACTCTCCAATTGTGAAATTACAACTGGAAACTCTCCAATTACCAACACCTCAATTATTAACTGGAAACTCTCCAACTATCAATTCTACAAAACTAAATTTTAAACTCTCCAAATCATGAATGTGAACTCTCCAATTATGAAATTACAACTGGAAACTCTCCAATTACCAACACCTCAATTATCAACTGGGAACTCGCCAACTATTAACTCTCCAAATCTCAACTGGAAACTCTCCAATTATAACCTGGAAACTCTCAAAATCTGCAATTAACAAACTGTGAAATCTCCAATTATAAACTCTCCACTCGAAACTGTCCACTCTCAGTCCCAGTGTTGGCTTGGGCAACAGCAGCAGCAGCAACATTGGCGGCATACTCACTCACACCCCAGCCGGAGGCATGGTAGGTGTTGGTGGCATCGGTATCGGTGTCGGTGTCAATGTGATGAATAGCATAAGTAGCATAGGCATGCTCAATCCGACGACGACGACGCCAACGACGACGGTCATGTTGCCCAATTCGTCTTCAAGTTCCTCATCCTCATCGACATCCTCTTCGCATACGACGCATCTCCAAATGATGGCCAGCACTGGCAATGCAACAGCAGCACCTTTAAATGGGGGAGGAGGAGGAGGAGGTGGAGGGGGAGGGGGAGGGGGAGGGGGTGGAAGTGGCGCCTCTGCCAGCAATCAACAGCTCTCGCCCCAAGCGCCGCCAACTTATGTAAATTTGTAAAAAAAAAAATAAGAGATAAAAGATAAAAGAACCAGATCATCATCCCCCTCCCGCCCCTGCCCCCTGCCCCGTACCCCTCAAGTGGACGGACAACATGCAAAATGCATTGCACACCTAATTAAAAATCAGCTCGAAGCGAGGCTGGCGTATCTCAATCAGCATTTAAAAAGCCAGTAAATAAATAAAATATTAATTCTACAATTACAATTTTTGTTGTATGCCAATAACTAAAAAAAAGCAAAAAGAAAAACAATTGCATATATAAAAAAATTGTTATGTTCTTTGCCAAACAAAAATAAGTAAGCCGCATTAGCAACAATTATTTGTTTGTTATTTTATGTATATATATTTAATATTTATTTAATATTCATTTAATATAGTTTGTAGCAAGAGCAAACACTTTAAAATCAAAGAAAAACTTTATTTAATCTTTGAATGCAGTCGGTTTTTCCAGTTTTATTTATTTTAATTGCAATTTCCGTATTTTATTAATTTAAATACAAGCTTCAGAAATAAATTAAAAGCAAAGCAATTTTTTCCAGTTTTCATTATTTTAATTTCAAATTTGAGGCTTTAATTAAATTAATTACAAATTTCAGCTGTTTTCATTTAAAGTCAACTTTTTTATTCGGTTGTAGGCAAATCCTTACTTCTGTTTATTTCTTCTCAATTCACAATTTAATTCGGAGTTCGTTTTTTTTTTTGATAGAGTTAAAAAAATAAGGAAACGAAAAGGAAAATATTGTAATTAAATTAGATAAATTAAATTGTGCTGATGCGGCATTTAAATATGACTTTTATATACATGTCGTATATATATACACAACTGATTCCTAATTACTTCGATGTACATACAAATTTTATTTGCTGTTTTATAAACCAAAGTTTGTTGTATTGTTGTATATATATATAATTAATGGAGGCCTATACATATATTTATTTATTTATATATGCAGTTATTTGAGGCATATATAAATAATATATATATAATTAATTAATGCATTTATATAATTAATTTTATATTTGATTATATATTTATATACATATATCGTTGATAATTAATTCATTGATTAAATTGAATTAAATAATTAATTCCACTTACAACGAACTTTAATTTAAATTTTTTGCTAGAGCTGTTTGATATTGTTGTTGTTGTCGTTGTTGCTGTTGTTGTTGTTGCAGTTGTTTGCCTTTTGTTTTTTATCTTTGAATTTTGTTTCTTTAACGAACAAGTTGTTTTTATATTTATTGTTGATTAGCCAACAATTTATTCTAATTTAATATTCGATGTTCGATTCCTACGAGTGAGTTGGATATTTTTTTAATTTACGGTTTGCTTATGCCCCCAACTAACTTTATTGTATATATATATAATATATATATATATTTATTTGTTTTGTTGTTGTCTAAAGAATGACTGGTACTTTTCGCATTGGAATGTTTGGAGACCACTGCAAATCTTTTTCAATTTACCTCAATTGCCAGAGTTAGTTGCTTTTATTTATTTATAATTAATAACTAATTCAGTTTGAAGACGGATTTCAATACTTAAATCATTTTTAAGAATTGTTAATTTCTCAAATATATATTTAAATAATTAATATAGAAAATTAATTCTTATATATACATAATTGAAAATAATTGATACGGACAAAAGAAGTATTGGTTTCTTAAATATATATATACAAATAATTGCTTTAATGATGAGAATAATGCAATCCGGTTTATTTATTATGGTTTTCTCGACTAATCTTTCTAATAAATATAAGAAAGAATTTTGTTACCTTCTTGTTTTGAGGTTTTTATTTTTTTTTTTTTTGTTATGTGAAATTCCTGCATGCAGTTATTAAAATAATAAACAAATATATATATATATATGGAGAGAGGGCCCAATTAATTGATAGAAACCAAGTTGATATATATTTTATTATTTGGCATTTAAATTTCAATTTTAAATGCTAGAGAAATGGCGAAATAATAAATATATATTTAGACAGTCAATGCAGATCTTTAACATGTATCGCTTTGGAGAGCACCCATATACGTTTTGAAAAAGGAAAGCCCAAAAAAAACGGCACGCTTTTGATTTGATTTTTTAGCGTAGCATTTTTTGTTGCACGATTGAAAAATTTATTTTTTATGCATGCATTTATTTATTAATTTGTCAATCAAATCTCAATGGTCATTTTGTGCATTTGCTGTGTGGAATGCCTTAAACATATATAGACATATATATATATATATATATATATATATATATGTTTGCATAGAGCACCTTTTAAATAATGAATTTTCCACGCTGAATTCAACTAATTAAGCATTTTCTCTCTATATCTCTCTTTCTATATGTTTTATTTCCATTTTTCTTCGTATGACCAGACGCAAAAAGAAATGCATTCGTTATATGGAAGCGCTGAATGGAAATGGCGGCGGCAGCCACGAAGATGGCAGCGGCATGGATGACACTGGAAATCTGAGTCAGATGAGCGACGATGACGAGGACGATGATGATTTGATCGGTGGCGCCGGCGACATCAGCTGCGGGAGCGGTGACGAAAGCGAAATGACAACAACAACGACGACGGCGATGACGACGAATAAAATACCGGCGGATAACGAGGACAACGAATCAATGAGTCAATCGCTTTCCAGTCCTGGCTGTTTGAGCGGCCTTTCCAGTCTGCAGAGTCCCTCGACAACGGCCAGTTTGGCCAGTCCACTTAACATGAACATGTTAACTAGTCCAGCGACGACAGCCGTCCCCAGCAGCAGCACCAGCAGCAACAACAATATGCTCTCCCTCTCGCTCTCACTGGCAGTGGCTGAGAGCAATAATAACAGCAGCAACAGCAGCAGTCAACAGCCGTCAAGGATAACAGCAACGGCGGGCACGACTTCCAGCAGCGGCGGCTCTTCGAGCAGTAGCCTTAACAGCAGCAGCAATACCCCGAATACCTCAACAACAACAACAGCAGCAAGCATTGCGTCTCCGGCGACGTCTGCAGCAGCGTCAACGTCAGCGTCTGAGCGCGCCATGATGCTTGGCACACGCTTCAGCCATTTGGGCATGGGCCTCAGCCTGCAGGCAGCAGAGCAGCAACAGCAGCAGCAGCTCTTTCCAGCTGCTAATAGCAACAGCAATATCAGTGCCAGCAGCAATAACAACGCCAACCACAATAACAGCAGCCTACCAGCTACAAACGGTTTTAGCGGGTACGCCTGCTTAAAAATAACAGCGCCAACAGCAACGACATCACTGCCGCTCGCCGCTGCCAGCAGTTTGCATCGCAATCCGATTGGTGCGAATCCGCGGGACATAAACAATCCGCTGAGCATTAATCAGCTGACCAAACGGCGAGAGGAGCACAACAATATTGCATTAATCGCTGAGGCGCAACAGCAGCAGTCAATTTTGCGACACAATCCATATGCGCATCATCAACCGCATGCACACCAGCATACACATGCACAACAACATCTACATCAGCTTCCACATCAGCTTCCACACCAGCATCCACATCAACATGCGCTGGCGCATGCTCATCACTCATTATTCGGCAGCAGTCTGAGTCAACATTTTCAGCAACAGCTGTTAGCAGCCTCTAACAGCAGCAGCAACAGTAACGTTAACAGCAGCAGCGGCGGCGTCAGCTCAGTTAACAACTCTGGCATTGTGCCAGCGATCGATGCGCCGACGTCTTTGACTAACATAAAGCGTCGAAATACAAACGATCCGCCGCCGGCGACAGCCAATGGCAATGCAGCTGAAACGGGCGCCATAAGCGTTTCATAGCAGGCTGGAATATGCATAATAATAATAATATCAACGTGCAATAAGTACAACATTCTCTACCACTCTCTCTCACTCTCTCCCCCCTCTCTCTCTCTCTCTCTCTCTCTCTCTCTCTCTCTCTCTCTCTTTGTCTGTCAAAGCCATCGTCATAACGTGTAACTTGTGGCCATTAATATTAATTGGAAAAGTGCCAAAAGCTACATGTATACCATGTATGTATGTATGTACCTTGTACCCGGTACATCACTTGTACATTTAAAGGCCAGCAAACGAATTTAGGAAGCAAAACAAACGAAAAACAAAAACAATCATAATTCCAGTGTGAACTAGTCCTGCTAAACACACACACACACACACATGCATACACCTAAAAAAAATTAGCTAGAGCTCTGAATACAAAATAAACACGATAATCATGTAAAGAAAAAAAGATTTAAGCATGCATACACACAAAAATAACTTTATTATTGAGCAATTTTCCACTGAATGCTGCACAAGTTTTTTGGAAATTTATAATTGGTTTAATTTTGACAGTGTTTTTTTTTAATCAAGTTAAGCAAATTGAAAGTGCTATCGTTCTTTTTTTCTCTTTGTGTATTTGCATCAAGACCAACAAAATGTATTTCCAATTGCTTCCAATATGTGTACACATTTCCATTAATACTAGAACCGAAAAGCTCAGTTTTATTTCTTTAACAAAAGCTTTAATTTTAAAACTTTAAGAAGGTTTTATGCTGCTGCAATATGTACATACATATCCACACACACACATATATAAAAATCATGTTTATAAAAAAAGAATGTTTACTTGCGAACACTCAAAAAAATATAATATACAATCAAATTAAATAAACATTGTTCTTAAAACCAACAGTATTATTTATAATTTGTATCAAAAATGTATATATGTATGTATTTACGTGTGTGTGTGTATATATGTATAAAAAAATTTTTGTTAAAAACGTACGAATTTATTGACATAACTGAACCTGATATAGCTGCTATGGCAGATTAAGTATCCGTGTGTCTGTCTTTCTGTCTAATATGTATGTATATTTGTTCATGAGTACATATGTATAGCATTTTTAACTGCAAAAGAAAAAGAACAAATCCTTTTTAAATTTCTCTTTATTTTTAATCCCTTATTATATTTTTTTAATTTCTTGTTTAATTCTTAAAAGTCACTGCTTCTTTTTGTTAAGTGTATGCATGCAGCTAAGTTGTTTAGGTGAACCAATTGGAGAATGAATCAGAAAAAGAAAGAAAGAAAAATAGCTTTCAATATTAGCTTATACTGGAATACACACACACATATGTATTTGTATGTAAGTATGTGTGATCACATAGATATGTTAACATATAGCATAAGCGTTTAACATTTAAAGTTGTGAATTTCTATTAAATGTGTATGTAAAAAAAACTAAAAGCCAAACATTCAATGCAGAAAACAAGTATAAATATAAATATATATAAATGTAAATGTAAATGTGAATTTAATTAATGCGATATTAACAGTAACAGTGTATTTAAATGTTACATACACACAAATACATATACATATGTAAGCACAACAATGTGTGTTAAGCCATTGCCAATTATAAAAAGACTGTTAAGTAACATATTAAATTAAAACAACACGTGTACATATATAACATACACATAACATGCATGAGTCTGTTGCGCTGTTAAATGCAGCACGGCACGAACTACATACATACACACACGCACACAGACACACATATGTATGTTTGTATGCGTAACGAATCACAATCACAAAAGCCAAATACGATTGACGACGGATGAGGTGATCTGAGCTGAGCTGAGCTGAGCTGAGCTGTGGTGAGTTGTCAAATGTAAACACACACACACACACACATGTGTATGTATATTTAGCTTTAGTAAAAAGAAAGGAAAAGAAAAGAAAGATTTATATTTAAGTTAAACAATGCTTCCAATTTTCTGTGTTTTTTTATTTGAATTTTTGTACGTTAGTACGTTAGTAGTGCATATGTGGAACCGTTTTGCAATATCTATACACTTTTATTTATTTATTTACCCTTAACTCTTAAGTTTAATTTTAACAATTCTATTTTTCTCATTTATGTACCTACATGCATGCTGTTAACAAGCGCACTGTTCACAGACAAAAGCTCCGCAAATGTCTTTACACATACACACACACATACATCTGCTAAGCTCAACATTCAACTCAACTCAAGTCAGTTAAGCATAAATGTTGTCAAGCATCAAATATTAAATGAACACACAAACACATACATACTTATGTAGACATGTATAAGTAGATCAATGTGAGCAGCAATAGCTAAATGTAAATGTGCATGCAGGTAATTGTACATACATAGCTGATATGCAGAGCTTTGAATCAGCCTGCTTTTTTCTGTGCGCCTGAGCTTTGCAGACATTCGCTCTCGCTTGAGCTGTGAGTTACCCTGTGCGGCTCGTAATGTCACTGAGTATTTTTGCTCCTGCATGAGTCACCCTGTCTGATCGTGTGCGTGTTTGTTTATGTGTGCATGTGTATTTCAAAGCAGACAGGAAGAAGAAGCAGAGCTAATTACGATTTACGCTGGTTTTTGCATTAAAGCAATAAGAATAAAAAATAAGCTAAGTCAATAAATTACACTGATTGGTTAATTGTTCCGTTTATTTTTTAGTAGCTCTCTAAACTGTAAGTAGGCAATAGTAATTAGTAAAGAGGTTAAATATAATATTAAATAATATAATAAATACACACATATCTAGATTTACAAAGTATTCTATATATATAAATAAATACATATATAATAAATACTACATATTAAATGTTATATACACCCATACTTATTACACAGATAGTAGTTATATTATATGCATAATAAACAAGAAAAAATCAAGCATTCACTTAAGAAAATCAAAGAAACATTAAATTGGTAATACAAAAAATAAATGTACGATATTTAAATGAAAATATCAAATCAAATACGGTTTAATAAAAAACAACAAACAAAAAACATGTTGACAAGAGAAACAACACAGTTTTTTTAATTTAAATCGGGCGGCTTTTATTTTTTAATCGATTATTGTTATCGATTACTGGGAATTGCCAGAGGCCGATGACAAAAGCTGCTTTTTTAGCAATTTCCCCAGCAGCAAATACCACCACAGTAGTTCTGTTTTGAGTTTCATTGGCAAATAAAAAAAAACAAATTGCTGTATAATTTGAATATATGTATATATATATATATTGGAATATATAAATTCATCTATTCATATATATATTTATTCTTATATATTAACATAAATACATACATACACTTTTAAATTTTTTTTTAATAAATAACTAAAATGAACGCTAAATGCTGAATACATTTTTTTATTTCCAATCATTAAAACGTAAGCACAATATAAATTTATATATATATATGTACATACATATATATATATATATACATATATATATATTTATATAGCTGATATATATAATTGCTTAAAGTGAAGAGTTGGTGTTTAATAAAAAGTATTTATTTATTTTTTTGTTGCCAGCTGCTTGTGTCATTTATTATATTGTGGTAAAGGCCAAATATATATTTATATTATGAAGTTAGATATTAATTTTTAACAATAAACATTTATACATTATGTGGGTAGATAGTTTATTTAATCTCAGTCTGCACTAAAACAAACCGATATGTATTTTTAAATTAAGCTCAAATGAAGGGAACACAAACATAATTTCTTGCGATTGTTCTTATTTTACATAATTTAAGTTTTTTTTTCAAGTTCAACAATTGTTTATGCTGGAAGATTATTTAGCTAGTTTTTTTTATTAAATAACAAACAAAAAAAGTAATGCTGCTGATAAGGAAACATGCATGTAGTATAATTTAATAAGTGAGATTAGTTTTCCAATAATTAATTAATTTATAAATTGTATATTTGATAATCGTATAATATATTTAAGAGGTAATATTGTTTACGATTTGTTTTCTGTATTTTAAACTGTATTTCAAATGAATTTTCAGTATTTGCTACAAGAATGAACTGTTCCTGCTTAAAGTGAACATAAGTTGGTATTATAATACATTAAAATATATATATATTATATATGCTAAAACTGCTGGCCATATTAAATTGAGAATATATATATATATATATATATATATATATATATATATAGTAATGCTCTTTACATATATTCTTGTATATATATTTATTTTTTTTTTTTGGTGTTTTGGCTCAAATTAAGCTGGGAAGTGAAAATGAGAAATAAAGCTGGACATGAACTTAAATTTAGAACCAACCGCCGCTTCCCAGCTTCGAGCTAAGTCCACCAATGCCCTTGCCCAGTAAATTGCCAACACGGCCAGCTACCACATTGGTAACAGCTGCCGCCTGCGAGGCACCAATCTTAGCCTTTGGCATGCCACCACGCGATGAGGATCCACCAGCACCACCAGCCTCATCTCCCGCATCCTCCTCATCTCCATTGCGTACATCGTCCCCGTTTCTACAAGAGAACCTTCAATGTATTAAATAAATTCCTAGCAGTAATTATAATTATATTTACTCATCGCCATCGGCTACGTCGGGCATTGTCAGGGCACAAGTCGCCTCCTCAGCAGTCATTCGTTGTATAACTGTCTGATATGATTTTGAATTCAGTTTGTCCTCGAGCACACCCTGCAGCTCAAAGTCCGAATAGATTTTCTGTTTTTCGGAATATAAAATCAAAACCATTATTTTAAAGGCAGAGTATTCTAATTGATATGAATAATAAATATACATTAAATATACACAAATTAACTTGTAATTGACTTCTAATTTATATAAATATATATATAAAAATTAATATATAAATGTAAATATGCAAATTATTGATCAACTGCACAAATTTTAACAAGATCAGATAAGAAATAAGCCCGTTTTAATCGAAACGTTATTTTTTTAGTTTTGTTGCTTTTTTCCAACGACATATATTAATTATTACACATATTATATGTTATACATATTTTTTAAACTTCTCTCTTACCTTTATGATGTGAGAGATGGAGGTGACCTGGGCGTAGTGTAGGGCATGATCCATGCGCTCCGAGAGCCACGTAGAGAGCATGGCGATTTGCTGGCAATACCATTGCTCGAAGAAGTTAAGGGTCCAGAGATCATCACCGATTTTGCCGCGAATCTGATCCATGTTGTTGCGAAAGAAATTCACATAGCCCTGACCGAGATCCTTGCCGGAACTGGACACATTCGTAAAGCTAAGAATTGAGCCAATTAGGCTGCCCTCATCGTAACGGGCCAATTTTGACAAAGTCGACTCCAGCACTGACATAAGTTTGCCACTGAGGCCTTGTGTCATCGCCACATTCGCTTTGTCAATTTGATCATCAATTTTCGCATGAAATTTGTACTACAATAAATAAATAGATTAATTAATCGGTCCCTCAATCAATCATCAATAATCGCCGCACTTACCAGATCAATACCATCAATGGTAGTTAATTTAAAGCTTTGATTTTTAGCATCTAATATCACATTTACCATGGCGCACATCTCTGTCGGTATTATATAATCGGTCGATATGAAGGCAACATTTTTCTTCAACCACGATTGAAACGATGCATCCGTTCGCTGTATACACTGCTCAATCATATCAACGGCCATCATTTTCAGCCGTTGCTCCAAATGCTGACGAAATTCCGCATCTGGCCAGTGTAAATCGCGTATAAACGATTGCAATGCGTCCAATTTCCAAAATAGATCCTCAGAAGTCGCACAGCCATTTCTAAATAATCGAAAATACAGAAAACATTTATTAAGTAATTATTTAATCATTTATTTTCGATTTCATTCAATGCAGGTATTTTTTTTAATACTAAGAGCAATTCTTCTAAACCTACTCAGAAATATATTTGTATGTGTATATATTTATTTAAATGTTTATTTATATATATGATTTAAATATTTATATATTTACATACAAGACTCAACTACGCAATCTTCCTACGTAAGCGCATTTAACACTAGTGACAAAAAAAACAGCGTCCAAAAAATCTTTTGCATTCACTACAGGCAATAAAGCTATGTTCATATTAATATTAATAATAATAATTTAAGTAGACTTAAATGTGATTTTAAATCTGCGTATGGAATTAACTTAACTTGATGTCGATATTAATATAATTAATGTATTTATACATTTAAATATATAATATAAATGGTGGCTAAATACCCAAGCACAATGCTAACAATTTGTTAATGTTAAGCTGCCGCTAATGTTACGTAACGGAATAACGTAGGCTAAGGTGAGTGCTAACATAACGGTCGATCGTTCTCAGCTCAATGTTTAAGGTGAAATGTGAACTTTTAATTACAGCCAAGCCATAACGTGAAACAAGGAAAAACAAAAATTAGATTTGAATGCTATACATATACTATGTATATGTATGTGAAGATCAGCAATTTATTTATTTGTGATATTTAAAATTATAAATTCGTCTTATATTTACTAATTATTTAAATTACTACTTGTCATAGGCATATGTAATATTATATTTAATAACAGTTATTTAACATTTGCATGTGAACAACAGTGAATGTTAATGTTATGGCGCTAAAAAAAGCTCTAGGATAAATATTATGCAGAGCAAAACAACAACAACGTAATGCAAATAGAGAGAGAGAGAACGCTATGTATGTAGATAAGAAAAACCTCATTTCATCGGCAGCCGCAGCAGCCGCTGTTCGCCTTGGCAACTTCGGCACATAGAAATTGACTTGATCTTTCTTGCCGCTGAGCAGAGCGGCGGGGTTGAGGGCTGCCGTGTTTAGCGCCTGCGCTGCATTATTTAATGCGCTCGGATTCAAGGCGGCGTTTATCCTTAAATATATATATACATATATATATATAGTGGTCACACAAAAATATTTGTTAAATATTATCGAAAACATATACATACGGGGAATATTTAAAATTTACAATGAGAATGGAGTCGAGAGCGAACGAGCGAGAGAGTGGGAGAATGGCAGAGCTTTTTTGAACATTTATGTATTTGGGTCTGTGTATGTGCGTCTGTGTATGTGTATGTGTGTCTGTGCATTTGTATGCGTATGTGTGTGTATGTGTGCATGTGTATGTATGTGTGTGTGTATGTGTTTGTGTATGTGTTTGTGTGTGTGTATGTGTTTGTGTGTGTGTATGTGTGTGTAAGTGTGTGTGTGTATATGTGTGTGTATGTGTGTGTAAGTGTGTGTGTGTGTATGTGTGTGTAAGTGTGTGTGTGTGTATGTGTGTGTGTGTGTGTATGTGTGTGTGTGTGTATGTGTGTGTATGTGCATGTGTGTGTATGTGTGTGTGTGTGTGTGTGTGTGTAGCATTTATTATTCTTATAACACACACACACATACAGAAGTTGAGTCCAACTGCTTAACATTAATGCTTGCACACCAATAGCGAACACACGTATACACATATAACCACACAACAAATACAGTTGCGGCAAAAATAATAGCACCACTTTCATAAATTAAAGTTCTTTTCAATATATTTTTATTTTATTTCATTTAAAAGTGTCAAAACGTAGTAAATAAATTCATTTATTGCAATCGTTTATTTATTTATAATTTGAAAAATGCTGTTCTTATTTTTATCGTTCATTATCAGCCCTTTTCATTAAATTTAATTTGAATTTGAATCGAATTTAAATAAGTTGAAAGCACTTAATATAATTATGCTTTTTAAGTCTTCTTTCAGTTTTTAAACTTGCCAATTTCAAAGTGGTGCTATTAATTTTGCCGCAATTGTATAATTTATGCGCTCGCTTTATACATAATTATTTTAGCCGTTAGATATATATATATATATATATATATATATATATATATATATATATATATATATACATATATATATACATATATAAGTAAATATGTACTTATTTGTAATATTCGTTTATAAATTATGCCTGGGTCTCTTAAGATAATCAATGTTTTATAAAATTCATTTTGCCCAAATAAAAAGTACCTCACTGTTTTGAATTTGTATTTATAGCCTTATTATAAATTATATTTATGTATATGAAATGTATTTATGTATGTATGTACATGCAAGAAATCAATACGATATTCTATATATATTTAGATAATATAGATTTAGACTTACCCCTTGCTTTCCCAACGTTCCTTCTCGAAACCCTTGTGTATAGATTGGGCTATCGATGATTCCATCAGATCCACATAACGAACGACCAACGGAGCAAAAGTATCACGCAAATGCTGGTGAAATCTTCCATTTCGTAAATTATCTAAAAAAGAAATCAATAATAACAATAATAACCAAATAACACACTCTCACAAGAATTGTTTTAAATTTGTAAATTTAAGCAACTTATGAAAATATTTTTAAAAATGGCAAAAGATTCTAGAAAAATGGAAACAAAAAAAACTCTTAATTTTATTCAGCTTTAACCACCTATTTGAATTTATTTAAAATTTAAACAAAATTTATAAGCTTTAATATAATATAATATAGTTTGAAAAAAATAAAGGAAATGAAAAATAATAAATAAAATATATATATAAATTAAATTTATAGGGGAAATACTAATAGGAATACTGTTAAAAATGAGTATTTGAATAAATAGCAAAACGAAAACTTTGTTTTTTCATTTTCGTTCACTTACCATCCGATCTTAGGTAATCGTTAAGTATTTGAAAAAGGGGGAATGAGTCCCAGGTATCTGGTGCTTGTTCGGACAGAACTCTGTCCATATCAACTGCGAATAGAGACCAAAAGATTTCCGCATGTTCAACCAGTAGATCGCTGAACCAAGCAAATGCCTACATAAAAACAACAACACAATTAAGAAAAGATCAAGGAATAAAGAAACAATTAAATCTTAATTATATATGATGAACAAAACACTGTGTGGAGTATTAAATATATATATTCTAATATACGATCAAAACAAATATATGGGTATTTTTTTTCTACACAATTCAATTTTCGTTAATCCACGAAATATTTACACATTTGTAGAAATTAATTGCACGCTTTATAATTATAATTAATACGACTTACAGGCTGTTTTAGCCGTTAAATTTGTTGAATTTCGCAAAAAGGCTTAGAGAAGCTTTAATTCAAACTGTAATTAAGAAATTGAATTACAGGCTTGCTGGTAAGTTAGACTTAAGCAAAAGCTTTAATTCAAGCTCAAAAGCTGCACACAAGGTACATATTAACAGCTCCTAATTATGTTATATATATTTTAACAGCTCATAATTAAGTTATAAATATGAAATATAAATGTTATATTTATAAATATAAATTAACCCGGTTGTTAAATATGTGCGTATAAGTGCAATTTAATTTCTGCAAATATTAAAATATATTTTTATATATATTAAATATATATGAATATATATATTTTTATATTATTATATATTATGTGTTGATTATGAATTATGAGAGGCGTGCATTATGTATGTATGTATGTACATCTATGTATATATATGTATGTAAGTATTTATATATGTATGTGTGTGTTAATGTTAATGTTAGTTATTTGTATATTATGTAGAACTGTTTGCTGGTACATTTTTCAATAGAGATATTAATTAATTGCGTATTAGAGGATGACAGAAATAGATGAGCCTAAGTACAGCACACATTCACGCACACACACACATGCATTTAACACTAAGACATCATATATATATATATATGGGGAAATGGAAATATGCCTCACATTACTAACATTTGCTAACCAACCAGTTGAAAGCTTTTATGCGTATGTATATAAATGTATGTATGCATGTAGAGTTTTAGCCGCTCTGTAAAAGCGAATTAACAGAGAAGAGTAACAGAGAGAGAACGAAGAGTCACAGATAGTTATGTTAAACATTAACAGTAGCAATACAAAATAAATACTTTTTACATACGATCAACACCTACACACATACACATAAGGAACATGAAGTATAAGAAGAGTAAGAAGAGGTCTTTGCTTGACATGCTCATGCCCTGTTTCTGTTGTCTAACAACACTGTTAAGCATGCACACATAATGTTAAATCGATCACGACAAGCTTTTATACAACATACACACAAGTTATACAAATACATTATAAATGGTGAGGAGGGAAATAAGGAATTTAAGTGAGCCTAAAAACGTTTATCCTATTTACAGTAATACTTAATAACAGTGTACGTCGTTGCCTGCAGTTTATTTCAATTCTTTAATTTATATGCACACGCGACATGTGCTAAATATTTAATTTGAATTGCAATTTTTTTGTACCTTTTTGACTGTGCGTGTGTGTGTGTAACTTCATGTATGTATGTATGTATGTATGTATGTTAGAAATGCAATGTTTATCTAATAAAAGAGAGCTTTCGAGTGAGTGTGAGAGAGAGGAGAGTACGTGCCGTTGGTACTGGCGATGTGTATACCGCATGTGTTGGCATACAATAACGAAAAGGTGGCGCTCCATTACTAGCAGCGCCATCCATTGTCAGCTTTGACGTCGTTGATTTATCCATGCTGCTCGTAGTACCCTGCTGTGACTGAGAAGCAGCAACTGGTTGATTAGAGGAAGGCGTGTCGCAGCAGCCAGCTTCTGTTTCTCCTTGTTCACTGTTCTCCTTTATTGTCTTAAGCTTTTCCTTTTTGTTGTCGTGTTTGCTGCGCAGCTATTTTTATATATTTATATATATACTTATATATATATGTATATGTATGTTTATATGGACAAATTGATATGTATTTAACTACATTCGAGTTAAGTTCCATCATATAGAGTATTTTTTATTGCTTATTAAATGTCAGCTAATTTTTCTACGGAGTTGCCAATCGAAAACAAGAAAGCTTTCTACAAGCAGCCTTCTATTTAGTTTTTGACTGACTTGCCAAGCCAATTAATAAAATATAACTTCAAGGAGTTGCCAAATTAAATGAAATAAAAAGGTAAGCTGCTACTAATAAAATTGAATTTTGTTTAAGGAATTGCCAATTACAAAAAAACCTGCTATTCATTTAATCAAACTTTTTCAAGTTGCCAATTTACAATAGCCAGATAATTTTTCAAGGGAACTAGTTCACTTTTGCGCCCTTTTTCAGGTCCAAATTATATATATTTTATAATTTTTAATATATTCTAATAATATATTTCTAAGAATTTCCTCAAATTTTCAAGTGTCAGTTAAAGATATAGATAAAGATATACATATATATATATATATTATCGAGATGCGATAGGAATATGGATACACACACTTATTAAACTCAGCGGGTGCCGAAGAAAAGAAATACTTAAACAAAACACAAAAAGTAAACAAAAAAAAAAAGTAGAAAAAAAAATTAAGTTAAAAGTTGGATTAGATTAATTAATTAAAAAAAATAGTTAATACTTAGTTTTGTAGTTGTACATAATGCATAAATACACAGAGAGAAAGAGAGAGGTAATTAATGTAATTACACAAACACTTAGTTATTTGCCTACACAAACATTTAAACAACGTATATTTTTATAGTCTCCATGAGTGAAAGAGTTAATTTTATAATAGTATAGAGTAGATAGCAAGAGCAGTAGTAGATAGTACACACATACATATGCATTAAATACTTACTTATCTATTGTGAATTGTGTATATAATTGTATCTCTTTTTTTTTCGTGTTGGCAACGAGAACTTACTTCGCCATAATGCTCCTCATTCTGCTGCAACAGATCCACGCAAAGCTCGGCCAAGTGAATCAAATCCTCGAGCTTTTTGGGTGGCGGCACTATAACTTCACCACGCAGATCCTCTGTGAGTATTAATTATGATATATATAATAAATATAAATATATATGTGTATAATAATTTATAATTATACTAAATTAATATAAATTATATATATAGTAAATAAATATAATAACTGAAATATGATATATATATTCATAATAATAATTAATATTATATATATATTATATCGAATTAAATAGAAAATATATTAATATATATGATATATATTTATATCATACATATTATGCCAAATCAAATCCATAACACATACATAATTAAAATATATAGAATATCATATACAAATCAATAATCTATGAATATCATATCTATATATATAACTAAAAATCCGAAATATACCTTCGATTTTCGCTTCGGCTGAGAGTCGTGTATAATTCACCAATGCCGCCGTTTCCAGGCTCTTCTTAATCATTTGACGCACCTCCTCCGGTGGCACGGGTGTCACAATATCTTTCATAAGGACCCTTTCGAGTAGGGATAGCGTTGCTTTCAAAGCACCCTCCGGACGACCAAAGGGAAAACAATAACGAAAATTGGTTATTTGAAATTCTAGAAGCTGACGCAAACGTTCTTTGATCTCTGAAAACTTTTCCTTCTCCTCGTGCGTAATGCTGCCAACGCCATCGGGCCTAGAAAATATATAATTAAATATATATATAGATATATAAATATTGAGTATTTGACAGATACTTTACCTATTGCCATGTACATGACTTGCACAGAATGCAAACGAATAATGGATCAGTGTCGGATCGATCATATGCTGTTTCTCAGCACGATCCAATAGATCGGATAGATAGCACAGGTGTCTATAACAGCCCCTAACACCATAACGGGCGCAATACTCATCCAAAACAAATACCTGACCCGGACTAAACCAACCCTGTACAAATAAGTTAAATATAATCAATTTACTTGAAATATAAAATATATTTATTAGCTTACCAGCGATGCGTAGGGATCACTTAAGCGATATTCGAGCGTCAAGTTTTGTAATGTCTTAAAAAGTGTGGCATGATCGAAAGTGCAGGGATCGGCACTTATATAATCCTCCATGCCATGCTTGCGCGCCTTATCGGCATCTAGATTAAATGTATATAATAATCAATATAATATAATAATAAATATAATATAATAATAAATAATAATATATATTATATATAGTATAATAATACATACACACAGGTATTTTAAACTCTCTGACAAACTTACCACCCTGAATTTTTGACATTGCCGAATTCTTGTCCTGTGTAATTGGCGGCGTCGGCTTATGCGATTGCCCCGTTGCCCTGTACATGGCCATTACCCAAAGACTGCACTCGTTCTCATCGTCACAGGCAAATGCAATGCTGTCGCCTTCCCGTACCGCATTGAAGAAAAATCGACCGCCATTCAAATCGATGCCAAACATCAAATTTGCTATAAATAGAAAATAAATATTATAATAATTAATATATACAAAATATATAAATAGTTGTAAATAGTAAATACCGCTTGCAGCTTCTATATAGTCCACGGTATAACCGTCTAGCTGCATCATTTCTGATGGTTCCGATTTTTTTTCCTTATAACTGCACATTGCAAATGTGTATTGCGAGACTTGAACCAAGACAAAATAACGACGTTTCCATTTCTTCCACACCGATTTGCCAATTGCGAAGAGATGCCTATCAAAACAAATATTATTAATAAAATAAGTAAATATTAATAATACAAAAAGTAAATTTTAATAATAAAATAAGCATTAACAATAAAATAAATAAGCATAATAATAAAATATTTACTGCATTTTAATAAGTAGATCTGTATTTTGCCACACTTACCCACAATGCTTCATATTCAATGGTTTATCCAACCTACAGGCAATCTTAATTCTTACATCCTGATCGGGTAAATTTTTGGGTACAATCATGCGATGCCATTCAGGAGACTACAAGAAAGCATTAATTATTAATTATTACTTATTTTAATTCATTATTTATCACGTCGCTCACTTTGGAAGAGAGTGGCGTTGGTTTAATGGTCACTTTTCCCAACTCTTTGTCCTCCAGCGCCAACATGCCCGGATTTTCGGTATACAGCTTCACTTTGACCACAGGCAAAGGATGCGTGGTTGTAAAATCCCCCTGAGTATCCCACCTGGATTATTAATATATAATATATAAATATAAATATATAGTCTATATTATTTATATCACTCACATTGGTTTTGAGGCTTCGGCCTGATCGGTTTGCAGCTTTTCACCGTTCTCCACCTCCATGGTACAGTAGACAATGCGATTGGGTGCCAGAGATTTGAGGCCCTTCACCTCCATCACAATCACTTCCAATTGAAAGGTCAGCACCACATCCAGTTTAGTTAATTGGGTGGTGCCATCCTCGGAGTCACCTTCGAGCTTGGACAGAGATCCATGCGAGCGTAGAATCATTTTTCTATTTATTTGTTATGAGAAATAGAAAGTGATAATTAAACTTATAATATTAAAAGTATATCTATTTTAATACTTACAAAAATGATGGTGTACTGTGACATCAAAATTATCCAGAAGTAGGCGCAAGAAATAGAATAGAAAAGCAGACAAGTAAATGTAAAGTAAATAATTTAAAAATATATATAGAATTAATATAAATATAATAATATATGCAATTTATAATATATAATTATTGCTTTATTAATATATACAATTAATATATCAATTTTAATTTAAAACATACACAATCTATAATTTATACCTCTATATCATTATTAATGTCTACAATTAATAATACATATACCTGTGATTATAGCGCTTCAATTTCTGTAGCCCATATTTGCTGTCCATATTGCCCTTGGAGACGGGCAGTGATTCCAGATTGGCCATCAGCAAATTGATGGACGATTTCAATTCCTCGATGTAAAGCGATTCCATTTCTTTAAGCACAAATTTTGGCATTAGCTTCCGATTCTTTTCCATTTCGCCAACACGCTGCATTCGACCATCCAATTCACGTCTGATCGCCGCAGCCTGCTCATCAGCCGAATCCAACTAAATAATAATATAAGTATTAATTTAAGTATACAATTCTTTTTTAATTTAAAGTTTACCATCAGCGCATTAAATAGAATTTGATGTTCAAACTTTTTCACAGATAGAATTTGCTGAAACATATCGTAAAGTTGTTCCTTGGACAGGATTAATTCGCTATTTAAGGATTGTTGCATGCGCGAGGGTCGCTTTGTGTCCTCTTCGCCGCTGCCCTTCAGAATTATATCGAATTTGGCCATCCAAGATGTTAAAACAGTTTCCTTGCTCAACCCATCAATTTCGGGAAGAGAACTATAAAGATATATATATGTTATAAATATAGACTTGGATAAATTATTTCATATTTAATATTTACCGCACACGTTTCTCAATGTTGTTGCGGAAAACCTCACGAAAATCGTGCTGGGAGCATGCTCCAGATTGAACCATTTTCGTGACACGCTCCGATTTGAGAAAAACATCATGATAGCTTTGCACCGCATTCTGAAAAGCTTCATCGGCCATTATTTGTGTTTCCCCCTTGAGAAATGCCTGCGTAAGAAATTAAATATATATACAATAATTAATAATAATAAAAACATAGTAATCGTTTTAGTTTTGTCCTATTTTTAGCTATTATTGTTATTATTAATATGATTAATGATTTACAAGTATTAATTTAGTAATAATAACAAACAAATAATATTCATTGTTGTTCATTTAATAATAATAATAGTACAAAAGTTTTGAAATATTTTTAGTTTTGGTTTTTTTTTTAGCAATTAATGCTCACCTGAAATCGCTGAGTGATTATCTCTAGCTGCTGTTTGGTTATCTTCGGTTGCCTTTTGGTCATGTCCGTTGGCTGCTTGGCATTGAATGGATACGAAATGCAACGGGAAATAAACACATACAATTGAATGCGACGCTTGCGTTCTTCTTCTTCCCGTTCGTGTTTCTCCTGTTTAAAACAAAAAACCACACCGATAGATGAGTTAACAGTGTTTAACTGTACGCATGTGTGTGTCAAAATAATATGCTCAAAATAATAGTAACACTGCTGCAAAGTATTAAAAACTGTCTAGGTATTTAATTTTTATTTTGTATTTAAATATACAGTCACGCCCAAAATAATAATAACAATATAAGCAAATAATTATTATTATCAAGTAATTGAACAGGTGACACTATTATTTTGCACGCAGTTATAACGGTACTCACATGTGGATCGCCGCCATCGTGCTTATCGCTGGCAACCGATGGCGACGGCGACAGGGGGCGTGGCAATGAGTTCGCACGTGACGATCCAACGCTCTGGTTGAGGGTCTCTTGCGAAATGCCGCTAGATGACGATAGCAATGTTTTTTTGTTATTATTACAGCTGCTGCTGCTGTTAAAGCTGCTGCTGATGATGCTGTTAATGTGGCTGCTGTTAGTGTTGTTACTGTTGTTGTTGCTGTTGTTGGTGCTTAACAGTTGTGTAGACGATGGCGCTTTTAATCTTAGCATGTGGTGAATTGCAGCTGTACCACCACAACCAACCCCCCCGCCCGCAACACAAGAATCAATTTGATATTTTTGATAATTTGTATTTGGATTATAATGATGATGATGCTGCTGATAATCATAATTTTTTTGTAGATGATGATGAGCTGCTGCTGCTGCTGCCGACGCTGGCGGGCATAATTGTTGAATTATAATGCGACTATTGCCGTGAGTTAATCTCGTTCTATAAAAATTGGACCAGTAGCAGAACCAGTAGCACAACCGGAACCGGTAGCGGAACCGAGCAACATCGATCAGACCAGTTCCCCGTTAGATGTTCGTGATCAAATGTTAATGAGATCGATGTGCGATGTTCGATAGTCGATGTTCGATATGGATGTTTTTTTTTTTATAGATTATTGTAGTTTATTTTTTTTTGCCAATTTTCAAAGCATCCACACTCAAAAATCGTTGCATAAATGTATATGTATATATATATATATATATTTATATATTGATAATTTAATTATATATATACATAGTTGTGCGTTGCAATTATTATTGTAATTGTTATTAATTGTTCGAATTGTTAATTTTTGTTTTTTTTTTGTTTGCGTTGTGCCAATTTTTAATTTGTTTTTTTATTAATTTTTATATTTTTTATATATATTTTTTTGTGCACAATTTGGATGAACGTTGAAAACCCGAAAAAAATGATATATATATATTTATATTGAGAGTTCAGTTTTGCAATTCAATTAAATGTGGACAACAATTAAAATAAAAAATATTTTTCAATTTAAACGATTAAAAAAAAAACAAGTAAGAAAGCTCGTAGTGAGAGTGAGCAAGAGAGAGATAGCTCTCTGGTTGAATTTGATTGGCTGACAGCGCTGCTACCAGCTAACTTCGCTTACCCGTTTCGTAAGCGGGCAAAACCGATCCAGCAATAACACGTAAGCATGCCGTGGTCAACTCAAAAATATCGTGCAGCCAAGTTTTTCTTATTACATGTTATTTAAATTTTATTATAATAAATAAATATGTCTTAATAACATTAAGCTGATGTATTAATTAATAAAATATATATTATTTTACTTTTATTTTAAATGGCTGCAGTTTATTATTATTTAATTATTTATTTTTATTACCTAACAAGTGTTAATAAAATTAAATTAAATAAATTACGCTAGTTGTTGCATAAATAAAATTAAAAAATAAATAGCTTAAGTATCTTTTTCCCGTCTTGAGCAATCTTACTTGTATAGAAAATTATATATATAAATTTATTTTGTATTTTATAAGAAAATGAATGTATTTGTCAGCATATAAAGTGATTTAGCCACAAAAACTTGCTTTATTTTACCCAACCAACAAAAAAACAGCACATTTCACAAATATTATTTTATACATAAAAAAAATTGTCAACACAAACCTGGGAATACCGTTATTGGGCACTTCAAGGTTGCCACCTTCTCCACTCAGCTGGCTCTGCTCATTTTTTGCTGATCCGCCCCCACCCCCTCCCCCGACGATACTGCCCTCGAAACGGTTATTTGCAGTCGCCGCCATTGTTTGTCTTTGATTCGCTGCATAGTCACCATTTTGTATATGCGAACCGGTTGCGGAAGCTGGCACGGCTGTCGTTGCAAGACTCGCCGCCCCCGGCGACGACGTCGACATCGATGATGATGATTGTGCGGCGGCGGCGGTTGCTGCTGCGGAACCGCTAGGTGGCGCTTTGTGCGCGGCACCAATACGCCCCTTGTGCGGCAAATTGACAACGGTATCATCGTCGCCATCTTCCTCACTCGAGCTGGGATCAATCATGGCCGATGCTGGCGAAGCTTTTTCTCACGATTAAAATTGTCGAAGAGCCCTGCGCAAAATAGATAATAAATTAAATTCAAATTTATAATTACATTTATTCGTGTATATTTATTTATGTATATTTAATTATTTATATTTATATTTATTTATTTATATTTATAGTATTCTGCTTCTTCTGCTTAAATAATACACCTACACGTAAACAGAAAGTGAAGTGGGTGGAGGGGACTAAGCTCATCCAAGTTTGTCCGTTTGAAATGGGCAACTAAGACCCAAATAAAATCCACCACATCCCGCACACACTCCACACACCCGCTCAAACCCACCTTGAACCAGTTGGAAGCCTGTATTAGGCATAAGGGTGGAAAACACACATGATAGAGCGAGCGAGAGAGGGAAAGTGTGTTGGCTGTTAAATAAAAATACTCACTGTTAAAATATACGTACTAATATAACGTGTATAACGGTTATGCGCTAGTTTGCATACACAAACAGACATACATTCAAATTAACATTTGCATTAACATTAAGATATTTGCATAATTGTATATACATACATATTTATGGCAGTGGGTGGTAACAAAATTTAAGCCCACTTACAAATACACACACACTCACATACATACATATATATTTACCATTAGTAGTGCCATTTTAGCAAAACTCCAATAGCCAAAAAAAAAGAAACACTTACACTTTGTGTTGCAGCTGTTGCGATTTGCACATAATTATTATTGAGATAACTTCCAGATATCCATTACATGTTTATATATATATATTAAATAGTTTCAGCAGATTTGAAAGCAGGTTTCCGTAGTCGTTTCCTATTTTTCGGGGTGTTTTTTTTGCACGTTGGATGATGTAAAAAATTCATTTAAACATTGTTGCAATTATAACGATTTATTTATTAAATTAAGTAGAATATTTATGTGATTTGTTTTATAAGCGCAACGAGACGCCAAATTATTTTTAACAATTACTGATTACCAACGTTTTTACATTTTCTCGATTGGTGGCTCGTGGTGGTAAGCCGATAGCACTTACCGTCTTGATAAGCTTCGCCAGCGCCGATAAGTACGTTCGATAAAAGAGTTGCTGATGGGCTGCTTATTAAATTTAATTAATAAATGTGCCAGCAATTCCTACAATAAATATATTTATTATATGAATAATAAATAGAAATAAATAAAGCGCAAATTAATATTTTACATTCCAATTAAACATAAACAAGAATAAATACCGCAAAAGTTCTGCCCCTATTATAAATATATTTCCCACAATGTGGCAGCGCTGCAGTGGAACCATAAGTCAAACTGTGGGCATACTGTTTCCGCCAAATGTAAATTCATTTAATAATATGTGTACGTAAATTTATTTTGACATTCCAAATAATAAATAAATAAAACTAAAATATATACCGCAAAAGTGCTACCACTAATAAATTTATATCACAACAATGTGGCAATTCTGCCATGGTACCTGGTATCTGTGGCCATGCGACTCAGACGAATTTTGGTCACACTGTGTTTCTGCCAAATGAAAATTCTTTAATAAAAAAATGCTTAACACTGAACACAAAACAATTAATACAATAGTGCTGCAAATAAAAAATACAGCTAAAGAACAACAAATAACGTGCCCAGTTCCTACAGTGTGTGTGATTGTTACTATTGTTAGCAGGCCAAGTGCTCAATTTGCACACATACACATGTTCAATTCCGACATACACACAGAGCCAAATGGACGCATATGTATGTATGTGTGAGAGAGTGTGACCGTATTTTTGTTGGAACATATATCGATATTGATTTTGTTGATATATCGATATTAAAACATACGATTTGCTTATTTTATGTTTCCATTTTTTTACACATACATTGAAATGGATTTTTCTTTTGTATAATTGTGAATGAAGTCAATATAATTAAAATGCAAATAGGTTTAGCAGCAGCAGCAGCCGTTTTATTGGATGTGGCAGCACAGTGGCAGGCAAACAACAACAACAACAAAGCGCAGCAAAAGTTTTGAGGAATGTTTAATTAAAAGGGAGCAGAAAGAGGAGCAACAAACACACACAAGAAATGCACTCAAAAATGTACTCAGCTTTAGTTTGCTGAGTGCGCTGTGTGGTCGGCAAATAGCGACGAGCAGGGAGAATAACAACAAGCAGGAGAAGCGAGAGGAGGACCAGCGAGAGGTGGAGCAGCGTGTGGAGAAGCAGAAGGAGCTGAAAGAGGAGCAGCTGACGGAGCAAACACAGAAAGAGTTTAAGGAGAAGGAGAAGCAGAAGAAGGAGCAAAAGGAGGATTGGGAAGAGCTGAAATTGAAGCAACGGACAGAGAAGGGGCTGACGGGGAAGCTGGAAGAGAAACAGAAGGAGCGCAAGGAAAAGGAGCAGCAGCTGAAGGAGGAGCAGTGGAAAGAGCAGAAGGAGCAAGCGAAACAGAAGTGGAAGGAGCAAGAGCAGCGAGAGAGAAAGGAGCAAAAAGGGGAGCAGCTAGAGAATCAGAAGGAGCTGAAGGAGGAGTGGAAGAAGGGGAAGGAGGAGCAGCGGAAGAGGCAGAAGGAAGAAGAGCTGAAGGAGGAACAGCTGCAGCAGGAGAAGACGGATCTGAAGGGAAAGGAAAAGAAGGAGCAGGAGTTAAAGGAGAAGGAACTGCGGAAGCATAAGGAGCAGCAAAAGCAGGAGGAGCAATTGGAGCAGTTTAAATCATCTAATCCTTATCGAACCCACTCAGAGCAGCACCCTTTCGACGTGTTCTCCATTCGCAGAGCAAGCAGAAATCGGAGCTGTTTTCAACCAACTCCTTTCTACAATAACTATTTAAACTACAAGACGGCAACAGCAACAGGAATAGCTAAAGAAACAGCTACAGGAAAGAGTTCGGCGACAGGATCAACTCCAGGAACGGTTTCAGCTTCAAATTCGACTTCAGCTTGGGCTTTAGGAACTGCTTCTACTTTGGGAATAGCTACAGCTTCGGCTACAGCTTCGACTACACCTTGGATTACAGCTACAACTCCAACTACAGCTGCAGCTTCCACATTTGGAACAGATGCAAGTTCCGCTTCAGGTTTTGGTTCCCTTTCCACTTCGATTGCACTGCTCAAATCGCAATATAATCTGTTACTTTTCGAGCCACAATTGCGACGCAATCAGAGCACAATTGGCGCTGATTGCTCCACAAGTCGACGAGGAACGCCAACTCCGTGTGAATTTCTGGGAGAGAGCAATAACTATAGAAATCTAAGCTTGTTTTTAGAGCAAAAGCAGCAGCAAAAAGAGGAGGAAAAGGAGCATCAAATAGACGATAAAAAAGGAGAGCAAAAAGGCCAGCAGAAGGAGAAGCACAAAGAGCAAAAAGAGGAGCTGTTACAAGGGCTGCAAAAAGTGGAACAGAAGAAGGAGCAAAAAGAGCAGAAGAAGCAGCAAAAAGCGGAGCAGAAGAAGGAGCAGCTGAAGCAGGAGCAAAAGGAGCAGCACAAAGGAGAACAGAAGCAGCTGGAACAATTATATCTGGAACGGGAGCACTTCCTAAGCAGACAACAACGCCTGACGCATTTCTATCTCAGCGATGACAGAGATTATTACAGACAAGGTCGCAATAAATCGAGAGCTGATCAGCAGCCCAAGTTGTCCTCATTAAAAAGCTGCTCTTTAGATAACCCCTTACGCATCTGGCCCTTAAATAATCCCCAGCACAAGGAGCAAAATTTAATTTGCTTAACCAAACCAAGACTGTTAATTGAGAGCCTCGAATTGGAGCAAAAACAGGCAGCGCGGCAATGGTGGCGACAACAAAATTCTAACAAATCTTCGGAGAATTTAAAAGAGTTGCGAAATGAACAAACTGAGTTCAATTTGAGTGAATTATGCGGCCAGAGTTATGCGCCAAAAACTGATAATTTCTCTCGGGAGTTGGAGTCACATAAAATCGGTTATTTAAATAAAGTCCAAAAGTCGCCGAGCTTATTAGGAATGTCCCTGGCAACAGCCGCGACAAACTCCAGTCGCGAGGAGCAATTGAAAGCCATAAATCTGGGGCACAATTTGAATTCAAATAACAATCACCTTAACAATAATCTTGCGCATTTCGATTATAAGCTCAAGTTAAATAATAATATAATGGTTGGCTCCTCGCAACCCAAGGCGCATTCAACGCATCCCATTCGTGATGCGAGCACTTTTACGGCGGCCGATTTGCAGCCAGAACAGCTAAAATTAACCACAACTTCATCCGCTTTATCCTCCTCTACAACAATTTCCACTCAAAATCCAGCGAAAAGCGTTGAAAATTGTTCGACTGGAGGCGGCGCCTTATTTTTTAGCAGCAGTTTCAATTCCGGCCCTGGCGTTTTTCAGGAGCGCCACAAAATGTTAACGCAAACAGTGGAGCTTAACAGCTGCTGTGGCAATGTTAATGTTAATAATATTGTGCAACAAACGCAGCAGCAACAACAGCAACTGCAACATGATTCTAGCTTAGATGGCTGCGGCATCTCCAGAACTATTCAAGGTAAGATATATATATGTATATATATATATATATATATATATATATATTTGTAATAAGAATTAGAGTTCTTTTACTTTATTCTTATAAAATACAGAAACTAAAAAATAGTTTAAATTAAATTAAAATTCAATTAGTTAAATTATACTTAAATTGTATATTAATTTCTATATTTTATTATTATTTTATATTATTTCTTTATACTTTATTCTTAGTTTATTTGTTTATTTATTTTATATCAACTAAAGTCAATCGATAAATAACACAAAAATTAAATTAAATTAATAATTAAAATATAATATTCGATTAGTTAAATTCTATATTCATTTCAATATTTCTAAGAGATAATACTGACATAAATAGAAATACCTATTTCTTTATACTTTTTTTTATTTATTTATTATCAACTAAAGTTAGTTCACACACAAAATAATACAAATGAAAAATAGTTTAAATTAAATTAAATATCAAATTTAATATAAAATTTAATTAAAAAACAAATAATACGAAATATTTATAAGATCTATGTTTAAATTACACTAGTCAAGCTGTAGAGCTGTATAAACTGGGCTTTTATGCCACAGCTGTTAAATAACATTAGTTAGAATTTACTTATACTATCTTGTTCACTATATATATATATCTATTTTAATTATTTCTATATGTTCCCCCATATATTTGCAGCGAGCTCTCTGCCCAATGCCACCTTGGAAGTTTCGCCCACATCGCTCTCTTTAAATGCAGCTGTTGTCGACTCGCTTGCCTTAGTTTCGCAACATCAAACGAAATCGGAACATTTTACATTTCACGATCAGATAATAATGTCGGGTCAGCAGAAGAGTGCGCTGCAGGATAAACCGAAAGCATTGGTTGTCTCGCCCCAGCAAGTGATGATACTCTATATGCACAAGCTAACCCCCTACGAGAGGACAGAGATCCTGGCATATCCCCAAATTTATTTTATAGGCGCCAATGCTAAGAAGAGGCCCGGCATTTATGGGCCCAACAATTCCGATTATGATAATGAACAGGGTGCCTATATACATATACCCCACGATCATGTCGCCTATCGCTACGAAATGCTGAAAATAATTGGCAAGGGAAGTTTTGGGCAGGTGATCAAAGCCTACGATCATAAAACCCATGAACATGTTGCCTTAAAAATTGTGCGAAATGAGAAACGATTTCATCGGCAAGCGCAGGAAGAAATACGCATTTTACATCATTTGCGGCATCATGATAAATACAATACGATGAATATCATACATATGTATGATTATTTCACATTTCGCAATCACACCTGCATCACTTTCGAGCTGCTCAGCATCAATCTCTATGAGCTGATCAAGAAGAACGGGTTTAAGGGTTTCAGTTTGCAGCTGGTGCGCAAATTTGCGCATTCACTCTTACAGTGTCTGGATGCACTCTATAAGAACGAGATCATCCACTGTGATATGAAACCGGAGAATGTTCTCCTCAAGCAACAAGGTCGATCGGGCATTAAGGTGAGTGCACTTTTCTTTATTTCATAGAGGCCTGCTTATATATTTAAAAAAAAAACTCTACTGCTAGCTGAAGAGAATTATTTAATTAATTCATTCTACCCTCTACAACTTTTCATTTAATTAATTAAAATCATTTTTTCACTCATAAATTACTATTTGTAATTAATTTTCTAGCCTCTACAAAAATTAACTTAAATAATTCCTTTTCTACTCTACAACTTTTTATTTAATTAATTAAAATCATTTTTTTCGCGCATAATTTACTAATTTTTCCAATTGCAATTTAATTCGCTTGTGGCAGCTAATAATAAAAATAGGAGCTTTGCTGGCAGTTGAAAACAAATTTATTAATTAATTTGCTCGTCTTTACAACATTTTAATTAATTGCTCGCCTCTAATTTTTTGAATTGATTAATTAATTATCTCGCCCAGTTTTTTAACGCTTAAATAATGTTTTCTTTCTTAATTTACAATTTACATTTCGCTATAATTTGCCGCTTTTTGCCAATCTGTTAACGGAGCTTAACATATAAATATAATAATAAATATATATATATATATGTTAATATAATAATAATAATACTAATAGATACAGTGTCTCACAGCTTATTTGGACCAGTGTCCAGCAAAAAATGTAAAGTGCTATAAAGTTTAAACAAAGAAACAAACGCAAAATGTTTAAATGCCAATTTGTTTCATGTTATATCACGTTTGAAAAAGAAACTTTAGTTTTTATTAAAATATTAATTAATTAATTAAAATTAGTCAAAAACTGAAATCATAACCAAAATACTTGTCAAAGCTTATTTGGGACAGTCTTAATAAAGTAACATATTTGGAGTATAAAAACTTAAATAAGGATGTTAATACTTAATATGATATCCTTTAGCCATAATAACTTCCCTTAACCTATTATTCATGGAGATACCAGCTTCTGGACTGATTTTGCTCCACTCATCCAGCAGACCATTTTTGAGATCGGATCTGTGATTCCGGATGTTATTTTCCAGCAGAGCCCACAAATTTTCAATAACATTTAAATCTGGAGACTGGGCCAGTGGAATTATCATGTGGGGCAGTTCCAGATAAGCCAGGACTGTACTAATCCGGAATTATGCTTGGTTGTTGTCCTGGTCGTTGTCCTGGTAGAACCGGAAAGTACGTCGGATTCCTAGCTTCTCGGCACTTTGGAGTAAATTTTCCTTTAATATATTGAGGTACACATTCTTCCATCCACTGTTGTTTCAATAAACACAAAATTACCGACGCCGGCTGCCGAGATAGATGCCCATACCATCACACTTCCTCCGCCGTGCTGGACTGTTGCCTTTAGGTTTTTGGGATTCAGCTCAGTATTGGACTGTCGCCACACATAATTCCGTCCGTCCGAGCCAAAAATGTTGAATTTGGACTCATCTGCAAATATGACTGTGTTCCAGAACTCCACATCCTTGTCGAAGTGGGTTTTGGCGAACGTCATCATAATCCCTTTATTTTTTGCGCTTATAAAGGGCTTCTTCCGTGGTACTCGGGCATTAAAGTCATGGTTACGCAGAACCCGGCGCACAGTTTCCATACTGCACTTTTTCCCCATTTCATCCTGCACCTGCTGAGTCAGTTTTGGAGCCGATAGCTTGGGACTTCCCCTTATTTTCCTGATGATCCTCCCCTCTTCTTGTTCGGTGAAAATCTTGTTTGGTGTCATTCTGCCCTTGTCCTCTATCCGATTTTCGTCGACGAAGCGACGAATGATGTTGTATACAGTTGACTTGCTTAAATTGACCATTTCAGCTATTTGGCGATGTGAATATCCGATCTTGAAGTGTTCCAGGATGAGATTCCGTTGTTCAATGGTAGTCCGTTTGCCCATAGTCCTTGTTGGCTGCTCGCACCCGAGATGCAAGATATAACTAATCTGACTACGAAGGATTGGTCTTTTTATACCGAAAATAATCGACCTGACGTAAAAATCCGGGTTTTATGGCACCCAGGTGTCAGGTAATGCAACTGTCCCAAATAAGCTATGACCAAAAATTAAGGTATATATTCATTTTGGAAGTTCATTTATGTGCCTGCCATCGGTCTTTGGAATTTTTGAAAAATAATGTATGTATATAGTTTACGGCAGGCAATTAAAATTTTTGCTTGACACTAGTAGGTACATAAATTAACCATATATATATATATATATGTATTTACATATATAAATGAAGTAATAAATATCTATTCCCCTTCAGGTCATCGACTTTGGTTCATCTTGCTTTGAGAGTCAGCGTGTCTATACGTATATACAATCCCGATTCTATCGAGCGCCCGAAGTGATATTGGGCGCCAAATACGGGCGGGCAATTGATATGTGGTCCCTCGGCTGCATACTGGCGGAGCTGCTCTCTGGCCACGCCCTCTTCCCGGGCGAAAACGAAAGCGATCAATTGGCGTGTATCATCGAAGTGTTGGGTATGCCCAGTAAATCCCTGCTGGCCAGCTCGAAGCGAGCGAAAACCTTCTTCAGCCCGAAGGGCTATCCACGGTATTGCACGGTGCGCACTATGTCCGATGGCATGGTCGTCCTCATTGGCGGCCAGTCGAGGCGTGGCAAGCCACGTGGTCCGCCCTGCTCGAAGAGTCTCTCCAAGGCGCTTGACGGCTGCAAGGATCCACTATTTCTCAACTTTATACGCGGCTGCCTGGAGTGGGATACGGAGAAGCGCTTGACGCCATCGGAGGCGCTGAAACATCCCTGGCTGCGTCGCCGGCTGCCCAGGCCACCCAGTAGTTCCAGTGGAGGTGGGGGCGGTGGAGGATTAGCTGGAGGCGGCTCTAATAGCTTGGGTTGCGGTGGCGGCAGCTCTGCGGGCATTGGCAGCATTAGCGGCGACCAGTCACCAGTCACGGGTAGCTATAAATAGAATCACGCCATTAATCAATTACCATTAATCTCCATCAATCACTCTCTGAATTGGTTAATTAAATATCTTATTTTTGCAGGCCTAAATACCAATTGTAGCCATGAGGCAGCCACAACCTCGTCAGCTGCCTCCGAACGCGATAACAGTAATTGCAGCGGTCGCGTCAATCACATTGGACTCGTTGGTTCCGATTTTAAGTATAATAATAGCGGCAATCTCTGTGCGGTAACTGCTTCACCTGCCGCTGTGCCTGTGGATCTGCTGGCGGACATCATCAGCAAGACGAGCGTCAAGTGTGGCAACCTAGAACAACAGGCTGTGGAGAGTGGATGTGGCAGTGGCAGTGGCAGCAGTGGCAACAATAATATTGCAACAACAGCAACTACAATGGCCAGATTTGGAGCAGCTGAACGTAATATTTGAGATTTTAAATTGATTTAAATATATTTATATGCATATATATTATGCTTGTATATATATTTTTGATTTGTTTTTTTACTTGTATGCATATTATATTATATATATTATAGTATTATATATACTTTATGTATTTTATACTTATGCATATATTATGAATATAAATATATTTATATATTTTGTTTACAAATATAAAATACTTGTACATATTTTATAATCATATATATATTGCACTTGTGCCTATCATACTTATATATATATATATTATAATTGTTTATATATTATTTATATATGTTAATATTTATATTAAGGTTAAATATACATTATACTTTTATATATGTTGTATAATTTATATATATTTTACTTGTATATATATTTATATGTATACTATACTTATCTGTATTTTATACTAGCATACATATTAGTATAATTTATATATTTATTATAATTGTATATATAGTATAGTTTATGTATATATTATATTCTATACTTTTATGTATATATTATATTCTATATATATATATATACAGTATACTTTATATTCATATAATACTCATATATATACATTATACTTATACATTTTACACTTATTCATATATTATACTTATATATACTTTATGTTAATTTTATACTTATTATTAACTCTAATTTTAGATCTGCCCATCGCAACTGGCTCCAATTCGCCACAATTTCTAAAATCGACAACAATAATTCGCAGCAAATCGCAGGCTTTGCACGATATCGATTGCTATATTCGCACACACAAAAGTTGAAATCGACATCCAAGGACATTTAGCTAAATTTAACGCAAGCAACTCTAAAAATATATATATATTTAGGGCAGTCCCGGTATGTTGTGAAATATATATATATATATATATATATATGTATATATATATATATATATATATATTGGCAACAACACACTGCCAAATACAAGTGATAGACTAATAACGACTCATACTTGGTTATCGATTATTATCGATTTACGTAACCCCCTATTTAAATTAGGCGCTAGGCTGAGCACATCCTCTTCCTGGAACCAACTCACACGCACAGGAGGCAAAGATCTCAAGGCAGGCTAGAGCTAAAAAATATTTAAAAAAAAATCGAAAATAATTTAAATAGTGGCATTAAAAACAATATAAACAATATGATTAATTCAGCGCTTGCATTTAATCATTAACTAATTAGGCATTTCTTCGGAGACTTAATATAAATATAATAATATAAAAAATATATAAATATTAAATACATACATCAAACAATTCATTCACATTTTTAAAAAGGAGTTCAGTATTTTGAGTAATTCTCCGATTTCTATTTATGTATTTATATATATATATATATATATATATATATATATATATATATATATATATATATATATATATATATATATATATATATATTTATATTTATATTATAAATTAATATATTGTAAATTGAGTATTTTTTTGACAGTGTTTCTTAATTTGTTGGAATTGTTTGATCAAAAGTCATATTTTGAATTCATAACTAATTAATAAATATATATTTCTTCGTCCGCATGTGTACTTTAAGCCTAATACTAACACTAATAATAGTAATAATGGTAATAGTACATGCATACTTAGAGCTTGAAAAGAAACTGCTTCGAAAAAAAAGAGACGTGGGCGTAAGTTTAATATATATATTTATATATAGGTGACAAATATTTAAAAACAATTTCCTTAAAAAACATTATATATATATATATTGTGAGCATCACTTTATTAAACATGCATTATATATATTTATATAGAAAATTAGCATTTTCTTAGACTTGTTTTGTATATTTGGTTCCTTCATCCTACACACATCTCAGTTCTATTAATTTAGCATTTAAGTTTTAAGCCTTAAGTAATTATTTATACTTGCATAAATATTAAATATTGCAAAAGGAAACTTAGAATATTTCAACGGTTTAAATAAAGTGTTAAAATTACATGTAATTTTAGATTTTCTTTCTATAATAATAATTAAATACACTCAATCAATTAGCGATAGCTTTGTCATCGATAAAGCAGCATAAAGAAATCAAATATAAGCTGAATTGCAACATTTTAGCTTCTTTTATTTTTATTTTTTGCTGTTTTATTTAAATAGTGGGTAGCATCTCTGAACTTTGTTTCCGGCGAAAAAAAAGAGATCATTTATTGAAAAGCTTGCCCAACACAAAGAATTGAGAAATGCAAAAGCTTAGCCAAATTTCCCAATAGAATAATGCTGTGTGTATCCGGATCCGAACAGTCTTCAATTGGATTTACTCGGCGAAACTTCCTAACGGTGAAATTTAGAAATCTATATATGTGTGGAAGTAGAAGATTAGACTAGAAACAACTTCTAAACTAAGGTGCTAATATATAAATAAGTATTAATATTGAAAGTGATGCAAATAAAATAAATAACCAAAAAAATAAATAAATAATACATAGATAAATTATAAATAAATAACCAATAAATAAATAAATTAATTAATAAAGTAATTAAATTTATGAATTAAGAAGTTCGTTTTAAAGTACCTGTGAGCAATAAAAAAATACCACTGCTGAAAAAATACTTGGCACAAAAATAGAACGGCATTGCAAGATTGCAGCCGCAAAATAGAACATTTTCAATTGACAGAAGCTGACGCATTTGTTATCCCCCTTCATCTCCTCTTTGTCCATCTCCTTCTATAACGGTACTCGCTCAATTTACATGTGTGTGTGTGTATCCCAAAAGCATGAGTAAGACCACAAAGCGGACAATATTGTCTATAAGACCCACACACACACACACAAATATGTATTTGTGGTTTTAAATATATGTTGTGTCCGAATTCCGTATAAATGCGTATTTTTATACGGGCAATATACAAGTTTTTCTATGTATGTGTGTGTGTTTGTATGTTTGTGCATTTAGGTCTCAGGTAAATGTACGTAATACACACATATACATATATATATATATATGTATATATATCAAACAAATATATCTGCTCCTGTTGCCCTACACACATCCACATACAGAACTTCATATTTGATTATTGCAGATTCTATCGCTGCTGAAATGGAAACGAAAAAGGTATGCAAATAAATTCTAAGCATAATTTAATTATAACCAACAAATAAAATCAAATATTAATTAATATTTTTTTACCAGTTCAATACAGTTATAAATGCGGAGGAAGAGCATTTGGTATCTAAGTCGGTAAAAACAACCAAAAAGCTCGTCAAGAAGTCTGTAAAAACTAGTTCGAAAACGGAACAATTGGTGAGCAGCGAAATTAAGAAAACGGAACCAGTTAAAAAATGCGTCGAAGACGAGACAAGAATACAGTCAACATCGGATATAACGAACGATGCAGCAGATGAACTGAATGTAAATGCTAAGAAAAAGAATAAATCAAAAAAGCCAAAGAAATGCGAATACGATAATCAAAATATATCTGTGGTAAGCAATGCTTCGATATATCGATAGACAATTATTATTATTTGCTCATTTTGTAGAAGACCAGTTTTAATAAGTTTGATGCCATGCAGAAGCGCAATTTAATCCATGTACGTTCAAGCGATTCTAGTAAAGCCCAAGAAATCTTCAGTGTAAGCAAATCAAATTCATTCAATAATCCAAACATTTCTGCCACATTTTAATAAAATTTACATATGCTCCAAACAGAAAACAGCAACCAGAAAATTATATTTTTAAATATATATTATATTTATATTTAGAATCCACAAGATGAACAGCAGACAAATTGTCGACTTTGCTCGAAGCCAGTGTACAAAATGGAAGAGGTTGTTGTGCAGTTCAAGACGGATAAGAGCATCTATCACAAAAACTGCTTGCGCTGCAAGGAGTGCGCCAAACAGCTGAAGTATGTATTTTGTGACGTAGCAGGGCATGTTAATAATTACACCACACGCTCTCTTGCAGGTTCGATAGCTATCAGAGTCATGACGGAAACCTCTACTGCAATGTACATTTCAAGTCGTGAGTTATGCGCAATGGGACAGCGATACTATCGCCAGTTGAACTAACTCATTTTACTCATTTAGGCTCTTTGCGCCAAAGGTGGTAGAGCAGGCTGAGGAACCAAAGCCACTTCGAACGGAGCTCATAATACGTGAAAGCCAGCCGACAGAGCTGCCACCGGATGTTGTGAGGGGTAAATTAATAAATATTTATTTACATAAAAATATATATATTTTATACATATATGTGTATTTAATAAACAGCATCTGATAAACCGGATCTGGGTCTGGATGAACTTCATCAATTGAACGTTCGTTCACGATTCCAGGCATTCGAGAATGTGGAGCAGCGCAAAATAGAGGAGGAGCAATTGCGACTGCAGCAACGGCCCGTGATTATGCGCAGCACATCTGTACTCGAAAAGTATCGCATGAAGAGCCAACGCGACGATAACGGTAGCAGCGCTGACAATGACGACGAAGAGGAAGAGAACGAAGATGCCGATTTAATGCGCTCAAAGCGAAGCACACAAAAAGAACGGCCCGTTGGCCTAGGCGATGCAATGAATGATATTAAAACCAGATTTGAAAAAGGCACGCTGCAATCAAAAGAAGAACGCCGCGAGGAGCGCAAACAGGAAATTCAAAATATACGCTCGCGTCTCTTTATGGGCAAACAGGCGAAAATTAAGGAAATGTATCAACAGGCCGTCGCCGAATCGGGTCAGGCCCGCACTTCCATTGGCAAGCAACCGGATGTGGAGATCGGGGATGCTGCTCGCTCCATTAAGCAGCGTTTCGAAAATGGCGAAATGTTTGCGGAAAAAGGCGATCGCGATGCGCAAGCAGCTAACAATGGCCACGGGTCTAATTTGTCCGAGGATGCCGAAATATTTGAGTCGGGTGTGTTTTAATTGTCCCCTCGTTTTCTGTTTTCATTGACAGCTTCTGCGTACACTAAATTTAAGAGTTGTTAGCGAGCAGAGGCTTTGAAGCCTGCTTGAACATGTTTTAATGAGCTAGAGCTTTCAGGCAGAGCTGTTGCAGCCTGTTAACATTACATTTACTTAAATTTAACATTTAAAATTTTCTATAGCTATCAGCAAAAAATCGCGTAGCATTTTTATGGAGCTGGACGCAAATATAGCTTCGAATACGACGAATACGAATGCAAATCGCGAAAGTTTGCTGAGACAACAAAGCGTCAATCCCCGCGGAAGCATTAGTCAAACTCAATTTGGATCAGAGGTGAGTTAGTGTCACATATATATATCTTTATTTATATTTATATTTAATTAATTTCAGAATGTTGACATTGATGTTGTCAAATCAGATGCCAAACCGGAAGATGTCAAAATTGAAACGGGGGAATTGAGTCAGAAATTCAAATTCTTCGAAACGTATCGACCCAAAGATGGCGAAAAGCGCCGTTTTCGCATAACGCCACCTCGCGAGGGTGTTGTGAAAATGCCCTCTCCCGATTCAGATACGGATCCAGCTCCGAATGATAAATCGTTCCACGACAATGTGCTGCAAAAAACCCAGACAACATCGACGATGTTGAACAAGTTCCGCGAACTGGAACGGAATCCACGCCGCGGAGCCGAAGAAATGGGTCCGAGGCCTTTGAAATGTTTTACACCGCCGCCACCCGAAGATCGACGAGCCTATTACGATAAATCAAATAGCGAAGAAGAAGACGAGGATGGGGAGAGCGATGAGGAAGAGGATGATGAGAGCGAAATCGATAAGGAAATCATAGCTTTGAGTGCGAGCCATGGCGACGATGCTTTGAAAGAGGTAAAACAATTTTATACATTTAATATTTGTATTTATTTTATACATAAATTATATATATTAAATAACACATCAATTTAAATAATTGATATCATTCACAATTAATATTAGATTTTAATAATAATTTCATTCGCCTTAAATAATAGATATATATAATAAGTAATTTCATTAGCAATAAATTAACAGGCTGCATTTATTTACTTATTTTCCAACCCGCTATCGCAATGACGTCTATCCATCGATCCCCATACACAACCGCATTCGATAACACGAGCATGCTCCTTTTTTCGATTACAGGCACAAAGTGCAGCTCGCGCTAAGCAATTGCGCGCCAAATTTGAAAAATGGCAGGCCAATGAAATCAAGCGCGAATTAATTGAAGGCTATGTAGATATTTACTCACAGCAGGTCTCCGATGATTCAACAATTGAGACCGCAAAAACGTAAGAAACGCACACAATAATCTTTCTTTTGTAGTTATTGTATAATAATATTTATATACATTTCAGCATACGCGATCGCTTTGAAAATATGACAAACCAAGAGCCCAAATCGCCAACTGGGCCGCGTTATCAGGTTAATCGTTTCGTGGTGAGTAGTTTGACATATTCATATTTCTATATATTTTCCATATATTTCGCAATTCAATTTTAGTAACAACTGGAAATGGAAGAGTAATTC
This sequence comes from Drosophila anomalipes, assembly GCA_035041615.1. Lineage (NCBI taxonomy): Eukaryota > Metazoa > Arthropoda > Insecta > Diptera > Drosophilidae > Drosophila > Drosophila anomalipes. Next base: position 333,286 of record JAWNKZ010000109.1, read on the forward strand.
AGAATTAACTTAATTTCAATTTCAATGTTATTAATATATATATATATTGACAGCGTTTAATTTGAGTAAACCAGGCCAAATTATTTTTGTTTTTCTTTACACATGATTATTTTTTGTTGTGACAATGCCGCAATTTATAATAATAAATGTTGATAACTCACCAAGTGTTTTTTTTTATTTCGAGAAAATAATAAGGGGGTTAAACTGAAGGGGGAAAAATAATGTAACGACATATTTTATATGTATACATATGATTCAGTTGTTTTTTTTTTAATATATATATTAAATGACAAATACAATTATATAATCTTATTCTATAGCTTTATCCATAAATTCCAGGAATCTTTTGGCATATTGTTCAGGATCACAAGTTGATATGCCATCGACATTACTACCATATTTTACTGTCTTAGCCGCTTTCGCTGCCTACAAATCATATAAAAATATATATAATCAAAGAAATTGCACATATTTTATATTCATTATTTAATTTACCTGTTTTTTGACACCATATTGAGTTAAAACATCAATAATTGCTATGAAGTAGATTTCCCGTCTCTCTGTAGATTTTTATATATTTATATCAGATACATTTAAAATATTAAATATATATTTAAAGTTATATGAAATATATTTAAATGTACATATAATATACATTTAAAGACAAACCTTCAATGCTTGGAATGGCGTAAATGTCGACTTCATAAACAACTTCTTTATATTGTGCACCTCGTGGCGAATCCGGTGGTGTGTTGTACGTCCAGCTGTCAACAGATTTAATATTAAATATAGATATGTATATTTATGATATATTATTTACCGTTCACCACTATCGCATTCTTCACTCTCGCTATTCTCGCTGCGTCCCGTTGCTGGTGCAGTATCGCCCTGCAGGGCCTCCTCCTCGGCCCGGACACAATCGTGGATGCCAACGAGCAAGGAGTAATCCATAATATGCAACTTGGTTAGGAGCTAATTATTAGAATTATAGAGAATATAACGTAAAAAAATATAATACATAATATTATATAATATACATAAAGGCCTAATATACATAATGTACTATATAATATAAATATAATACAATACCTACATCAATATCATTGTTGAGAGTATCGAGCAACTTTTGCTTGGGCTCCTCGCCAATTTCCAATTTGACCTTTTGCTTGATGAAATCATTGTCCTTAAATGTGGGTAAATGTTTCTCCAGCTCCTTCTCGGAAGCCTCACGATCCACAGTGCTGCCTTTTAAATCGAATTTTCTATACAAAAAATATAAAATGTAATAAATTAAGATATATATATATATATAGTTATGCATACTTATGTATGGTCAATTGGGAGCTGAAAACATTACGCGTGACAACAAAATAATATTGCACACTCTCCACAGTAATGCGATACATGCCCAAATATTGCGGCAACAAAGTTTTGCCATGTCGCTCAACAACGTACTATAAAAAAGATGAGATAACATTAATAAATATAAATAGTAGAAGTTATACATATATAGATAATTAACTGGATGATAGTGTTTGAGGAAGGCGTGCATGCGTTCAATTTCCTCAGATGTCAAGCTTTTAATGATGAAGAATTTATCGTAGCTCTGATAGAACTGGGCGCCCGACTTGCCAGACGAATCAATGCCCAAGGGTTGTGATCTAGTCAAGGACTCGCGATAATCCACATCATCGATGCCAAAACGTTCGCGTAAATTTCGAAAAACCAAAGGACAATATTCCTTCACCTTAAAATGCGATGGCATATTTTCTCTAAAAATAATAATATTTATATAATAATTAATATATTATATTAAGTATTTACTCACTTGTTAAACAAATGGTTGTCGACTTTAATTTTGGAATAGGCTCGAAAGTCGTCTGGCAATAACATGACTGGTATATTAACATGACTCAATTCGTTGATCTGTGAAGTGAATGTTAAGTCTATGTTATGCATAGTGTTGGTTAACACATACGGTGTGATTGATGCCCCACATGAAAACACTCAAAATCGGCTCATTTGCACGGAAAAGCTTCACTTTTTGATGCTTGACGCGAAAATGCTTCTTTTTCAGTATGCGCGGCTGCGATGTGGACGAGATCTTTTTATCCATTTTATCCGACTGATTGGCTTCCGCTTTTGTATTAAATTATAAATATTTTATTTTTATGTTAACTGTTTTTATAATAATGTTAACGAACTCTTAAACAATAATAATATTTAATATATTTATTTAAATAATTATAGTATCTTTATACTTATATTAAATGTTACTAAAGTTTAAGCCAAAAAATATTTAAAATGTTTATCTAAACCCATTCATCATGTCAACTAAAAATATACACTTGCAAATAGACACACACATAAAAATATACACATATACACAAGCACGCACATATGTTCACCATAAAATTCACATTGCATACACAAAAAAAATACATGCGCCTGAAAATCAATTGACAATTTCACTTTAATGTTAAAACAGATGAATTATGTTAATTGTATAACATTTTAATAACATATTCTATGCTAAATTAATAATTATGTATGTATATTAAAGCGAACAAAAGCAAAAACACGCACACATACAAGGATATATGTATGTATGCAATGGAATATACGTACGAAAACGAATTCAACTGCAACTGCAACCGTTTGTCGGTGTGTGTGTGTCTGTGTGTGTGGATAATATTAGCCGTAAGCGTAATATCCAATTAAAACAATTAATCAACTTATGACATTAATATTTGTTTAAAAACGAATTGCTCTTCAGAACCAGAAAAAGCAATATTCACTTTTTATTTGTCAAAATTTATGTGTGTGAAAGAATGTTATCGGCAAAACTAATGATATTAGGCAAGGGTGACTTTCGACAGCCGGGAATTATCGACATAACGCCACATACGATAACTGCTCTTAGTATGTTGCAATTCGATTAGGGCTGCCATTTCGAGTAAGATTGCTTGCGAATTTCTTAGCAATGAGTATTAACAGTATTTAATCTTTTAATGTGCAACAAGAGTTATTTTATTAAAATTTCGGTCGGGCATTCCTTTAATTATTTGTGCAACACTTTGTGCAAAGAGTCTTTCTTATTTTTCTAATTATCGATATCGATGTCAAAATTCAGCATGCTCTCACCGCTAACTAAATTGAGAGTTATTTTCGTCGATCGATTACTGGTTACTCTTGTTACTACTCTCCACGCGTATAAATTTGTGCGAAATAATGTGGAAATGTGGCGACGTCCCCAATTAGTCTCAATCACAATTTCAATAAAAAAAAGTAAAAAATAAGACAAATTTGGAGGGATGGCGGAATCCGGCATTGATCTGGGCTTTGATCTGGAGTTTGATTTAAATCTAAATTTGCTCAACGATAGCGATTCAAATATGGATTTCTTGGCTGGCAACGCGGAGACTGTTGAATTCTATGAGCTGAAATCAACTCGTTCTCTGCGTACCGATGAAATGTGAGTATGTGTCTGTGTATGTATGTGTGTCTACTACGTGTGTAGCTTAAAGATTTATATATACATAATCTACACACGTATGTTTATTGGCTGATGGTCACTTTTTTTCTTACTATCTTATCGGCTATTTCGGCAAGCACACACGTACGCACATATTTACAGCTGTTGTGTGTGTGTGTTGGAGATTAACGTCTTTTTCTTCTGCATATCGTTATCAATACATACGCAACTCCGTATGCTTGTGTGTATGTTAATTTAAGACGAATGTGTGATATTTAGCGTTGCCAATTGAGCAGTAGTAGGGGTAGGCCATTGATAATAAAGTGTTGGCCGATTTGTTTTACTGCATACAACAGAAATAAAACTACAAATAAGTGTGTTTTGTATATTTCGCTTGGCTTTAAATAGATGGCTACAGATATTATTTTCTTATTATTAATATTTGTAATTTAATTTAGTACATAATATATTTTATATATTAATGTTACAAACTGCAGGAGCAAACAGCCTCGACTGCATAAGTATTAAAATATTTCTGTAACAGTAGTCGCTTAACAGCGCAGTCGATCTAATCATGCAGCTGCACTCTCGTTACTCACTGTATAAGAGCAACATTTAGCATAGTTTATGCTTAGCTATTTTTGTAAAGGCGCATGTCCGTGGTGTGGCCAAAATGTTAGATCACACATATAATGAGCAATATGTATATATGTGAGTGTGTGCTTACATATATTTCTTTTATTTGCATGTGTGCGTTTTACATATATTTAATTGTGTATTTACATAAATCGAGCAAAAAATACAGGGCTATTAATTGGGTATATAATTAAACAGAGATGCTTTAATTATATGATTAAAGTATAATAAATATTTAATAAATTAATTAATATATAAATACAATATACAAATTAATTAATTCATATTTAATACATAAAGATAATATATATTAACATAATAGTTTGACTAAAATATAGATCATATTAAATATATAAATATAATATTAACATAATTAACTCTATGTTAAATGACTGTTATACTAGAGCAAACGAATCCTGTTAAACCACTGTTAAAAGGGCACCCATTTTTTGGCAACGGCTTTTTTAATACATACACACATACAAATAAATGAATACCTGAGTGTATAAGTGTATATATATTAATTTATATGTACATGTGTGCAGTGTTTAACATTTCTCTCAGCTTTTTTCCGCATTCATTTATCGAGTGATATTATTCTAGACAAGATCAAGGCCCAATTAGTGATGTTTTATACACATTGTTATTTAAAGTGAAATCGTTGGATATTTAAATATACAAATTGAGCATGTTTTTCAACTGGGCCAAAAAAACAGCGGCGAATAAAAACGCTGAAAAAAACAGTAATAATAATAATGAAACGTCGAATAATTTAATGGAGCCACCCAGTGAAATATTGAAAACGCCTCCGGGAAGGATTGAAGAATCCGCAGCATCTTCTGCGGAAAGATTGGAGGAATTCCAGCAATTTTTGCGGCGTGTTCAAACACTGCAAATGTCACCCGACAACGGCGAACAGCAAGATGTAATCTTAACAGAGCAACAACAGCTGTATAAGACAGATATTGAAATAGGAGTGGAACCAACAGCGCTAATGGAACTAGATGAACCGGATGAGGCAACAGCTGTTAAAAGTGCCAGTCACAATGAAGTGAAACACACAACAAATATTCGTGTCAATGTGGGCATCGATAAGGATTTGGAAATGATTCTCGAAATGGATCCAAGCATTGTGGATTTGGGTGATATTGGCGTTAACGAAACAACAGAGACCCGTATTGTGGGCCTACCGCCACTGACGGGTGGGTAGGTATTTCCCATAAAAAAGAAATTATATTGTAATAGGTATATTTTTTTTTTTAAGTACAGACCAGTTTACAGATCGACGAAATAAAAATCGATTAGTAGCGTTGATTAAAAAATACTAGTTTGAGTAATTAACATCATGTCGGTTTTATTTAAATGAGTAACATAGCCAGGATATATGGTCCCTCATAGAAATGCCATTTTGAGTAATTAATATTGCGCTCATATTTAAATGAGCTAGGTTATATTTATCGATTACACACACAAACACAATGTTGGCGGTTATTATTTAAAGTCAAATATGATTTAAATACAATATATTCAAACGCTATTCCTTATTTTCTAGACCCACCTTTAAAACAGCCATGCCCACATCTCGCACTCAGCTTAAGCTGCAACTGCAACGCGAGCAGCAGCAACAGGAGCAACAACAAATGCTGATGCAGCAACAACAACAACAGCAGCAACAATTGGTGCATACCACGGATACGGGGTTGTTGAATGCGTACGGAATGCAGACGACGACGGATTGCTTTGAGAAGGAAACGGCCATCGATAGCAATAATACGAGTGCCTGTGGCAGCAGTGGCGCCTCCAGCCTAAATCAGTCAAATCAATCCTCAGCCTCAGCCCAGTTGAACTCGTCTCGTCTGCCGCCAGCCTCGAGTCCCGTTACTCTCAAAGTGCCCCTCCAAAGCATTGGTGTCGATGTGCCGCCACAAGTGCTACAGGTAAAGAGCTTAATAAATGAATAATAATAATAAATTAAATATAGTAAATAATATATAATTAATAATAATAAATAATAATCTATAATTATTATAATATATATATATTATTATCTGTATTTAATATTTATATTTATGATATCCATATTATGCTCAATATTATTGCTATTATATCTTACATATATTTAAAATACATATATTATTAACTTCAGTTAAAAACAGCTTAACAATATTATATATATATATGTATATTTATAATTTACCAACAGCTAAAAACAGCATATATTTGTTATCTATCTTTATTATATATATTTATATTTATTATTTATTTTTAAAATACACATTTTATTTTATTTAAAAGCAGGTCATTTATTATATATTTGTATAATCCCATAATATGCTCAATATTATTATTATCACTATTTTATATCAATATTAATGTTTATTATATTTATTTATAATTATAATATATAAATGATTTAACTGCAGCTAAAAACAGTTGAATAATATTACATAATAATCTGTAGTTACTATATAAGTTTAAAAAAACACGTATTAGGCTCAATAATATTACTATCTATATTTATCTATATCTAATATCCATTATCTAATTTCCTACCCCAGGTGAGCACCGTTCTTGAGAATCCCACCCGATATCATGTGATCCAGAAGCAGAAGAATCAAGTGCGTCAATATCTGAGTGAATCGCTGAAACCCTCCGCTTGGGGCTGCCAAAATTTCGATGTGAGCCAATTATTTATTTAAAATGTATCTTTTTATTTACAAATTTAATGACAAATAGTTCTTTTCTCCAAAAAAAATAGATTACCACAAAAAATGCCTCAAATACATCAGCATCAACGGGAAATTTACAATGTAATACGATAATTAATAGGAATATTAACGATAATGAGCAACAACAGTCCCAGCAGAGGCCCAATAGTTTTGGTGGCGATAAGAAACTGTTGCATTCCTCGGAGGACCCACCTTTTGTAACAGGAGCAGCTGCAACAACTGGTGGCAGTTGCAATTCCAGCAATTTCTTTGCCTTGGATCAGGATCAGGCTGCTTTAAACAATGGCAACAGCCTCTTCAGCAACAGCAAAGCCAACTTTAATCTTAACTCTTCGCTGAGCTCCGCTGGACGTGCTTCGAACAATATAAATAATAGTCAAATGCGTTCCTCAAATTATTCGGGTGGCAGCACAGCGAGTCCATTGCAATCGACATCAGCTCCCATGTCACCTAGTCTGAGTTCGGTGGCCACAAGTGCTTCGGAGGTGAGTTTTATTTAATACTCTATTAAATTAAATAGTTATTTAACTAAAACGTATTTTTAATAGTCAGTAAAATCATTTACGCGTCAAATATTTAAATTTACAGACTTCAGAATTTAAGTTTGAGCACGCTCTGCATAGCATACAGATTTTGTCAGACTGCAAACAATTTAATGGCCTCATCTATCGTGCTAAGCAGCTTTTGTCAGATTTTATGCAAATTATCGGCCTCGTTTTTAAAATACGTAATTAGAAACCCCCCAATTTTAAGATGTGCAGAGAACCGTGTATAAATTGCAATTGTGACGTGCTAAGCAACTTTTGTTAGACTGTCAACAATTTATTGGCAAAAAAAAAACAAATACTTAATTAGCCACGCGCCACATTTTTAAACGAAAAAACTGCGTACAATTCAATTGTGACGTGTTCTTCGTGATAAGCAGCTTTTGTCTGCCTACTAACATTTAGTATTCTTTTTTTGCCTTTTTTTTGTATGCCTTTTTTTGTTGTGCTTGATCAGCAGGGGGTGGTGTGGTGTACATAATGAGCGGTATTTTCCATTGGGCTGCCAACTTAAGGCAATCAATCAAACAGGTTGTCATGGCTAGATATTTACGAAAAAAAAATGTGTGCGCGAAATTTCTTTCTACTAGTAGTAAATTGAATTTAGTGGGGAGTGGAGTTAAATTTGTTGCCTTCTTACAAATACATACATAATATATATATAGATAAATGCAATTCAAATATAACACTCTCATCAATATGAAAAAAAGTTATTGGCAGTGTTTGAAAAAATAGAAAATGATGTGTCCCTGCCAATTTAAGTATAGGATATTAAGGATATTCCCTTGCGCGTGCTCGATAGCAAGACCTTGTGAATGAATGCAGCATTGCCAAGTCTATCGACTGATAAGAGATCTTCGCTTACAAATTCGATGACCGTGACGATAAACGTCGTCGTACCCTAAGTAAATAAGTTAAAAAGAGAGAGGCGAATTACAAAACTAATGCACGTGCTACCTTGGATAACGGCTGCCAGTGTGCCAGAGCGGCGCAGCAAACGTTGCTCCTCGGCAGCAACGACAACAACTACAGCAGCAGCAACAACAACAACGTTGGCCAATAGGAACGGTCCATCCCCGCGTAGGACAATAAACAAAACGAAAGAGCGACACAAAGAGGAGCAGGCAAGAATTGAGCAAGCGAGTCGATGCATAAATATGCCGGTACTCAGCTTTATACCGCGCCGGCATACAAAGGTGAAAACAAAAGAAGAAAGAGAAAACTAACAATTTTGCGGAGGCTGCATTGCAGAGAGTTTGAGAAAGAGCGTGTGGTTTGAGAGGGGAAGACAGCGAGCGAGAGCGCATTAATCTCTTGCAGTTGCCCAACACTAGAATGTAGAATGAGATTATAGCATTATATTCACATTCATCTACCATTTTATAATAATTGCATACGAATTTTAATTGAAATGTTTGTTTTTTTTTAATGTATTTTTTATTAATTATTATGTGTGTGTGTTTGACAAGTGTTTTAAAGAACTTGTTTCAATTTTACTTTTTGTACCCTTGTAGCCGAGTCTCATTATAACCAAGTCCGCCTGTGTGTCTGTTCCATTAATATACCCTGAAAAATAAAATAACTTAAAATGGGTATAATAAAGATGAGAATATGTTTGAAACACCTTTAAAAGTAATATATAACATTTATGAAATTGACAACTTAAAGCTTTTAAATATTTTATATTTTCTGTTAGGCTCTCTTATGTTAGTATGCTTTACATCTGTAGTTTTTTTTTAGGGTATGTTCCAGTTCGTGCCACTCTCGATTTTCAGTTCGCTCGGAACGAACGAGTGCGACTCGCTGTTGACTGTGGTGACTGTTAGCGAATATTTACAATTAATTATAATTAACAAATATTTGTGCAATTGCTATTGATAATGCACACATGTACATATATACGTAGATTATACTGTGCATAATATGCATATTTGAGGAATGTATAGATTGTGGGCGACAGACGCTCATTGATCTCCTGCAAAGGCAAAGAGAGAGTAGAAAAGAACTACTACTTTAAAGTTTAAAAGAGAAGAGAGCAGAGAAAAGAACAGCTGTCAAAGTTCTCATCTCATCTCTGTCTGTATGTATGTGCATATATTTGTGAAAAAAAAGTCCTTCAAATTGGTAAACGCGTGCGAATTAGACTCCAATTTTGATTGAAAAAAAACCGGTTTCAAATTCGGCCGGCAAACGCTGCTAACTGGCTAACTTGACTGAAATTGATTTAAGTATATATATATATGACTATATGTGTGTGTTTTACACGTGTGTAAATTTGTCAATTTATTATTAACGAGTGATCTCTAATAAGTGCGTATAGATGTATATAACTGTATTTACGAATATATATATTGTTTGATAATTTCTCTCTTTAAATTCAGTTCAGGCTTGACTTTTTTTTGCTGCTGTTTCTGTTATGCATGTGTGTGTTTGTATGTATGCTGACAAGTTATTTATTTTGTTTGCTTACGCGTAGACGTAATGACAATAAGATTTCTGTTGCTTAGATAACATGAACAATTTAGGTTCTCTTGTTTTTTCCTTTTTTTTTATTATTATCGCTAAGAGGCCTTCTACAACTCTACAGCTATCGTATGTATGTGTGCGTTTGTATGTGTGTGTGTGTATTGCGAGCTGGGGAATTAACGTCATTACAAACTAACTGATCTCTATGTAAATACATACAATATGTATATTTAACAGGTGATAAGCATGATAATAGGTGCAATGCATGTTAGATGCATAAAAATATATTAAAAACCGCCAAGACTTATATTTATCGCAATTGGGAATTACGGCTTCTGCTTCTTTTTATTGTAAACCCCAATTTTACTGAATTGATATAGAATTTTCTCTATATCTGCCCATAAAAAAGTGCTGTTAATCATAATGTTAACAAATTGAACTCCAATGGCAATGTTTACATTTACATTTCATTTATTATGTGGACTGTCTTTATTTATTTTTTAATCCCTTGTGCGAGTTATGTGTGTCATATGCGTGTATGTGTGTGTGTGTGACATGCGAGTGGTACCCAATCAGAAGCTGTCTGCTTCGGTCCATTTACTTACAGTATCTGAGAACTTGCGTCAACAAACAAACAAACTTAACTTGATGTTGTGAAAAAATGGCCTTATCATTTGGCAATTATTACTTGAATTTCTTGGCATATTAAAATACTTACTTAAGATATGCACATGTACATCTGTACTACATCATACGCAGATAATTCTTATATTAATTTCATACTTATGTACATAGATGTGTATGTGTGTGTAGAAATGCATTCTTCGATTACATTTTGATTGATTGCTTGTGATCTGCCTTTGTGAGTAAAGTTTATGCTAACACATATCGATGTTGCTGTTAGTGTTGCTCAAATAGATTATTTTTTGTATATATGTTTGTTCAATCATTCTTACAGAAGACAGGAAAATTTGTGGGGTGGGGGGAGTGGGCATTATTTAGTGTTAAATCTTTTTTTTTTGATAGTGTCAACTTTATTGACTGAGTAAAATGTTGACTTTGAAACGAGGAAGTATTCGATATTTGTTTTATATTATCTTCACTTTTGTGGACAGCAGACGTAAATTACCGTAATTGATTTTAAAGCCTATATATATGTATATATATATGTATTGGATGTATGTTGTTACGAAATTTATATTTATCATAACCATTTGCTTGCTGATACGACACTCATTATACATAACATTTCCCCAATTGTCATCAATGTGTATCCCCCAATAACATAAATTTATATGTGTGTATGTGCATATATATATAATATATTTATATATATATATATATAAGTGTATGTGTGTTTAATTTGTATTCACAATTTACTGCTCATAAATAGATTCAATGAGCCCCTTTTTTATTTCAATTTCTGATTAACCAATACCATTTTTTTATATTTGTTTTCAGCTACCCTCATTTGACAGCGATGTAAGTGAATAAATATCTCTATCAGTTTGTTATGTTTAGTTAATTGATAATACAAGTCTATAATAATTTCCATACTTATATTTAAAGTCTGGTTACTTAGATCTTAATACAGGGTATATAGCAATATGCTCGCTTATTTTACCTATTTTGAAGGCAATCTATTAAAATTCAGTGCAGGCTTTTTGCGGCTACACGCAATAAAAAAGAGTTACCAGCTTAACATTGACTAAGTATTGTTTTGCAATGTATGTGAGTGTATGATACTAGTGTATTTTAAGCTGGCAACTCTTTTATTGCGTTTACAGTTATTTATTGAAACAGCATCGGCTGAGCATTATAAATGTAGCGAGAGCGACAGTTATTTGCTTGCGCTTTTTTTTGCGTGTCCTCCCACACTAGAACTTCCTCTCTCTCGATCACAGCACTAAGCAGCCAATGCATACGCTCTTAGCAAAACGATTTACATTCACTCACACACACACATACAAACAGTGAGAGCACCAACTTCAAAAGCACGTTGCATACATGTGCGTGTGTGTGTGTGTGGATTTATCCACTTCTATCGTGTGCCAATTGTTTACGCAATCAATTTGGCCATTCTGTTAAGTGCGGAGTGGTGCGGGGAGAGGTGAGCTGGCTTCCTAATCAGTAGAGCACGACTCTGCTCAATAATCGCACTTAACGAAAAATGTGTGTGACCAGCTCTTGCAAATCCTACCTTGAAACACACGCATATGTAAGTGTGTGTATTTGTGTGTGAATTTATGAATTAAATAACAAACAAAGGTATCATCATTTATTGTTAAAACTATTATTACTGAATAGCGCCGAAACTATTATTACTACGCTCATCTGCTAAATTTGATAGAATTATCTAATTTATGAGATGCCGGAAAATTCCACTATTATGTTTATTTATTACTTATTTATTTATTTGCTTATTTATTCATTTCATATTTATAATTTATTTATTTATTTAAATGTAAATATAAATTAAATATAGTTAAATAATTAATTAATTATAATTGCATAATTAATAATAGATAGTTTATAGTTAAAAAATAAATAGTTAACAGTTAATTAAAAATGGTAGAAAAATTAGTAGTAGTTAATAGTTTAAAAATAAATAAATAGTTAATTGAAAATAATTGAATAATTAATAATAATATATAGTTAATGGTTCAAACGTAAATAGTTAATTAAAAGTAAGTGAAGTGAAATGTTGCATTTGATTTAATTTTAATTAAATTTTAATTATTGCGTTTCTTTTATTTACAGGCAGACGATCTCTTTGACGACATTTTGCAAAACGATTCCTTCAATTTCGATAATAACTTCAGCTCGGAACTATCCATTAAACAGGAGCCACAAAATTTGACGGACGCCGAATTAAATGCTTTAGCCAAGGATCGCCAGAAAAAGGATAATCACAATATGAGTGAGCTGAAACATTGGGCATAAAATTCGAATTTGAATAAAATTTAATACAATAATTGTTTTCTGTTCAAGTTGAGCGACGTCGCCGCTTTAATATCAATGATAGAATCAAGGAGCTGGGTACTTTGCTGCCCAAGGGCAGCGAGGCCTTCTACGAGGTTGTTCGCGATATACGCCCCAATAAGGGCACAATTTTAAAGTCCTCTGTGGATTATATCAAGTGCCTGAAACACGAAGTTTCTCGGCTCAGACAAAACGAGAGCCGTCAACGCCAAATGGAACTGCAGAATCGTAAATTAATTTGTCGTGTGCGGGTAAGTCTTCATGCATCTACTTAAATAGATTTCTTATTTTTCTTCAATTAAATTTAATATTATATGTACTTGTTAATTAAAATTTAGCATAAAATTCATTGAATTTAAGCAATTATTTAGTTTTTGCACATTTTTTTATAAATATTTCTTATTTTAAATTTATTTTTATTATTAAATGTGATTTTTAATTGAATTGAATTTATTTTTCAAGTATTTATAATTTAACTTTAATATTAAATATGATTTTTAATTGAACTTAAACTATTCTTTAATCTCTGTACATTTCTTGATAAATCTTAAATGTAATTCTTTTATGAAAATATCTCAATTTTTTATTAATAGATTTTTAATTAAATTTTAACTATTTTAATATATATTTGAATATTTATTATATAAATATTATTTGAATTTTAATATTGATATTAAATATAAATAACTAAATAAATAAATACATTCCCATTCCTTTTTTTCTCATTAAATTAATATTTATTTGTAATTTAATTTAATTAATTTAACTTAAAAAAGTAAGTGCTAATTTTCCTTCTATAGGAACTGGAAATGCAGGCTAAATCGCCGGTTTTCTCCCTATCCGATTATAATTTAACATCCGTTTCGGCTCCGACGCCCGCCAATTCGTATCTCAAATGCAGCAGTCCAACATCAATATCAACATCCTCGACATCCGTTGCACAAACACGCCACGCCGTCTCCCTGATGGAGGATGTAAGCAGAAGGAGAATCTCTTTCACTTTAATGTTAATATTATTGTTATTAGTATTATATTTATTAATATTAATTCTCTTACAGCTGCCTGTAAACTGCAGTGATGATGCCAGTTTGGGTCTCAATCAAATTGATGAGTTGATGGAGGATTGCAAGCATCCTGTGCAGGGCGGTGATCCCATGTTATCCTCGCACAGCAGCCATTTGTTATCCGCCCCACATTCACCAAGGAGTGGCACAGAATCAGCAGCAGCCACTATTTACAGCAGTTGTGAGAGCAACTCGAGAAGACAACAACTCCATCAGAATCATAATCTTCATCCCAGGGAGAGTGGTGCCTTTGGTTTGCTCAACGATGGTGGCGATAATGATCCATTGCTATCCTCCGAGGATCATCGTCATCATCCCCATCATCATTCAACCATGATAAATGATTCCTTGTTGGATGATAATCATGGGGAGCCCATGTTATTAACGCCAGATGCCTTGGATATTGATCTTTGATCAGCCTTGGAAACTGCAAGAAAAATAGCTTAGAGAGTATTATTTGCTAGCATTTTTTTAAAAAGTGCTAGACTATCTAAATATATATGTGTACATGTATAATAAGTATTAATTAATGCTTGTTTGACAACCTATATATTTTTTATTATATATATATATTTTATTTAAAGAGTGCTAGACTTTCTAAAATAAAGTATATATATATATATATATATATATATATATATATGTATTTGTATAATAAGTATTAATTAATGCTTATATATATACATATATATAAATATGTAAAATAAGTATTAAATAAAAGCAGTAAAAATGTGTCACAATAATGCAGTTGCTATATATATATATATATTATATATATATAATTATAATATATATATATATATATATATATATATATTGTTGCCTCACAAATTTGTAGATTAAACTCTAGTTAAAATCGTTAAGATTGTAAATGTATATTATGGATGTACAACCCCCAAGCGAATACATTCCAATTGTCATTACTGTTGTACTTACTTTTATACAACACATACATAATTGTTTGTAGTTGGCCTAAGTTACCTCCTCTGTTCTCTTATACACATACAAATGTTATTTTATCTTATATACATGTTAGCTGCATGTTATGTTAACAGCTGATTGGCTGCGACCGTTTTTGTATTGTTTTTGTTGATTAAAAAAAGAAAATGTTAAATACATATATAAAAGAAAAAGCAAAACAATTGTTTCGTCTTATTATTATACACATATATATTTATTAAGAATCTAAGCAATAGTAATTGTTTTTTAGTTTATTTTAATACAAAACAAAAGAGAAAATCATTTCTTGGCCAATTCGGCAGAGAGCCAATCGAGTCCCTCGTACAATCCGTGCCCCTGAGTGGCGCAAGTCGACTGAATGAACCACTAAAAGAGAAAGAAAAATGGAACATTAACGTTAGCATAGCAAATGGAACTAGTGAAGAGTTCACGCTAACATGACGATTCCGTAATTGATTCAAATGCAGCTTGTCAGTCAATTCGGCAGCACTCATCGCATTCGGCAAATCCTGTTTATTGGCGAACACCAGCAAAACGGCCTCTCTCAACTCATCTTCTTGCAGCTGCGCACAAATAAATATTAATTAATATATACTACATTTACAGGTCATATATTGTTTACCATATTTTGCAGTTCCTTTTCAGCCTCGTTAATACGATCGCGATCGTTTGAATCGACCACAAAAATGAGGCCTTGTGTATTTTGGAAATAGTGACGCCAAAGCGGTCGTATTTTATCCTGACCGCCCACATCCCAAACCGTAAAACATATGTTTTTATATTCAACGGTTTCCACATTGAAACCAATGGTTGGAATCGTCGTCACAATTTCGCCCAATTTCAATTTATACAGTATGGTTGTCTTTCCAGCTGCGTCCAGGCCAACTGGAATAGAAAAGAACGTTATAGATGTGTGTGTGTCTGTACATATCAAATACATTTACATGCATGTGTGTGCTTAACAGTGCTCAATGTTTGCATGTGTGTGTGAATGTTTATGGCTGCGTGGCTGGAGCTTTGAAGCTATATATTATTTATTACGTACTCGCGTGGCTAGCGGTAAATGTAAATTGCCACCGCCTCAAAAATTAAACACACACCTCAATTAGCAACCTACCCATTAGAATGCGCATTTGTTTTTTGCCAAAGAGTCGCGTTAGTAAGCTGGATATTGTTAGGCCCATGTTTTTATCTTTTTGTCTTATGCTCCTCTAAAAAACAATTAACCAAATTTTTCACACAACTTTTTGTGTCACTAAAAATTGACGTGTTACGATTGCAGCTACTCGGATATCGATAGTTGCTTCCTACTTGTCAGTGCTACTATCGATTGGCATCGTAGAGTTGTTCAGCAAATTGTTGTAAATTATTTACAGTATTTATAAAAGTGCATATAAAATATTGTTGAGCCAATTTTATTTGTTTGTTTTTAATTAGCATTTTTTAATTTATAAATGCATTGCGACTTATTTTTTGCAACTGTGGACAGCTGCTAGGTGTCGCCTGTGCGAATGCTACCACAACCGATGCTAGGCAAGCCTATTTGCCGCAACTATGAACGGCCGCTAGGTGGCAGCGAAAACCGATGCTGGGCAACACAAGATGGATACTTTGTTAGTTGTATTTTCTTTTAGAACGCTAAGTAAATATGGAAATATTTGGTAATTGATACAGTAATATAAGGAAGATAAATAAATTGCTGCCACACACTTGCAGTTTATTACGACAAAAACTTCATTTAAATATCGATATATCGATACTTTTACCTGTGCTTGCCCTGAATCCGCCATTTGATTTAAATGTTTTTAGCACAGTGGTGCGAGGTGTGTAATTATGTTTTAATAATTAATGTGCATATATAAAATACTAATAAAGTATACATACAAATACATATGTTAAATGTAATAAATTTAGTGTTTATTTCAAGATTTGTTTCGTAATATCCAGCTTGTTATGAAATTTAAAACTACAACTTGAAATGGCGACAAATGTTGCCGCGAACCAAATTTGGCAAAAAATGACAGCAGCACCGGCTTAATTAATGCTCTTCCTGCATGTATGAAGTGTAGAATTAATCGATCTCAATATATGCATAATGCATTTATGTATGAATGGGCAGACATACATATAATGTATGTGTGTTTGTGTAGTTAGCATTTATATATATATATATATGTATATATCGTGTATATATTGTGTGTGTGTGTGGTTTCCATTTATAAACAGACACACACACGTGACACACATACGCCGTCAACAGCAGCAGACAAAGCTCGGTTTTGTTAGTGACAACAACAAAATAGTGGGCAAGGCGGGAGAGGGGGAGGGAGTGTAAAAAAAACTTGTAAATCCAGCAAGCGCGATTTCGCCTATAAATAGTGGTAACACTGGTCGGCTTATTTCAATTCGGCGTTTACTTTCGCTTGAAGCAGACTCGTTTCGGGACCGTTGTCTGCATTTTTTGTTGTTATTTCTCTGTCATAAAAATCAAAGCTGATATTTTATTTGTTTAAAAATGAATACATTTAATTCATTGCTAATTGGCTGCGCTTTGGCTTTGGTGCTGGTCCCATCCACTGGCTGGGCAGCTGAGAAAACCGCTGCGAATGAGGAGCCGAAGGCAGATGGTGAAATAAAAATTTACAAACGTCTCATTCCTGCCGATGTGCTCAGAGGTGAGTCATTGTCTGTAAACACACACATACGTACATACATATACATATTTGGCAAGTAAGCTTTTGGGTTTCCTAACGGATTAAACTGAAGTCGTGGCTTAAGCGTATTTATGTATGCATGTGTGTGTGTATATTTTTAAGTTAGCCTTTCAGTTGCTGTGCAAAAAAAAAAGAAAAATTAAAAGCCAGGTTTTACATTCAAAACTCTTCTGAGTGAACTTTGAATATAGCTAAATGTAGATAAATGTACATAGATAAATTTAGATTCGCTTGAGCCGTTTTGAAAGCACAATAAAAATACAAATTACAAATTGCATCAAGGCCAGGCAAGGGAAAAGTTTGAGTGAGGGGGGTGGGGGTGGTAGCGCGGAGTAAGTTCCAAGACTGGAAAATAAGCAGACAGCCATTGTCTACTTGCACTTATATTTTGTTTGTGTGTGTGTGTTGAGTGCATTTAGCAGAGAAGAAGTGGAGAAACTAAAGCTGCTATTTCAATTAAACTGCTTCAAGCCTTTTAATTTATTATTGAAATTAAAAAGTTATGTAAATTATATATAGATATATTAATACTATTTCTAAAAATGTTTTATTTAAATTGATTAATTAATTTTATTTAATTATTCTTTTACACTATTCCCTTTAAATTGAAGCTTGCTAAAATTAAACTCAGTTTTAATACTCTTATATTGTAGCAGATGAGTAGAAGAGTAAATTGATTGTGCAGCAAGTCGATAGAGATGGAAGTGTAATTAGATGAGAGCTAACTTATACTGTACGTGTTACTTATACTTATAGTTGTATAATTATTACTTATACTACTTCAATGTTTAATTCGATAAGGACTACTTGTACTTGTACTGCATTTATTATTTATACTTATACTATATATTTTTTACTTATACTAGTTCAATACTTATTTATTCAGTTTTGTAATTAAAATTCGACTTACTACTTATACTTACTAAATCAGCTTTATAATGTAAATTCACTCATTATTATACTTCTATTTATCATTTACATACGTTACTTATACCTAATATTTATACTTCGTATTTAATACTTAATACTTATTATTTATAGTTTATTATTTATTACCTATTACTTTTACGTCAATATTTATTCGGTCTTCTAATTTAAATTCTCTCGTTTACTCCCGTAGATTTTCCTGGAATGTGTTTCGCCTCGACTCGCTGTGCAACTGTTGAGCCTGGAAAGACGTGGGAATTGACTCCGTTCTGTGGCCGCTCAACTTGCGTGCAAAACGAGGAGAATCCAGCCAAGTAAAAGCGATCACAGAATTAATTGATAATATGAAAGTAACCTAAATATAATTTTCTAAATAGACTGCTGGAACTCGTGGAGGATTGCGGACCGTTGCCTTTGTCGCTGGCCAACGACAAATGCAAATTGGACACGGAGAAGACAAATAAGACGGCTCCATTCCCATTTTGCTGTCCAAAATTCATCTGCGAACCGGGCGTCAAACTGGAATATCCCGAAGTGGAGAAGGATGCCGACGAGAAGAAGAAGAACTAAGCTTTTGACCTTTTTCACTGTTAACTGTTTACTGTAATCAGTTGGATTTTGTAAATAAGCACAAATTTTTGTAAATTAACCGAATACTTAATAATACACTTTGTTAGATTTGATTTGATTACATAAAAAGGGGTTTTCAATATGTAGCTAGAAAATTCAATTCAAGTTCAGTCTTGATTCAGCTTTCAAGCCGCTAAAAAGCTTTTTCTCTTGGTGCTGTCTAGCAACTTGCCAGTAAGGGCTGTCTCGCAGAAGCTGCATGCTATGCACCTCAAAATTTGAACAACACTGGCAAAAGATCTCAGTTATTTTATATAATCTCGAATGTGGGAAAAGGTAAACATATTAAACATAAATATAAATAAATAAGTTACATAAATAAATAAATAAATATGCGTATTTATTTGGCAAAGGCCATAAATTACACGCTCACAGCTGCATTTATATGTGTATGTGTGTATGTTAAAGGAACAGAGCCCGCACACATACAAAGCTGGCTGTTATAATATTAGTGTAGAATTTTATTTACGGGCTATTCATAAATGCTTCCCTGTAACTGTAACTACAATTGAATATTTATGCTAAATATTTATTCTGTTCATTTGAATACAATAATTTATATATAAGTACATTAAATATAATATATATAATGGCATAAACTAGTTATTTAAATGGAAATCAGTTATTTAAATTTAAGAATCAATTCACAACTTTTGTTTGCTGTTTTTTTTAGATCAATTTTAAATAGAGTGGTTTGAGTTTATCACAATTTGAATTGCCCACTTTTGGTTTGCAACCAATATGCCGTTTTGTGTAAGTGATGCGTAGACTTCGCCATTTTGTTTTCCCAAAACTTAAACTCCTCCTATGCAACCTGTTTTTTTCTGTTACCTTTTGTACGTCTGCGCTGTTCGCCCCATAAATAACTAGTTCGACGCCAAAAGTATTGAACGCAGGTCTGAAAAGAGAGCACTCCACACACAACATACACACACGACATACATACATTTGTGCTCTCTTTCTGTTTAGCGCAGCAAACGAATCGCGGTTGGGAGTAGAAAAAAAAAGTGGACTTGAGCGTCCTGAGAGAGAGAGAGAGCAAAATGCCTAACACTAAATTGCAGGCTTGTTAATTAGATAAATAAATAAATGAATAAATAAATATAATTATATAAATAAGTAAATATAAAAGTAAGTAAATAAATAAATAGGTAAATACAAAATAAAAATAAATAAATGCGCAAATAAATATACATAAATACGCAACTTAATAAATAAATAAGAATATAAATAAGTAAGTAAATAAATACAATAATAAATAGATCAATAAATAAGTGAATAAATAAATAGAAAAGTAAATACATGCATAAATTAATAATTAAATAAGTAAATAAATAAATAATTTAATAAATAAAAAAGTCAAAAAACCCAACACTCTATTGCCTGCTCAATAAATAAATATAGTCTGTTGTTTGTTTCCCATCGATATTTATATTTACATATTTTTAATTGCTTCAGCTTTTTTCGATTATCGATTGTTCTTCATTTTCTTATCGATATTTGTTTCCATTTTTAATTATTTCAGCGTCTACAAAATAAGACGTCAATCAATTTAACTTCATTGTTTGCTAGGTTATAAAACACACACACACGGACGAGCATAAAATTCTATATTTTGTATATATATATATATATATATAGATACATTGATACATATTTATATTCCTCCATAACGCTGCGAACGACTCGAAAATAAAGTTCGATTAGACCGGTTTTTGGTCATTTATTGTGTGTTTCTCTCTCTCTCTCTCTCTCTCTCTCTTTTGGTTTCATAGTCGAGTGCTTCATCAGGCATTGAGAATAAGGTATCAGCATCAGGCATCAAACCATCAAGTTTGGAATGTCTTTATTAGTCGCAGACAAAGTTGCTCAGCTTCTCAGCTTGTCAGTTTGTCAGTTTCCAGGTTTCCAGGTTTCCAACACTTAAATACTCTAGCCAATAATTAAAAAAAGCTACAAGATGAAGGCGGATATTATACAATAATATAACAATAATAATATATTTACTAGTTTTGTTTTGCAGATGCAAATGCATTTTTTACTAATTTGTTTGTAGTTGTTATTTATTTATTCATTTATTGATATGTTTATTGAGTCATTTACTTAATTATTGACTTCTTTATTTATTTATTTAGCTATTTATTTATTTATTAACCTACCTATTGATTTACTGATTTATTTAGTTAGATTGGTATTTATTTATTTATTCAAATATTTATTTGTTAATTTAATTATTTACTCTCCTCCTTTAATTGAGTTATTAATTCTAGCATAACTCTCATCGGTTTAAGTATGGTAAACTAATTTAATTAGACAGATTCGCATAATTTCCCAAATCTTTTTTTATCCTCTCTCTCTTTCTCTTTTACCTATTTTCAGCTATATTTTCTGCTTTGGATTCTTGGAGTGTTTAGCTCCCAATTTTATATTTAATTTATATATTTTATTTAATGCATTTTATTTGTGATTTAATTTAATTAATTTTTTGCCTTTTTGCGACTCAATTTAGTTGACTTTAAATAAATAATCTTATTTAATAAGTTGACATATCAATTATATATTAGATATATATTTAGATATATATAAAGTTACTTATTGGGTGTTACATTTCTCATGGTGGGACTAATTGGTGTACTTAAGCCACCATTTAAAGCTTGCGGTTTTAGCCCCAAGAAAATCTGCTGTATCAATTTAAATACATACATATATGTAAATATATACATACATGTATAAATACATACATATGTAAGCTTGTGGTTAAAATATCTGCATGTATTTCAGTTCCTATATTGTCTCATTAAATTGAATACGTGATTTTCAACGAACGAAACTACAAATTAATTGCAAATTAAAGAATTAAATGGTTAAGCTACTCTTTAATAAATAAATACAAATTCAATGAAGAGAGCACTTTTTAATTAAATATTATTTAAATTACAAAATGAAAATGGATAAATAAACTCAAAAATATATACTTTTTATGTTTAAATGATGTATTTATTTCAGCTTTTGTGTTAAAATAAATGGCTTTAAGCGAATCAAAAACAATTAACTTGATTTATTTTAATAATAACACAAACAATGAATAATAAATGATAAATCTTTTAAGTTTCAAACAATGTTTGTATTTTCTAATTTGTAATGTATAATTAAAGTCGATTTTTAATTAAATTTAAGCGCATTTTTTACTTTTTGTATTTTTTTAGTTGACATTAAATAAATAAATAATATTTAAATATTCCTCACTATATTAGCGCCATCTTGCGTGCATTAGAACAATTAATGAAAATATCCTTAGAAAAAGCTGTTAACGATCAACAAATTTCCCCAAAAGTACCAAATTTCCTTTAGCGTCGGCAAAACGAATAAACCCTGAAACTTTCATACACTCTCTGCCAGAGTGACCAGATTTGGCATCCTTCCAGTATTGTTACCGCCTTTTCGCTTGGCCACGCCTCAAAAAAAACCTAAAGTAAATTTTGAAAGGCAGTTGAATGACAAGTTTTTTGCTGTGTTTCAAAAACTGAAGCCACGCCCCCAAAATAAAATATGTATATGTGTGTGTAAATATATATATATTTTAAGGATTAAGTTTGAAACAAAAGATTAATTCACAATGGATTCGTGACTGCAACTGAAACGATCAATTTACCAATATTGCTGTGTCTTTTTAGTTTGGTCTAGGAATCGTGATCAACGAAATATGGGGAAGACAGAGGAAAAAACAGCAAAGAATTCCAGCATTGGGCTTTTTGTAAAGAACATGCATTCCAGTGCACACACACAAATACATAAAGTATACATGCTACAGTCTCCTTGCACACATACAGAGACACATGTGAGCATAAAATATATATGTATGTACAATAATGGGAAGCTGATGACGTTCACACAGAGCTCTTTGTCTTTGCTTTGTGTGTGCGTGTCTGTGAGAGTGTGTGTGTGTGTGTTTTGCTGGAGGCACACGCACATAAAAACAGACAGTGGAGACAGTGAGACAGACGAAGAGAGATGCCGCATCCCAAAAACACGGACACGCAAACATTCACTGCGGTTGGCCTTATAAATAGTAATGTCTTCATCAGTAAAAGCCAGCGACAGCAGCAAGAGATGGATAACGAAAGCAAGCAGCAAGCAGAGCAAACGGCAGGCAGCTAGTGAGCGAAAGAGAGAAAACGTGTTGGATTGGGGGGGAAGGAGAGGTCACGATAGCAAGCGATTGCATCGAATGGGTTTTAAACTTGAGCGAACGCTCAGCCTAAGGCGGAAAGTTTACCGGCATGGGTTAATCGAAATCATCTCAAACACATAGCAGCGCTGTATAAGATTTGCTGTGTATAAGTGTTTTCTCTAGCGTATAAGAAAGCAGGGTGGCGTAGCAGACAGGCTGATGTGTTGTGGTCTCTTGTGTTTTTTCCATACTAGTTGAGAAGCCCTCGGAACAAGTCGACGAAATCAAAAATTTAGTTGATGTTGTTCTTGTCAACGTTTTAGAGCCTTGCGCAGAATATTTGGAACTTGGCTTTAGGTTTGTAACAAAGCAGAATATAGAATAATAATTATAATAATAATAATAATTATAATAATAATAATAATAATAATAATAATAATAATAATAATAATAATAATAATAATAATAATAATAATAATAATAATAATAATAATAATAATAATAATAATAGCAATAATAATAATAGTAATAATAACAGTTATATTGATAGTAATTATAATAATAATAATAACAATAATAATAATACAATTTACAAACATAAACCAAACAAAAATTAAATGCAGACAGTTTAAATTTAAAGGGTATCAAAAGTTCGGCATGCCCAAACTAAATGTTCTCTTCTTTTGCCTGCCCTGCATCCCACATATCAGACACGCACACACACGCATGCATACATCACATACAACATAATTGTTGATCTTCGCCGAGTTCGAGCTCTTTACCGTCGGTAGTCGCATCGATATATAATTGTATGTATGTGATCATGTAAGTATGTATGTGTGGGTAATACAAAAACTGGAATTGAGAGCGAGAGTTGTTGGCTTGGCTGGAAATGAAGCGAGTTGACTTCGTCGTTGACTGCTTCGTTTTGGTTTCCGATTTACTGACTAATTAAGCCCTTAAGATCGGCCCAGGCCCAGAGACCCAAGCTCGTAGCCAGAGCCGAGCCGCATTGGAAAATAAAGTCATTTCGTCGGCTGCGATTGTCAGTCTGTTATTATTATGACTGACAATCGCAGCGGAGCTGTTTACCGTAAAAACTATACAACAACAACGGAGAAAAAATGCGATAATTTGGAAGCAGCCTGATGCCAACAGCAAAAATACAAACATATTTCTATATGTGTATGTGTGTATACATGTTTGCATGAACTCTGTGAAATTTTATTAGTTTTATTATAGACTACAATTGCTTTTTAATTTAATATACGCATATATATATTTCTTTATTTATTTCAGTATATAGAAATATATTTACTTATCTTAATTAAGATTTTCTGCATTTCGATTTTTTCCTTGAGCAGTATTTATTCAAGTGATTCGCTTCTTCTTCCCTTTTCGAGAATTCCTGTGCTCAAGGATATTTGCATGGAACTGGAAAAAAAGCAGATCTGCGATATTTATATAAAATTAATTAAAGAAGATCTCAACTCTTCAAAACAGTAAAAACAAATATCTATATTCAGTATATATATTTTATTATATATTAAATTGAAATAATTTCCATTTTAAAAAATATATAAAAGAATGGCAACCGCTGTAAATTTTATATAAATTGATTGAATGTAAATATCAAAGCTAGACTTAAAAGAACAAAAATTACATGTGTATTTTATAATTTTATTAGTTATTCATTAATTTTTATCACTGACATCTTAATATATAAATAACCAAATTTAATTTTAATTAAATAGCGAATAATTTGTTTATAAAAGTTAAATGAATAAATAAATAATTAAAACTTAAGTAAGTTAAAAACTCAAATATTAATAGTAAATATATAGATATTCAATATTGCCTATTAACTTAATATTAATAAATAACATAAATAAATAAAGCAAATAAATATCTACATCTAGTTTGATTTCATTTAATTTAATTTCTTAACTTCTAAAGAGTTAAGAGTTTGCCAAGAATTTCAAGAACTTAAAATTATTGCAAAACCAATAAAATATATATACAAAATAAAAGTCAATAAAGGAAATGAGCAAATTAGCATTTCTTCCTCTGTTCGAACACTTTGTTGAAAAACTGTACAGATTGTGATGTGTAAACATTGTTTTAGAAAAATGGGAAATTCGCCTTTCGAATTGGAGTTGGGAATTGGAATAGGAAAAATTACAGAACGTTGTGCTTAAATATAAAACTACATACATACAAACACACATACAATTACAGAGACTGGAACGTGGAAGTTTTAAAAAAAAACCCGATGTTTTCATTTGTATATGAGATGTTGATGATGCTGATGCTGCTAAACTGATTTGAATGCAGATGCAAAACCTAAAAACTTAAATATACACATGATTACATACATACATACACACACACACACACACATATATATATATATATATATATATATATATATATACATACCTATCTGGTTTTATGTTGTTTCCGAGAAGCGACAGAAGTTCCCTCGTTAAATAAGACGAATGCGTGCAAGTGTGAGTGTGAATGCTTTGTATTCACAATCCACAATCACAATCACAGGCAGCGGCCGAGGCAGAGGCAGCGCAGCACAGCTCGCTCTCGTGTTCATAAAATAAATATAAAAAAAATATAAGAAAAACGAAAAAAAATTGAAATGACTTGAATAAGACGTTAAATTACAAAAGGAACACACATAATGAGAACGTTGCCGCGATAGTGCTGACACTATTGCATTTTTTCCCTGTGAAGCAACTGGCTGGCAATTTGGCTTTTTTAGAGAGCGTTGCTTTAATTGTTATATATGTAAATATCCGCGTTTTTGTCCATAAACTAGCTTTTTTCTGCAGCCTGACCTGCAATTTTGATTTTTTTCAGAATGCTTATATATATCGTATTTATTTGCCTTGCTTTGGCTTTCTATTGATCATATTGGATTTTCTTAAAAGAAAATTACTCCATTTAATATATGCATAAAAAATATATTTCACAATGTTTTCCATTTCTATATTATCAAATATATAAAAGTTACCCGATTTTTCTAAATAACTTTTTATTTTCCGCTAAAGTTGCCAGCACTGGCGCAAAAAAAAGAGCGCACAGCACGCAAGCCAGCGCAGCGCAGCGCATTTTAAGGATCGTTCCAGTACCCGTTGTGTGCTCGTTCCCAAAAAGAAAAAAAACCTAGCTTAGGTCTGGGCATTAAAATGCTTGAGTGTGTGTGTTGCTGGTGACTTTCCAAAATAGAGTGTTCCTCGCCGCAGGTTGCCCGAAGAAGGTTCGTTTTTGCCGATGACGACTGCGATTCATCTTCTTCTTCCTAACTACCTTCGCTTTGAGAAATGTCTCCTGCATTTGCAGGTACTTACACACACACACAAACACATATACGGCTGCGAATCAGTTTTTGGTGTTCATTAGCACGCTACTCCCGCCCCCCGCCAGCAACAACTCGCAGCAGACTTGCTGCAAAATTCGATCAATTCACACTCACACACACACATACATACGTATATATTTGTATTAATTTGTTTATTTATTACATATTACATAAAAACTGCTTAAATTAATTAAACGAAATCAATTCAAAATTATAAATACAATTATATTAATCTTAAATTATGTAATTTATATATGCATTTATTATATGCAAATGCAATTGAATTTTATATCACTTGTTCGACAACGTTTTATCTAAAATAAAATCGATAAATTAGTTAAAACCAATACAGTTTTAACTGAGATTTGGACTAGGGGAAGAAATAGAAAATGGGAAATATAATTTTTTTAATTAATATTAATAGAATGCATTTAATTTATATTAATTGATGCTTATTTATATTTATTTATGTTTATTTATAATTTATTGATATTTATTCATGCCAATTTATTTTACTTATATTTATTTTCATTTATTTAGAATTATTTAGATTTATCTTACATTTTATTAGCATAATTATTTTGTGGGCAGCGGGTGTTTTTACAAGGTGCCAAAAGAAAAATTTATTTCATAATTACATACGTCTTATCAGCTTAATTATTTTTTTGCGTACAGGGCGTTTTAATAACTTTTGTTGTGGGAGTGAACAGTGTATCAATTCCTAGGATTTCCAATCCCACGAAAAATGCCATGCAATGAATGCTTTTTCCTATTTACAGATGTGTGTTGTGTGTGTGTGTGTATTCGGTGGCATGTTGTCAAAGTCAAATATACAGATGAGGGCAAACAAATATGAGCGCACATACACATACGCACATACATATATGTTTGTGTATGTATTTAGTGTAAGTGTGTACATATGTACCTTTTGCGAAAACTGCAGCTTGTAAGCTATTGATAGTTTCTGCTTCTTCTTCCTCTGCTCCCACTTTTTCTTTTCCCTCTTCTTCTTCTGCTATGAAATTTAAAATATGCTTCGCTTAAATTTGTTTGTTTTAAAAAGGCTTCGCAGGATCATCAACATCGTCGCTGGTCATTTCTTCAACTCACGTAGACGGGCCATTAAATAAAAACCCGGATACAGGCGGGGTATTTCTTTATAAAAAGAGCATTTTGTTGCATTAATTGAGCACTCACATACATACACACATACAGATATATATGGAGCTAATGTGTGTGTGTGTAAGTTGTGTACAGTTTTGAGCGCTAGCAAAGGGAGCAAGTGGTGTGAGTGAGTGAGAGATACAGGATGATGATGATGATGACAAGCAAGTGCGAGCGTGTCTGCAATAGAGCAAGAGAGCGTGCGGGGCAGAGAGCAAAATACACACAAAGCGAGCGAAACAGATATCGTGGGTGAGCGCGTGCGTGAGTGAGAGAGAAGCAGCAGAGAAGAGAGCGTTATGCAGACAGAATGTGGGTGCGCCTTAAAGATCGCCGTCGTCGTCTCTCTGCACGTTTGCTGGATGCCTGCTGCTGCTGCTGCTGTTGCTGCTGCTTCTGCTGCTGCTGCTGCTGCTGCTGCTGCTGCATAACAAGTAGCAAGTTGTTGAAGTTGGTTTCGTCGACGCCGCGGCAACGTCTATTGTGTGCCTGTGTGTGTGTGTATTTTACCTGCAGCGGTATATGAGAGAGAGAGAGAGAGCAACGACAGCTTTATCTGTGCGAGTGCTGGCAAGTTTTGGATGCAAAACGGCTGAAAATAATAAACATATTATGAAAGCATTTAAAAAATAAATTTTTAATTGTTTAAAATTAATAATAATTATTTAATATCGTTTACGTTTGTGTGTATCAATGCTATTGCTTTGCAAATTTCATTTAAACGCTAAACGGCTATAATAAATTAACTAAAAAAGAACATTTCTAATTGTTTGGCTTGTTAAAAATTAATAAAACTAATAAATTATTAAATTTATTTTTAGCGTGTACATTCCTATGCAGTAATGCTATTTTGTAATTGTTTTGTTTATTAATTTACTTATATAACATTGTTAATTGTTTAGAATGTATAAAATTAATAAAATAATAAAAAAAATCTTAAATTTACTTTTAATGTGTACTTTTGTATTTATTAATGCTATTTTGTTAGTGTTTTGCTTATTGCTTTCACAGCTCATTTGGCAGCACTGATCTCAGCAAGTCAAATTTAGCGAGGCAACGTTTTGCCTTGGCCATCTTCAATTTTTGCCCGCCTCTCTCAATTTGTTTTCCGGCTCTAAGCAAACATAAACAGAGGCAGCGGCCGAGGCAGAGGCAGAGCAGATCGTGACCTGTGCGCATGTGTTGTTGTTGTTGGTATACACTTGTGTTTATGGCGGCGTAGCTGCCTGTGTATGTGTGAGTAGTGCTTGTCTCTCTCTCTCTCTCTCTCTCTCTCTGTGTGCGTGAGTGTGTCTCAATCTGTGCTGCTAGTATCTGTTTGATTTTTATTTTGTTTTTCTTTTTGTGTGAGTATGTATGTGTGTGTGCGTGAGCAGCATGCGTTGCTCCAGCTAAATTAAGCGAGGCATTGCAAGAGTTGCTGCTGCTCAGTCAGTAAGACGACGACGACGACGACGACGACGACGTCGACGCGCCGTGTGCCTGTTTGCCGTTATTATATTGACTTTGTCACACTTAATTTATTTTTTGCCTTGCTGTTAGTACAAATTAAGTGCTTCATTTGCAGCAGCATTCGATCGTTTGTATGCCTATGTATATATGTGTATGTGTATTGTGTCTACGTGTGTGTAAATACTGTACGAGAAATTATGCTAAATAAATAACAACAACAAAATATAAGTGCTAAAAATAATAATGAAATTCTAATGAAAAATAAAAATATATATTATGTGTATTTTTATCTGTGTTTCTAATTACATATATATGTATATATATATATATATATTCGCAATTGATCAGTTGTAATTGAAAGCAAATCGTTGCATTGCCGGCGGCGAATTTTATGCATGTGAAATGCCGTGACAGAAGTGTGTACCTTCTCACTTCACATCCTAATTGCTACTAAAACAAAATTCCTTCTCAAACGGCGAGCGGAGCTTCAATCGAAATGGATGCGTACACATTACCCACATACTTCCCACTCGCGTAAGTAACAACAAACTGAGCTTTCTTCACTGGCTGCTTCGACCATTTTGGGTATTTTTTTGGTGGTTAGGGAACATCCTTTAAATTGCTATATGAACAATTTTAAGTTGTAGTGGTATGCACATAAGTGTCAATATTTATTATATGTATTATACATAATAGAGAAAAATTACTTAAATAAATATAAATTGAGGCATTCATAATTAATGTTATATATGCTTTGTTTAAAAAATTTCAATTAAATGAAATGAAATCCTGCAGCGCATCGCTGTATCGTTATCGATTGTCTGCAAAGAAAAGCTCTATGAAGAATAAGAAGATGGGCTTACAGGCTTGCCTAGCAGAAGAAGAAGCATCAATAATTAAACTGTAAATGCGACGCCAAAACTTTGTATGCAGTTAATTGAGATCTCAGCACACAAGCACATGTGCATGCATGCAAGCATGCATGTGTGTGTGTATGCGTATAAATAGCAGGCGTAATAAAGAGCTTCAGTTTTTGGCCTCCCTTTCTGGATGCTGCTGCGTGCAAAAGGCTCAATGTAAATGTGGATGTGAGATGTGAATATGGATGTTGTGGATGTGAATACGGGTTGTGAATATGGATGTCTTTGTTAGCGTCACGACGTCTTCTTCGGTATCATTTTATATATTTCCCTTGAGCACTGCTTCAATACCAAAAACCTGTTTTAATCATCTCAAAAAAAAAAAACAGACATATATATATATATATATATATATATATATATATAAATTTCTTTTTAATATCATTTATCTATATATGAAGTATATGGAGTGTATGATAAAAATATATATAAAATAATTTAAAATATATTATAAATGATATTAAAAAGAAATTTATTTAGCCTTCAAAATCGTATTATTAATTTTGATTTATTTATTATATTTAGTGGCTCCAAGAAAACAATGCACAACTTTTAAAGAAGGCTTTTAAATAAATAATAAATTAAATAAATTGTACAGTAAAAAAGTAAAAATTAAAACTATATTAAAATTAAAATCCACGTCACTTTATTATTACTATTATCTATTTATTTAATTTAACAATTCTTAACAATGGTACACAAATATTAACAAGCTCTTGAAAAATACCATTTTTACATTAAATGAATGTATAAATAAATAAATTGTATTATAAAAATGGAAAAATTGAAATGTACGGGGAAATGTATATAAAAACAATATCCAAGTGTTTTGCTTTCGCTTTATATTACTATTTACAATTACTATTATTTATTTTATGTAATGTGCTTGAAAGAAATTCCTCCAATTTATAAAAAGTAGGAATTTTAAAATAAATTACAAGTTTGAATAATATGTAAAATTAAAAATTAAAATATACAAGCAAATTTATATAGAATGGAAAATTCAAGTTGCTTTATTATTATTCTATTTATTTATTGAATTATTCTATTTTAAAAATATAAATTATAAATTAAATTAAATAAATTGCATAATAGCCATATTTAAAAATAAAAATATACACCATATTAATATGAAAATCCAAATCCAAGTTGCTTTTCTATTTATTTATTTAATGTAATACTTAATTTAATAGAATTATTTCAAAATTAAAATTAAAATTAAAAAGATGAGAAAGTAAACAAAGGATACATAATAAACATTAAGGAAATAAAATAAATGTTTAGTAAGAATGGTTGAAAAGCCAGAAAACTTATTATAAACTTAAAAATAAGGGCAGTAAATTAAAGAATAATAAAGAATTGAAATTAGATTTTCTATATTTAGATTCTATTGCTATTAACGTGTTTCGCATATAGAAACAGTACCTTTAAAATTGTTTTCTATTTGTTGGCCAGCAATAATTATTATATAAATTAACATATGGAATGCGAGGATATATATATATATAATTGTGTATCTATATATATATATATATATATATATATATAAATATTTATATAAATATATTTGTATAGAATTTGGTATTCACCTCACGAATAAACTTGAGTTTGACGTAGATAGACTTGGTTTTAAATTTTTTATTACCCCCAACGATTTGCGCAATTTAAAATAAAAAGAATACACAAATGGGCAACTAGAAAATACCCTGTATTATATTAAATATATTTTATTTTAATTTATTTTATTTAACTAACTAAATAAGCAGTTTGATTTAATTATCGGCTATAAATTAAGGTTTACTGAGCTTGAAATCTATTTATTTTGGGAAATTGTGATCTAAAACTTCTCTCTAACATTTATTATTCATACTTATTTAATGAATAATTTTGATTATTTATTTGTTTAACATACAAACTTTAAAAGCTTGAAATGTAAAATATCACTTCGTAGTTGTTATTTTTGTATTTATTTATTTAATGTGTAAGCAAATAGATGTTCTCTATTATTTATGTATTTATTATATTTTTAAATATATATTTTTTTTTAATTATTCATTATTTATATATTTTATTTATGTGTGTATATTTTTGTATTTTGGTTTGTTTACTATTTATAATTATTAATATTTACAGGTCAACGATATATTTTTTTATCTATATTATGTTTTTAATTGTACTTTGATACCGAAGGTATCATAATATGTAGCTGTCTGTCTGTCTGTCCATACGTACGAATACAAATTTTTTCGACACCCTTAGAGGTAGGGATTTGAAACTTGGAACATATACTGGTCTGTGCCCGCGCCAGACAAAGTGTAAGAATTAGAGTGCTACGTCCTCTAGGGGACTAGGAAAGATATAATCGATATTCGCAGATCGATAAAGCCACATATCAAACTCAATTTTAAGGCTACAGTCACCAAATTTGGTTAGTAGGGTGTCGGCGATGTCCTTCAAA
Organism: Drosophila anomalipes; assembly: GCA_035041615.1. Classification (NCBI taxonomy): domain Eukaryota; kingdom Metazoa; phylum Arthropoda; class Insecta; order Diptera; family Drosophilidae; genus Drosophila; species Drosophila anomalipes. The sequence goes on from JAWNKZ010000109.1 coordinate 365,952, forward strand.
GATTGGCATATGCCATGCCCACACAATGTGAAAGCTAGAGTCACTAAATTTGAAAGGTATATTGCTAGTAGTAGTGTATTATATTTTTAATTATATTTGATAATACTTGTATATTATTTATATTATGTATTATTTAGATATATTAATTTTAACAGTTCTATATTATTTATTTATATATATATATATATATATATATTTTAACAGTTCTATAATTTATATTTATATTGTGTTTTTATTTTCATTTTATTTATTTATATATTATATAAATTTTGTATTATTTATATATATAATCTTAACAGTTCTAAATTTTATATTTATATTATATTTTTACTTGTTTATTTATTCATATATTTTATTATTTATGTATATTAATTTGAACAGGTCTATATTTTATATTTTAATTTTGTTTTTATTTGTATATATTTATATTTATTATATTTGATTTCTATATCTTTTACAGCTATACGGAACTGCAGTTTTTGGCATCCCGTCGTGCCGCTGCTGCCGCTGCTGCTGCCTCCGTGATGCCCAGTTCCCCTGGTGGTGGTCACACAACGGACGTGAGCAGTACGGTGCCGGTGCCCGGTTCACCAATTCCGTCAGGATTAGCAGACTCGACGCCCACCACTGCGAATATGGCGACAACAAATGGCCCAAATGGTGCCACAAATCAGGCGCTGGCAATTGGAAATCTTCCCGCCCATCATCACCATCATCATGTCCACAGTCACAGCCACAATCACAGTCACAGCCATGTCGGAGTCGGCGTCGGTGTCGGAGTGGGCGTAACTGGACAACCACCGCAGCAACATGATTTCCATCCGGCCTACAGAATTCCTAGCTATATGGAACAGTTTTACTCCTTGCAGCGCAGCAGTCCCACGGCTTCCTATCATGGTATGTATACTCTGAGAGAAGATATAATAAATATATTATAAATATGATTAAATCAAATTCTATTTTTTTATTAAAATCAATTAAACTAATTATCAAACGTTTAAATTGCAAATTTAACTTTAATCCACTACTATAATCAGTTTTTTTTTTATTAAAACATTTATATGGCAAATTTCACTTTTATTATATTAGAACTAATATTTGTATTTAATTATAAATTATTAATACATTTATAGATTTATTTTATTTAATTTAATCTTTTTTTTTTAAATCAATTAATTATATTAAAAGACGAAATTGATTAAAAGAAGAAATTAATAATTTCACTTTAATAATATCTATTTATATTTATTATACATATATTATTTATATTTATTTTTATCATTGAATATTTTATTTATTATTATTATATTTACAATTAAAAATGTGGATTTATTTTTCTAGCTCGTTTATTGTTTTAAATAATTATATTTATTTGTATTTATTATTAATACTATTAATATTATTATGTTTACAATTAATGCTGCATATTAATATTATTTTTTTATTATTAATACTGTATACTTTTAACAATATTTAAATTTATTTATTATTATTATTATTATTATTATTATTATTATTATTATTATTATTATTATTATTATTATTATTATCATTTATTTAATTTCTCTCCCCCGCAGATCCGTATGCGAACTGTTCCCCGGCCTTCCATTTGGCCGGATTGGGGCTGGGATCGGGGGAGTATTTGAGTGCACGTGGCATGGGTTCGCTGAGCGAGTTGCATCATGCCGCAGTGGCAGCAGCTGCAGCAGCAGCAGCCGGTTCGCTGGCCAGCACCGACTTTCACTTCAGTCTGGATGGAAACGGGAGACTGAACAGTCCGAGGCCAGGGGGAGCAGGAGGCAGCATGCGGGCCAGTGTGAGCCGGAAGAGAGCCTTGTCCTCCTCGCCGTACTCGGACTCCTTTGATATCAATTCGATGATTCGATTCTCGCCTAATTCGCTGGCTGCCACCTTGATGAACGGTGGGTCGAGGGGCAGCAGTGCTGCTAGTGGTTCCTATGGCCATTTGGCTGCCAGTCCGATGGCGCATGCCCATTCCGCAATGGCACCACATCTGCAACAGTTGCAGGCACATTTGTTGCGCGCCAGCGCCGGACTGTTGCACCCGATGACGCCCCAACAGGCAGCAGCAGCTGCAACCTATTCAATGAGTCATGTGGCTAGTGCTGCCGCTCTCGGCCTCACGGATGTCGCCCTCAAGTCCAAGGAGCTGGCGGATGGTTTGGCCAACGTCAGCCAGGCCTCGACGCCAACCTCCACCTTGATCAGCACAGCTGGCGAGGATTCAATGACGACAACAACAACGCTCAACAACAAGCCATTGGGAGGAACGAAGGTAAGTTGGCTAGAAATAATTTAAAATAATAGTTTAAAATAATATATAAACAAATAATAGATTATATTTAAAATAATAAGAAAGTCGGCTTTAAATTTAATCAATATCCACAGGAATTCTAGAGAGTTTTTTTTATTATTTATTTTTGTATAAAATTTATTATATATAAAATTTAATTAAATTAAAATCGACCTACATTATTTATTTTTTATAAAATAATAATAAATTCGTATTTAAATTAAATTAAAATAGGATAGGAAAACTAGAAGAATTTTAAGTTGGTTAGAAACCATAAATAATTACAAGTAATAGTATAAAATAATATATCATTTAAAATAATATATAAACAAATAATAGATTACATTTAACATTATATTAATCCTTATTTAATTTTAATTATAATCAACGCCCTGAAAACTAGAAAGTTTTTATTTATAATTCGTTTTATTTTACTTATTTAATAAATAATAAATAATAACAGTAGTTGTAAAAATAATTAATAATAATAATATATATATTGTCTCTATTTGAATTAATAGTTTATCTAATAAATAATTACAGAACTTTGAGGATGGTTCTTGTTGCACGGAACGCCATCGACCCTCGGCCGCCAAAAATCAGTCCACGAAGCATTTGGAGCAGCCCTCGTCCACTTCGGAGAGTGTTGTGGCCCAGGTGGAGGCGGATAGTGCCTCAGCCAACATGTTGGAGCGACGACAACGGAGCAAATCTTTGCTGGCTCAACAACAACAACAACAGCAACAACATGAGATTAATAGCCAAGTGGAGCATTCGGGATTCAATGAATACGATTGCGCCACAGCAGATACAACAGACATTAAGGATGAGCCCGGTGATTTCATAGAGACAAATTGCCATTGGCGCAACTGCCACGTGGAATTTATGACCCAAGATGAGCTGGTGAAGCACATCAACAACGATCACATCCAGAGCAACAAGAAGGCCTTCGTCTGCCGCTGGGAGGATTGTTCCCGAGGCGAAAAACCCTTCAAGGCACAATATATGCTTGTTGTACACATGCGGCGCCACACGGGAGAGAAACCCCACAAATGCACTGTACGAAAATACTTTATATTTATATTTATATTTATATTTATATTTATATTTATATTTATATTTATATTTATATTTATATTTATATTTATATTTATATTTATATTTATATTTATATTTATATTTATATTTATATTTATATTTATATTTATATTTATATTTATATTTATATTTATATTTATATTTATATTTATATTTATATTTATATTTATATTTATATTTATATTTATATTTATATTTATATTTATATTTATATTTATATTTATATTTATATTTATATTTATATTTATATTTATATTTATATTTATATTTATATTTATATTTATATTTATATTTATATTTATATTTATATTTATATTTATATTTATATTTATATTTATATTTATATTTATATTTATATTTATATTTATATTTATATTTATATTTATATTTATATTTATATTTATATTTATATTTATATTTATATTTATATTTATATTTATATTTATATTTATATTTATATTTATATTTATATTTATATTTATATTTATATTTATATTTATATTTATATTTATATTTATATTTATATTTATATTTATATTTATATTTATATTTATATTTATATTTATATTTATATTTATTTATATTTATATTTATATTTATATTTATATTTATATTTATATTTATATTTATATTTATATTTATATTTATATTTATATTTATATTTATATTTATATTTATATTTATATTTATATTTATATTTATATTTATATTTATATTTATATTTATATTTATATTTATATTTATATTTATATTTATATTTATATTTATATTTATATTTATATTTATATTTATATTTATATTTATATTTATATTTATATTTATATTTATATTTATATTTATATTTATATTTATATTTATATTTATATTTATATTTATATTTATATTTATATTTATATTTATATTTATATTTATATTTATATTTATATTTATATTTATATTTATATTTATATTTATATTTATATTTATATTTATATTTATATTTATATTTATATTTATATTTATATTTATATTTATATTTATATTTATATTTATATTTATATTTATATTTATATTTATATTTATATTTATATTTATATTTATATTTATATTTATATTTATATTTATATTTATATTTATATTTATATTTATATTTATATTTATATATATATATATATATATATATATATATATATTTATTATTCGTTTTTTGATTTTCCAAATTAAGCTTCAATTTTTGTATCAAGTATTTTTTTTTAATATTTATTTAGCTTTTATTTTATTTATTTAATTTTTTTTATTTATTTTTTTAATTTATCTTTGCAGTTTGAGGGCTGCTACAAGGCCTATTCTCGGCTGGAGAACTTGAAAACGCATTTGCGTTCGCATACAGGCGAAAAACCGTATACGTGCGAATATCCCGGCTGCAGCAAGGCCTTTAGCAATGCCAGCGATCGTGCCAAGCATCAGAATCGCACACACAGCAACGAGGTGAGGTTTGGGAAGAGATTAATAAATTAATGAATTGGTATAGATTATCGATACTTATCGTTTGCATAGATTAGCGTCAAGAGCGCTCGCTTTTCGTTGTAAGTGCAATTAGAATTAGCATTATGCTATTTTATATTATGCGTCGCATGACGACAAATTCAAATCACGTTAATAAGTCAATCAAGCAAGAGTGATACGAAAGGAATAATTAGGTTCAGTAACACGCGGATCAGCGAACAAGAGAGAAAGAGAGAGAGAGATGAAATCTTTAAATTGTATCAAGTATATACTTAAATTGTTCGGTATATACTTAAAATTTCGGTATATACTTAATTTGTTTATTTATATTATATATAAATATTTAATTATTATTATTAGTATTTATTTACATATTTAATTATTTCATTTATATATTTAATTATTTACTTTGACTTATTTTTATTTATATATTTTATTTGAATCTAATTTGCTTATTTATAAATGTATTAAATTGTAGAGTATTACACATTTAATTATTTAGTATTAGTATTTATATATATATTTAATTATTTAATTTGACTTTTATTTATTTCCATTCCTTTAATTTTAATCCCAAATAGAAACCGTACATTTGCAAGGCACCTGGTTGTACGAAGCGCTACACGGATCCCAGTTCGCTGCGGAAGCACGTGAAAACCGTGCACGGAGCTGAGTTTTATGCTAATAAAAAGCACAAAGGTTTACCGCTGCACGATGCCAACTCCACCGGACACAGAGACAGAGACAGGGAAAGAGATAAAGATAGAGACAATCAGAGGCAGCAGCAACAATCAAATAATGCTCACAGTCACCACACACAGAACACACAACATTCTCAACATACCCAACATTCTAAACATTCGCAACATTCTCAAAATACGCAGCATCCGCAGCTGCAGGAGCAGCACATTGATTCGAGTCCCACAAGTATCTCCAGTCCCAGCATCAAATCCGAATCCGAAACGACAACAACACATGGAGGAGGAGGAGGAGGAGGAGGAGGAGGAGGAGGAGGAGGAGGAGGAGGAGGAGGAGGAGGTGGAGGAGGAGGTGGAGGAGGAGGAGGAGGTGGAGGAGGAGGAGGAGGAGGAGGAGGAGGAGGAGGAGGAGGAGGAGGAGGCGGAGGCGGAGGAGGAGGAGGAGGCGGAGGCGGAGGCGGAGGCGGAGGAGGAGGAGGAGGAGGAGGAGGAGGAGGAGGAGGGATAGGAGGCGGAGGCGGAAGAGGGGGAGGGATAGGAGGGCGTGTTATTGGTGGCAACTCTGCTTCCGATTGTTTGTTGCAACTGTATCGCCATCAGGCGGACGATCACTGGCCGTATGATGATGTTGATGCCGCCGATTTGCCAATAGTTTTGAGGGCAATGGTCAATGGGCATGGTCATGCAGCAGCAACAGTTGCAGCAGCTGCAACAGCAACTGTTGCAAATACAACAACAACAGCAGCAGCTGTTGCCACAGGCACGGCAACAGCTACAGTTGCTGCAACGGCAACGGCAACAGTTGCTGCCACAATTTGCCGCCAGCCTTTTCGGAGTCGCCTCCAAACAAAAAGCAATTCGATGCTATCGAATATACCCGAAAGTAATCGCGCCATTGGCATCATCGAACTGAATCAGCGCATTACAGAACTCAAAATGGAGCCGGGCACAACTACGGCGGATTCGCAAGTGCGGCGCGATAGTCAAAATTCCAATGCGAGCACCTATTACTGCAGCATGCCGAGTCGCAGGAGTAGTCAGTGTTCGCAGCTCTCCTCGATTTCCACGATGAGACCGGGTACAGTTTATAATACGGCCGTAGCGACGCCATCACTCTATGATCCCATTTCGCCGGGCTGTTCCCGGCGTTCAAGCCAGCTCTCCAATGTTCAAGCAACAACTGGCAATGGTCTTAATTTAAATTCAATTTCCAATTTCAATTCCAATTCCGGCTTTACTTTTACGGCAAATCGTAGTGGAAACGGGACGAGAAATGGAACGGGAAATGTCATTGGAAATGCTCTTGAAATAGTGCCTGGAATTACGCCTGGAAATGGTCTTGGCGTCGCGGCTGGAATGAGGCCTGGAAATACCATGGGAAGTGCTTTTGGCATGGGCAATTTGAGTCTACCGCCGCCGCCCTCCTCCCACCTCATAGCCAGTCACTTGCAGCGCTTGAATCCACAACAGCCGCCTGGCGCTGCTCGCTCTTCCAGTGGGATGCTGCAATTTCCAGCCAATTATTATCAAAATTCGCCAAACGAACTGGAACAATTTCGACGCCAATCGGAACCAATCGCCTGCTGGAATCAGTTCCAAACGCAACGCAATCGAAGCAGTTCGACAACAACAACAGTTCCAGTGTCAGTGCCAGTTCCAGCACCAGTATCAGTTCCAACTGCAAATTTAAATCATCCCAATGAGCAAGTTGTTAATTTAGACGAAGTTGAGGAATTAATTTTGCCTGATGAAATGTTGCAATATTTAAATCTGGTCAAGGAAACGGAAAAGCCCAAAACCAGGACTGGCAAACAGGAGCTGCAAAACTTAAAATCAAGTTCCACTAAAACATTTACAACAACAAATGCAAGTCTTTCCAAATTGCCGCCACCACTGGCAAGTCCCAGCCTGGAACTATTATCGCCACAATCGGCTCACACTATGTCAGCCCTGGGCAGCCCGTTCTCGCAACGGAACTATGAACTAGAAGCGAACCACCAAAGCCATCGCTATCAACCCACAAATCTCTACAATCAAAATAATTATCAACTCGCCGAAAATCCACAAAATTCCCAACAAAATCAGCTCATCGATTCGTCAATGACTAGTTTGCCGGAACTGGTTCCGACGCTGCCCAAAATGAACCAAAGTGAGCAGCTCAGCTGTGCAGCAGCAGAAATTCAATGTGGCGTCGTCAGCCAATCACAGCTCTCGCCCACTGCAGCGCCAGCTAACGGCCAGAATGCGCAAGGGCAGCAGCAGCAACAGCAGCAGCAACAACAGCAACAACAACAACTGCAGCAACAACAACAGACATCTATGCAATCGGATACATATCAGCGCACGCTGGAATATGTGCAGAGCTGTCAGAATTGGATGGAGAGTAACAGCAACAATGACAGCAGCAATATCAGTCTGTCAGTTCATGCGCAAATGGCTGCCAATAGAACAGCAACAGTAGCAGCAGCAGCAGCTGTACAAAACAATAACATTTGGCCGGATGTGAGCAGCTCAACGCATCCACATCCGCATCCGGGCGGCAATATGATTATCAACGATATGACAACTTCATTAAACTCGCTGCTCGAAGAGAATCGATACTTGCAAATGATGCAGTAATACAATATCGATAATGCTATCGATAATAGTTACTACTATTAATTTACTTAAAATACACATACTTACGTATCTCGTTAAAAGACCTATCCTCAATTTAATTTCTAAATACCTAATAAACATAAGCTTTTGGAGATTTGAATTTGATTTGAGAATTTGAAAATCAAAATTAAGTTTTAGAGCATAAATCACAAAATGTACTTATTTAGTTTCAGTTCAGCTCACACAGTTCACACATCCATATACATACACACTCCCAAATACACACACACACCCAAAAACACATAACACACACACAACATTCATTGCTAGTTAAATTATTAAGCCATAAACACCAAGTTGCATTTCTTATTTAAGTTTTAAAACTATAATCTAAATACTAATGTTAATATTAATTATATATTAATATCACGTGTCTTCCCAATTTTAAACGATTATTTTGTAGCATCGGTCAAATAAATTAAATATTTACATTTTGTATACTATACAAATGGTTAATGCATACTTAATATGTGGTCAGTTTTGAAAAACAGGTATATTCTCGATGAGCTGCAATTTTTCATTTGTTGAAAATTATTAGTTAATATATTTAAATTCTGCGCACAGTCTAGCAACTATGCGCAAACTGCACTGGTAATGCTGAAGTTGTGCGAAGCTACACAATAATAATAATAAATAAATTAACTAATTGCCTTTTGTATTCTATACAAATCGGTAATGAATATTTAATATCTGGTAAATGCAGCAAATAAAGCCACTCAGCAAATAAAGCCACTCAATATTTTTAAATACACTCGCACACTATATAAAAACAGTCTGGCCACTTGCTTAATCGTCACTGTTAATGCACAAGTAGCACTGTTAATCCTCCTTTTAATATGATCTCGATCAGCGCAATTATAGATAAATTAAATACATTTACGAATATTTAATATATGTTAAATGCAGAAAACCAAGCATTTTCCTTACATAAAGTCTGCAACTTCTTTACGTTTAGCAAAGCCAATCCAAATGTATTTAATTTAATTAAAATGCTATACCAACTTTGCTAAATGCTTCGCACGTCTGGCCACCTGCTCAATCCGCACTGTTAACGCGCCCAAACTGCGCACTAACGCAAATAGCAAATGTACGCAAAGTAGCCTAACCAATTTACTCGAACGGTACTGCTTATGGCCCTGTTAACGTGCACTGCATACCTGCAGTATGTTAATCGCTTATAGCATTATCGATATTTCGACAGGCACTATTATGAAAGTATACACTTTTTTCCACCAACTATAGTTGTATATGTGTGTGCGCGTTTGTATGCGTGTGTGCGTGCGTGTTTAAGCCAGAATTCTTTTTTTTTTTGGTTCGTACAACAATTAAGTTAAAACAAAAGTAATTCAGCATGTGAAACACGAGAATGAAGTTAAGCACAGAATGTGATTGATCAAAAAAGAGCCTTGATAAATCGCTGGCTGTTCAAATTGCACAACGCACTCCGCCTGCAAACTCCCTATGAAAAAAGAGAAGAGAAAGAAAAAGAAAAAACATACACTGAGAGAAAGAAAAACACACACAATTTTAGAATGCTGTTGCAACAAAAACAACAACAACAAAATGGCGCCGCCTCTATTATTATTATTATTAGCTTTGCATTATTATGTAATGCAATTAGTATTTCACATGGAGCCAGAATAAAATCTTCACCGGAATCGGAAACAAAACAATTTGCATCCGGCGATATTGTTGCTCAATTTATATTGCCACCGATTTTAAGTGGCAACTTTGAGCAGTTTTCTGCTGCGTCTTCCTCCTCCACCTCAACAGTGGCTAATTTGGGAAATCGTACGGCAAATGGAGCTGGAGCTGGAACTGGAACTGGAACTGGTTCATCCTCAGCACAAGTGAAAAATTATTTCACACATTTAACATTTGATTTTACGCATAATGTGCTTTTTGCCGGGGCCACAAATAAAATCCTCAAACTCAACGAGAATCTGAGAGTCCTCGAGGAGGCAGTAACGGGCCCCAAACATGATGCACCTCAGTGCCATGCCGGGGGTTGTCCGGAAGATGTGGAGACCTCGCTTGTCAATAACTATAATAAAATACTTGTGGTGAGCTATGCGAACAATGAAGGCATTCTCATCTCTTGCGGCAGCATACGACAAGGTACGAATCCGTTTATATGTCTATTTCTATATCTGTATGCATATATATATATATACAGCTGCGATCAATAAAAAAATATTTAAATGGCATAGCTGTTTATTAATTGATAATTAATTATTTATTTACTTATTTATTATTTACTTATTTATTTATTTATTTAATTACTTATATTCTTATTTATTATATTTGTTAATTTATTTACTTATTTATTTATTACTTTTTTTTATTTATTTACTGTTTCCTGTAATTATCAATTTATGGACTTTTTCATTTATTTAATTACTTATTTAAATTTTTGTGTCAACTAAAGTCAAAAAATATAAAATAGTTGAGATTAAACAACAAATACAATTAAATTAAATTTCAATTAAAAAAATCAGTATTATAAGATTTCTGGGCGTATTTAAATGCATAATGACAAAAATAGTAACAACAAAATGAATTTAAATTTATTATTTATATATTTTTTATTAAATTATTATTTAAACTTATCATTATGATAGTATTGGATTAGCAAAAAATGGCTTAGCTATATTTATTTAATGGCAACTAAAATTAAATAATAATTTTACTCAATAGGTCGTTCAGTTTTAAATATTTTATATATAAATGAAATAAATATTAAATATTGATTGCAGCGGAATATATTAATATTATTGTTATATATAATAAATTATATATATATGCATATATATATATATATATATATATATATATAATTAATAACTTTATTTTTTTATAGGTGCCTGTGAAATTTACAATTTGCAGCGTTTTCCTGCCTCGCCACAATTTGTGGCAGTTCCGCTGGCTGCCAACGATGAATATGCGTCAACGTATGCGTTTGTGGGTCCCGCCCGATATTCGTGGAAGGAGGAGGATATACTCTATGTGGGCACCACGTTCACCAATGTCGGCGATTATCGACACGATGTTCCGGCAATATCCTCGCGACGTTTGGATGATTTAAACTACGCCGAGTTTTCGATACAACAATCGATTATTAATATCGATGTAAAGTATCGAGATCATTTCCTGGTGGATTATGTTTATGGATTCAATTCATCGGAATATGCATATTTTGTGCTCGTACAAAAGAAATCACATTTGGCTGAGGAGGCCGGTTATGTGACGAGATTGGCACGCATTTGCATAACGGATCCCAATTATGATAGCTATACGGAAATAACGATCACTTGCACTGCGACCGATGAACATATCGATTATAATATCCTAAGGGATGCAAAAATAACGCACGCCAGCCAAAAGTTGGCCCATCAAATGGGCATCAAGCGGGATGATCATGTCCTCGTCACCGTCTTCTCCCCCTCCAAGGAGATTAGTGATCAGCCGGAGAATAAATCGGCGATGTGTATATATAGCCTGAAAGATATCGAAGATACATTTATCGAAAATATACACATGTGTTTTAATGGCACTATTAAAGATCGCAATCTTGGCTATATATCCGGGACAATAAACGACGGACGCTGCCCAATTGTGGGTTCATTGGGGAATATCTATAACTTTTGCAATGTGGGGCTAAAGATCAGTGGAGTTGCGCCGATTTTGGCGCATGCCTTATTCCATTTCGAAAATGTATCGGTGACATCGGTGACGGCAACAACAACAACCGATCAACAACATTCGTTGGCATTTCTGGGCACCGAGCAGGGTGCCATTAAGAAGGTACTCCTCTCAGGTCAAAAACCCGGCGAATATGAGGAAATTGTCGTCGATGCTGGTAGTCGTATATTGCCCAATACGATGATGTCGCCGAGAAAGGATTTCCTCTACGTCTTATCCTTGCGTAAAATAACCAAATTGCGCATCGAACATTGCTCGGTTTATGCGAATTGCACGGCCTGCTTGGAGTCAAGAGATCCATTTTGTGGCTGGTGTTCGCTGGAGAAACGTTGCACGGTGCGCTCCACTTGTCAGCGGGACACTTCTGCCTCACGCTGGCTATCCTTGGGCTCGGGACAACAGTGTATCGATTTTGTCTCCATCGAACCGGACAAAATACCCATCACGGAGCTGACGCAGGTCAGACTGGTTATACGCACTTTGCCGGAGCCGTTTAATGCCAAATATCGCTGTGTGTTTGGTAACTCGACGCCAATCGATGCAGAGATCTTGCAACAGGGCTTGGCCTGTGGCACGCCACCAATTGAGGAGCGTCCGCAGATAGCCAGCAACATGGATCATGTTTTGGTGCCGTTGGCTGTTAGATCTTCGGAGACAAATAAGGATTTTGTGTCACGTTCCTTTGCCTTCTTCGACTGTTCGCATCACGGCAATTGTCAGTCGTGTGTGCGGAGCTCCTGGAACTGCAACTGGTGCATCTTTGACAACAAATGCGTGCATCGCTCCGAGCAGTGCAGGAACATGGAGAGCGCCATTGCCACAGACACGCAATGTCCGCATCTGAAAAGGAATCGCTCACCCATCCTGTTGCCGGTTCGCGTGCCCAAAGAGATCCGCCTGGAGATTGAGAACCTGCCCAAGCCAAAGAGTGCCCATGCCGGCTATTTGTGCACCATTCAAATTGAGGCCGCTCAGATGCTGCTGCCCGCCCACATCGAATCGAATCGCATCGTTGTCTGCGAGAAGACACCCTATTTCTATGAGACGAACACCCATGAGTATGAGGCCAAGGTAGACATCACCTGGAATCGGCAACATTATGTCGATACAGCCACCGTTATCTTGTACAAGTGCGATGTGCTCGGCTCGCATCGGGAGCACGCCGATTGCAGTCTCTGCGTTACCAGGGATCCCAAATATCAGTGCGCCTGGTGCAGCAGCTCCTGTGTCTACAACGAGACCTGTGCCGCCGACTCCCCAACTAGTCATGGATTCGATTCGGTTAGTTTCCCTCACAGGACATAATATTTATTAATCTTGAAATATATATTTTCTATTTAGATCATAATTAATATATTCCTCATTTCATTGCTTATTTCAAATACTTCGTTTTCTACAGAACTTGATATTTTTTGGCATATGGCACGCCAACCTCCGCCGCCCCTAAATATTTTATATGGCTATATCATGCGTAGTTTTTGAGTTAGAGCCGTCAAATTTGGTAGTTATATTATATCAAATTTTGGTTATATATTGTATGGTAGCCGCCCTTAAGAATCGATTTTATAGCCATGCCCACATCTGAGCCCAAAATCACCAAATCCGCCGTTGATCGTGACCTGATCTATTGTGCCCCTTCCGAGCCAATAGCTTCTCCATCAACCCCATCTCTCGCACGAATGCGAGAATCTTTGTTGGGTTGAGAGCTTCCATGTCTTTGAAACTCAATATGTATCCATAGGATGCTGCATCTTCTTTTCTGCTAGGATGTGTATTGAGGATTTTTCCTCGCTTTTACAAAACCATGCATAGTTCGCTGCTATAGATACCTAGTTTAGTTAGGTGACTTATTAGTCTACAATGCCCCATCAGTAGACCGGTGAGAATCCTAAGTATCCTGCTTTTCCCCATGGTTATTACTTGCTCAAATCGTTTAAGATTATAGCCACCCAAAAGACATATGGCTTGTCGAAGTCCCGGTGTCTGTGCCCAGATTCGTTGTCGCCTTCGTTTTCCTTTAGTTATTTATATATATAAAGTATATATATTTATTTATTTAAATATATCTATATAGACACCAATTAGTGTAAATCGATAAAAGCACTCTTAATCAACGAAATATATTATTGAATTAAAATTATACATTATATTCATTCTTGTTCATTCAAATATATTATGAATTAAGTAATTCTATTATATTCATATATTTATTTATATAAATTTATCTATATATACAGCAGTTAAAGTAAATCGATAAAAACACTCTCTTTATCAATGAAATATATTATTGAATTGAGTAATTATATTGTACTCACATCTATTCACAGCGCAACCATGTGCAGTTGCAGAACGAGTGTCCGCGGCCGCGAATAGACATCATCAAGCCGTTGTCAGGTCCCATCGAGGGTGGCACACTGGTCACGATTGAGGGCAGCAATCTAGGCATACGCGAAGAGGATGTGCGTGGAAAGATCTCCATTGGCAGCGTGCCCTGCGAGTTGGTCAATTATCAAATTTCCGTCAAGATCGAATGCCGCACTGGCGCCGCACTGCGCGAAATGTCCGCACCGATTAAGGTGGCCAACGATGCTGGCTACACGGAGTCCAGCGTACAATTCCACTTCAAGGATTTGCAGCTAACGGGTCTCTATCCAACAGTGGGACCCAAATCGGGCGGCACTCAGCTATCGCTGCTGGGCAAGTACCTGAACATAGGTTCGAGCATTCGGGCTTTTCTGGATGAGTACGAGTGCCACATCAATGTCACCCAGGCCTCGTCTTCGCGTCTCTCCTGTACCACTTCGGAAGCAACGCAACCGGAACCGATACGCTCATTGCGTCTCGTTGTGGATGGCGCCAATCGCACATACACCTGCCAGCAGCAACTATTGGCGGCGACTCCACAGCACTCGCTGCTGCGCACCAATTACGGTTCTTATGCCTACAATTTGCCCACGCCTCCGCCGCCCTGTTCCATCTTTAATTACACGCAGGATCCGCGGATCATGCAAATCAAACCCTTGCGTAGTTTTGTCAGTGGTGGACGCATCCTAACCGTACACGGCATGTATCTGGACTCCATTCAGAATCCGGAGCTGGAGGTGTTTTTCGACAATGAGCGTGTGAACAAGACTTCCTGCACGGTCATCAATTCCAGCCAAATGGAGTGTCCTTCGCCGCCCATCAACAGCAGATTTGAGCTGTGGAAACTCGGTTTGGGTTTGCCCGATAAATTAAAGAGTAGCAAAAAGAAGCGGCAGACTTATTTGAGCAACAATTTCAATATTTATGCCACGGCTGGGTCGACTGCCTCCAGTTATTTTGCGGCACACAACATGGATGTGGCAGCTTTTGTCAAGATGCACGATCAACTCAATCTGCAGCTCAGTTTTGTCATGGATAATGTGCAATTGGTGCGTGATTTGAACAAATACTTTCATGATATACGCAGCACAATTGTTTATCTGACCGATCCGCGCTATCTGCCGTTTCCCAGCGAGGATGGCGTTAAACTCTACAAGGGCGACACTTTGGTTATCGAGGGGGAACTCTTGAATCTAGCTGCCGATGAGTATGATGTAAATGTCACCATTGGCACCGCACAGTGCAACATAACCAGCTTGGCCCTGACGCAGCTGCTCTGCATGCCGCCGGAACAGCAGCCGGCGGCGACGGATGAGAATGGTGTCGAGCAAGCCAAGGATTTGCCGCTGGTCGTCGTCAAAGTCGGTCGCAATTTGCGTTTTGTCATCGGTCATCTGCGATACGATTTAAATAAACCGTATGCTATTTCGCATGCGATGCTGGGCATAATTTTGACAGTCGTCGCTTTGATTATAATACTCGTTATCGTTTTAATCATCTTTCGGCGGCGGTCGACGCAGGCCGAACGCGAATATAAACGGATACAGATCCAAATGATCACCTTGGAGAGCAATGTGCGTTCCGAGTGCAAACAAGCCTTTGCCGAGCTGCAGACAGACATGACCGATCTGACAGCGGACCTCGAGAGCAGCGGCATACCTACACTGGATCATGTCAACTACATCATGAAGGTCTTCTTTCCCGGCGTCTCCGATCATCCCATCCTAAACTCGCCCAAAATGCGGGCTGGCCTCAATCAGCATAACAATTACGATACAGCCATGATGCAGTTTGAGCAGCTCATCAGCAATAAATACTTTCTGCTCACCTTCATCGAAACGCTGGAGTCGCAGCGTGCCTCCTTCTCCATTCGGGATCGTGTCAATGTTGCTTCACTGCTAATGATTGTGCTGATGCACAAAATGGAGTATGCCACCGAAATATTAAAGTCTCTGCTGCTGCGACTCATCGACAAGTCGCTGGCCAGCAAGCATCCGCAGCTAATGCTGAGACGCACTGAGAGCGTTGTGGAGAAGATGCTGACCAACTATTTGGCCATTTGTATGTATGATTATCTCAAGGAATATGCCGGCTCCAGTCTCTTTCTGCTTTTCAAGGCGATTAAGCACCAGGTGGAGAAGGGTTTGGTCGATGCGATTACGCACGATGCTCGCTACTCGCTCTCCGAGGAGCGTTTGCTGCACGAGCAGGTCTCCCATTCGATTGTCATCCTGCACATCCTGCAGGACGATCTCGATGAGAAGGTGCAGTGTCGCGTCAACGATTGGGACACCATTTCCCAAGTCAAACTCAAAATACTCGATGCGATCTTTAAGAATACACCCTTCTCGATGCGCCCCGCTGTCCATGAGGTGGACCTGGAGTGGCGACATGGTCGCGGTGGACACTTAACGTTGCAGGACGAGGATCTGACCACCAAGACCATCAACGGCTGGAAACGATTGAATACTCTCTTCCACTATGGGGTCAAGGAATCGGCGGTCATGTCCCTGATTGCCAGACAAAACGATAGCTACAATATGCCATATGGCAAGCAGCAGGCGCCTTATCATAATTGTAAGTATTTCAATTGAGAAACTAACTTTGTTAATTACTCATAATTACTCTCATAATGTGCCAAATTCTTGTTTTTAATGTATATGTAGTATTTTTCGTTTAATTATTGATTTTCTTCTACACATTTTTAATATAGTATTATTAGTAATGTAATTATTAATAGTCTTATATGAATCATCTAATAATTATAATAATAATATTGAGTTACAGTAGACTCTATATAGTAACTAATTATCATTTTTAATTTTTTGTTACTCTTCTTTAATCTGTTCTCCTCTTCGTTGCAGTCTATTATATAAACAACTCGCAGAGTCATATTATAATCAATAATGATATCGAGTCGGGACTGCAGCAGCCACGCCTCTATCACCTGGTCAAGCCGACTATGCCCGACCACTATATGAATATCAAGAACTCGGCGATGTCGGGCCATGTGTTGGCCACCTCCCAAGGGGGGGGCTCTCATTGCATGGGCAATGGCATCGAGCGGGTGAACAAAACCATTCCCGAAGTGTATTTAACCCGCCTGCTGGCCACCAAAGGCACCATTCAGAAGTTTGTCGATGATTTCTTCTCCATAATCCTGACGGTGAACGAGGAATTGCCCCCAGCAGTTAAGTGGCTATTTGATCTGCTCGACGAGGCTGCTCGGCGTTATGATATAGCCGATACGGATATATTGCACGCCTGGAAATCGAATAGTTTACCCCTGCGCTTCTGGGTCAACTTCATCAAGAATCCAGATTTTATATTCGATGTGAACAAGACGTATTCGGTGGATTCTTGTCTCAGTGTCATTGCCCAGACTTTTATGGATGCCTGCTCGACGACGGAGCATCGTCTGGGCAAGGATTCGCCCTCGAATAAGCTGCTATTTGCTAAGGTTAATCATTAATTAATTAGTAATAATTTATTTATTTGTGTGTATATATATATATAATATATATATATATATTTAATTAATAATATTTATTTATTTGTATATCTTTATTTGTAAATATCTAGTATATTTATAATTATTTAATTATATTCTAATACTAATTAAGAGTACACTATTTATTTAAATATATCTCTATAGTTTATTTTTATTATTTACTTATATATATATATATATATATATATATATCTATATATATATATCTATATATTTATAAATTTATATTTACTTATCTCTTTATATATATTTAAATTTACTTATTTACACATATCTATTATATTTGTAATTTGTATAGGATATTCCTAATTATCGTACAATGGTCAAGGAATTTTATAGGGACGTCGCCCGTCTACCCCAAATCAGTGACCAGGAAATGAGCACCGCCATGCAACAGTTGTCCGTGCAACAAATCGATGAATTCGACACAATCTCAGCACTCAAGGAACTCTACATTTATATAACCAAGTATAAGGAACAGGTGAGCGCACTCATTTAATACTCATACTCATCAAATAGCTCACTTAATATTCCATTATTCACTTTTAGATAATGGACGCCCTCGATGCGGATCCGAATTGCAAAAAGATGCATTTGTCGAGCAAGTTAGAGAGTGTGGCATGCACCCTCGATGGAGAGGATACCTCAAACTGCTGACGACAAGAATCAACTGCTCCAAATGTGATTCAACATAACACAACCGATGACCTGACCACCATCAACTCCAACTCCAATTCCAACTTAAATTCACTTCAGAGTGACTCTAAATTGAATGAATTGAATGCATTCACACATCAAACTATGCTTTTGAGTCCCAATTCGAGATTGAAACCATCACGCACTTAATTTAATACAAATCTCATTTTAAACTCAAATTTAGAGTTCAGCTTCAGTATTGCAGCAGTATTTCAAAATGATTTCATTTATTTAGTATTTAAAAAAGCACTCTGAATGTGACTTCTTAAAAAAGGAATATTCAAAAAAGTAACCAATTAAAATCGACATACTTATTCCGATACGCCAGCGTTTAATAATCATATTGGTTATTTTAATTACGCAAAAAAAAACATCAATATATATATATATGTACACATATATATATATATATACGGATTCTATGACTGAATTGTACAGAAACTCTCAAATGGAAAAGTCTGCTAAACAAAAAAAAATTTGTTACAGGCAAAACATAAATTGCATTTATAATTATAACATTTTAAGACCTAGACTAAGTTTATATATATATATATATATATATATATATGTATATATATATACAATACTTCCAATTAAGGAGTATATCACAAATATACTTTTAAAAAGCATTTAGAGCAGGTGCTTTATCGAAATTAATTCCATATAAACATTTAAGAATGTCAGTAAAAAATAAGAAAAATTATTCATAACCGAGTTTCTTTTAAAACAAAATTCATTTAATGTGCTTTTAATATTTACCATATTTTTTTAAAAGAGTTCTCATTATTCTGCCCTTTCATTCGGCTCAAAATTGAGCCAAGTTCTTTAGAACATGTGATATATATTGTATTAAGGATTCGTATCAATTTTGTTTATCATCGAATAACCCTCACAAACATTTTAAAATTATTAATGATATGCTTCACAAAAAAATAATAATAAAAAAATACATGATTTATATTCTCAAGTTTTTAATTAATTTGTAGCTTGTATGCTCGAATAAAAGTAGTTAAAATATGTCTGGATAGTCTTAAAAAACGATTCGAATACACGTTGAAATAGCATTTAGTTTAAAATAAAACACAATTGTACTCAAAAAAAATTAACTCGATAAAACAAAAAAACTTAAAGACAATTATTAAATTGCTTTTAATTTTATTTGATTTTTTATAAACAGATATTTACAGATATATTTGTATGCTTGCTGTACCTATATTTTTGACGACTACTGTAGATATAAATATACATTAACAATTTATGAATCAATAAAAGAGGAAAACAAAACAAAGAAAAATACATAAATATATTAAGCTATATTTAGAGACAGTAGTACATACTTATGTATATACAATAATATATATATTAACACAACAACAACAGCATATTTCTAAGTGAATATAATTATGTATTAACTGTACTATTTTTAATAAAGTCCATTAAGTTCTTTAACATTTATTTGAATTATTGAGTCCGATAGAAAATTTAATTTTTATATTTATTTAGTTTTTATACTATTTAAAATTTCTACAGATTGTTTAGCTAGTCGAATTCCTTTTTAAACGCAATTAAGTTTAAGTACAACTTAAATGAAAATTTGATTTATATTAAATCATTTAAATCTTAATATATCGATATTTAGTTCATCTCTAATAAATCGATTACACTGTAATGCCAAGCGGCTGCTATGCACACCGTGAAGCTTAAAAGCGACACACTGCGGCGCTTAAGCAAACCAAGCTCAAAGCGCTTAGCACTGCTAGCATTCGTTTGAGCTTTAAATCTTTTAAAGCTGCAGAAACAGTAGCAAAAAACAAATGCCATGTGTTTAAAATATACATTTAAGGAATCTGTGAAAACCCATAATAACAAACTGCGATGCCCATCAATTAAATATAAATTTAGAGATAAAGCTTTGATTCTGCTTGCTCAACGTTAAAACCCCCTGCCGAAATTCCAAATGAATCACATGAAATATTCAAGAATTCCCGCCGACGTTTACACAAATCCAAATACAAACACTGCATGTGTGTGTGTTTGCTGTTGCTTATCTTGAGTGTATGTGTGTGTTTGTTTACATAAGCAGCGGCTCTCCATGTAAAAAGCCAGCCATTTGATTTTAGTGTACAACTAATTATCGCTTACAAAGAATGTTTACGTTGCGAGACGCCTATTTTTTTATCTTTTTATCAATGAAACGCTGACTGGCATTTCACATTTATCATTAAAAAATACATTACATGCCCATAACAGAAGTGCACGCACACATACGTGTACACAAAAAATTCCCATTAATATGTTTGTTTGCATTTAGAGTTGAGCGTGGGTCGTGCTTCACTCGTTACTTTTAAAACGCACGCAACGATTTATGCACTCACCTGTCTGTAAACAGAAGCTATCTATAAAATGTATAAATGTAGATCGTGCCTGTTCGTGTCACGAACAAGTGAAGGCGTCGCCGCCCTAAAAATACTGTTCATAAATAACAGTTGTATTTAATTATGGTATACGTGGGGTGTCTTGTTGTTTGTTTGTTTTGTTTCTTTTTGATTTCAACACTCTGAATTTAGATGCCTAAATTTACACACGTAGGGTATGCAATTAATAACACACATCAACAGATCTGTGCAGAGAGATAGAACACTTTGGCAGCTGTTGATTTATTTATTTATTTTTGCAATATATAAATTATGAATACATATAAATTATATCAATTATACAATTAATAAAAAAAACATAAACAATACTCTACAGAGAAATATAAATTGTTTAGGAGTTTTTTATTTTTAATATATGAATTATAAAGATATATGAAGTTTATAAAAGTAAAAACGTTTTAGCTGTTGAAATGTGGATCATAGATTTATTTTTCCCATAAGTAATTTATTTTTTCTATATATAATTTTTTTATTTTTTTTTAATATATAAATTTTTAGTTTTATAAACAGTGCAGTTTGTAAAAGTAGAAACATTTTAGCTGAAATGTGGCTCATAGATTTTTTTCCTTATTTTTATTATTTTTTCCTTTAAGTCAATTATTTTTTTCAATACATAAATTATTAAATTCACAGTTATTTATTTTTGTATATAATAATTTAACTAAATGTCAATAATAACATTTTAAATATTAAGCACAAATTGCGCCACTGCAAATTTTGTTAACATGCGTGTAACAGAATATATTTAATGCGCGTCGCTAGCAACTCACGCAGCTGTGGTAATTTATATATATGTGTGGGTGTGGGTGAATGTTTAAGTATGAGTACGTCTCGGCTGCTGCTGCCCTCCGCCTCTGCCTCTGCCGCTGCTGCTGCTGCTGCCTTTGCCCTCTCTATATTGAGTGTGGCTATTGTTGTTCGAGCAAGCTATGCATTCACTTGCTGCTTGGCATTTCAGTCGAACACGAAGCGCCGAATGAACACGAACGAGAGTGCGCATGCGAATGCGAATGTGAAATAGAAATACGAATTGAAATTTGCCGTCGCTCCGTGTAAATAAATAAATACACACACAAGAAGAAATGTGTGTGTGTAGATCGATTGTTATTGTTAATTTGAACATAATACATGAAATCAACTGTGATCTTTAAATTAATCAAATTCAATAAATATTCAACAGTATTTTTGTCGTGAAATATGTTAACAACAAAAATGTCAACACACATTTTTGCTTGTGTGTAAATGTAAATAAATGTATGTAATTAAACAAAAAAACAGTGTGTGTGTGGGAGAAACCCAAAAAAAATAAAAATAAGAAGAAGAAGCAGCAGAAGCAGCGGTGATCGATTTATTGCCATCTCGCTCAGATGCGAGGAGGAAGACGAAGACGTCGGCGAAGGCGAAGAGGGAGGGGGATGGGAACGGGGAGGGGGAGTAGGAGGCCATGTGTTGGTATCAAAATGCAAATACGCAATGAATATTTTGCAGCAACATTCCAAAGTATCTGGAACTGGAACTGGAACTGGCAGTGGCACTGGAACTCGAACTGGAATGATCACATTCGAATAGCTGTTAAAAGCCAACAAATAACAAATGAAAACTTTAATTTCTTTTTGCGACCGATTGTATTCGATTGTTGCTATGTCGATAAATTAGGAAAAAACGGCAAAAATGCAGCAACATTTTCCACATATTTTCTCTATAAATTAACACAAATATCTTGGATAATTTTGTTATTATTATCATCCATAATTTTAACATGTAATTCAACACTGATTTCGCAAGGCAACGGCCAAGAAATGACAAATGCCACAGCTAGTGTTGGTAAAGCCAATTTAAATCAATTAAATATGAATAGCAGAAGTGAGCAAAACTATTTTTATTCAACGTTCAGTAATCGGCATTTGCACGAATACAGTCTGATTAATCTAAGTCAATCACAACGATTATTAAATCAATCACACGAATTATTAAATCAAGCACCAAAGCAAATACGCAGCATACGAAGCGTTATTCATCTTGCCGATAAGCAATCAAGTCAAAGCAAAATCTACATCCAAAAAAAAATACTCAAATCAGAAGAAGAAGCAGAAGCAGCAGGACTCACCTTTGAGCGAAAGAAATCATCAACAAATCATGATCATAATCATCCAAATCATCATAATCGTAAAGCTCATCACCAAATGTACAATCGTCGAATTATTAATAAAGATAAACTAACCAAACTAGTTATGAACGGACTGGGACTGAAAAAATTACCGGATATGAAAAAGGTGAGAAGTAGGAGAACAAAATAATAATAATGAAAATTGATTCAAATTAGCTAAAAATGGTTTTTGCGGGGAAATTTTTTGTTTTACTGCTAGTGTTTTTAATAAGTATTATACCTTAATGATTTATTTTACCTAATTATAATGCATTTATTTATTTATTTTTTTTATTTGGGCATCTTTTTCTTTTACATTGATTTTTTCAATTTGAATGAATTAAATTTAAAAAAATAAAATTTATTTTAATTGCACATCTTTTACTTTAACCGATAGTGTTTTAGAATATTTATTATTCCTTGATGATTTGTTTATTTAATTATAATGAATTAATTTTTTTATATATTTTACTTATTTTATTTGGGGATGTTTTATTTTTTACAATTTTTTTGTTTTAATATTTATTATTCCTTGATGATTTATTTATTTATTAATATTTATTAATTATTTGT
Source organism: Drosophila anomalipes (assembly GCA_035041615.1). NCBI lineage: Eukaryota > Metazoa > Arthropoda > Insecta > Diptera > Drosophilidae > Drosophila > Drosophila anomalipes. The sequence goes on from JAWNKZ010000109.1 coordinate 389,632, forward strand.
TTTTTTTTTATTATATATTTATTGATAATTAATTTTATTTTTCTTTTATTTAAATGTAATTAATTAATATGTATACACTTTATTTGGGCATCTTTTTTTTTTTCTCAAATATTTATTATTCCTTATGAGATATATTTTTATTATTATTTATTTTATTAAATTTTAATTAATTTATTTATTTTATTTGTGGGTCTTATACATTTACCGATTTGTTTTTAACATTTATTTTATTTTATTTGATTTAATTGTAGTTGATTAATTAGTTAATTAAAATGTTTATTTTTTTAATTTGTTGCAGGCCAACATTAGCCAATTAGAATACTCTAGCAAATATCTCGAATACTTGGAGCGACTGCGCAAACATCAGGAAACAGATAAGACGAGCGATGAATTCTTCAATGCATCCACACTGAAAATCTTAAGTATTGTGACAAATAGCTTCAGCGATATAACCCAAAAAAGATGGCGCCAAAAACGCGGAGCGACTAAAAAGAATAATAAAAAACAAGGCGATAAAACCAATATTTTGCTGCACTTTCCCCTGGCAATCAAAGAAAACGATTATAACTACGAGAAAGTGGATGAGGCAAATGTGCGGCTAATGCTGCTCTATAATCCAGCCCTGGCTGCTGGCCAAGGCGCCGGCAGACGTAAATTAAATAATAATAATCAACAGCAGAAGAATAGAAAAAATTGCGGCTCAACTGCCGCAAACTACGCTGCGCATCCGTTCGCAGCACGCAACAAACTGCGCAAGCATATTTTAAACTTGAAAGTGTATCAATTGTTGCCGCGACAGCGACGCCAGCAGCTCGACGCTCGTCAAATTGAGTTTTCCAGTTCGAATTCGAATTCAAATGGGGAGGAGACGACGCACAGCCAGTGGCTGGAATTCGATGTGACGCAAGCGGTGCGCAGTTGGCTAAATAAAAGCCACGAGAATCTCGGCGTCGAAATCCAGTGCGATAAATGCCGACGAATTGGTGCGCGCATCTTGAGTGAATTCCATACGAATTCGTCGCCTGCTGAAAATTCGCAGGCGAATAATTTCCCTGCTGATAATTCCTCTGCTCATTTCCATTTGTCGCCTGTGCTGAATATTATCGGACACGTTGGTCACACACACAGCGAGGCGGGCGTTCATCGTTCAGCGGCGCCGACTGGTCACACTTATTTCTCGCATACTTCGCCGCACAGTCAACACCCGCTTAAGTGGCCCAATAGCTGTTACAAGTCGCATCAGCGCTGCTGCCGCCATCAATTGAATGTCACCTTTAAGCACATTAAAGGATTCGAGTTCATCATTCACCCAAAGACTTTTGATGCCGGCTATTGCCGCGGTCGCTGTCCGCCCCGCCACAATCCCGCCCACCACCACGCCCTGTTGCAGAGTCTGATGTGGCAACAGGATCGCAATAGCGTGCCTCGACCCTGCTGTGCCCCCTCCAAGCTGACGGAGCTGGAGATTCTGCATTTCGATGAGGAGCAAACGGACAAACTCAAGATATCCACGTGGAGCGATATGCAGGTCGTTGAATGCGCCTGCTCCTGAAATCAATCAGTCAATCAATCAATCAATCTGAGGCCGAGAGACACAAAAATATAATATATTGTATATATTTATAAATATATGGAAAGCGCTTGCAGCTGAAACCAATCAAAACAGTCAATCAGAGGCTGAGACAGGCAATTAAATATAAAAAAATATATATATTATATTTTATTTATTATTATTAAATGCGCTTGCTCTTGAAATTAATCAGTCAACCACTCAATCAATCAATCAATGGCTTCGTGAGGCAATTAAATATATAAATATATATCTAGTAATATTATTATTGCATAAATAAATCCTAAATGAGCGTGAGTCAAAATTCGAATTTATTTGCACTTAAATTAAGTAAAGTTATCGAATGAATGTTCAGTTAAATCTATTCTATATACTAAATACTACTTAATTTTTTTAAAACTAAAAAAACACAAGCCTCCCAAAACTTTAATCTGATTTAAAGAATTGTTCGCTTAAAAATACTGCTTCAATTATCGTTTTCTTTCCTCTTTTTAATAATTAGAAACAGAAACTTGAATAAAATTTAGCTCAAACTTCAATATAAATATTAACTTTATTTTATATTTATATATATTCTATATATATAATTATATTCTGCGCGCTTAATTTTATATTTTTTGTGTCTAAATTGCAACACTTCGAAATAATAAAGTATTTACATAATTACGAATATTACTGTACTGTACATTCTTTAAAAAATATAAATATTTAAAAATAAATGTGTTTTAAGTAATTTGTACATGCCGCTATTTATTAATGATAAATTTGAATAGAAAATAAAAACAAATATTTAAAATAAACGTTTTTAGTCATTTTTTTGTTGATAATTTGCAGAAATGAAAAACAAAACAAAGAGTGTAATTTTAAGTTAAGTTTAATGCTGCATTAAATTAAATACAATTTAATTTGGCGACATTGTCATTGATTTGATTTAATAATCTCTAACACACACATCGAGCAGATTATCCAAAATGTCCTCGCTGCGATTTAACTCGTTGCCATGCAGATAACTGAAGGATTCGTCCACCCCATCGATATACGGCCGATAATTGCTATAATCGCAACTAATATCAGATGTGGAAATCAACGGAGCTATCAATGCTATATTTGCATCCCTATTCGCATCCATTTTATGGGATGAGACGATAACATTCTGACTGGGCGTGGGTATCTCGTCCTCCGAATAGATCTAAAAAGATATTAGAAAGTATATAAATAATATATAATAATTATTAAAATATTAATGAATTCATTATGAATGAAATTAGCATACATATTTAAAATATTATATTATAGTGTTATCATATTATTATTTATATTACATTATATTTATTAGATAATTTATTATTAAATTAAATTATTATTGTTAAATTACACATTTATATTATTATTCGTACAGATCTGAAAATAAATCAGAAAGTATATAAATAAAATATAATAATTATTAAAATATTAATGAATTCATGATGGATGAAATTATCATATATTTATTTAAAATATATTATTTTTCTATCATAATTATTACATTATATTTATTATATAATTTATTATTTAATTAAATTATTATTATTCAATTACATCGCTTAATTATATTAAATTATATAAATATAAAATATGAAATTGTAATATGTTTTATATTATTATATTACATACCATAATTACATACCATATTATTATTTGTAGTATATTATTATATTATTAAGGAATTAATGAAAATTAAATTAGAATATGGAATATTTATATAATTATTGTTATTATGTTGGATTGTTACATCATTATTTATTATATATATGTATATGTATATGTCTATATATATATATATTATATTGTTATTACCATTTTTATTAATTATAGTGCATTATTATATATTAGATTATTATTTATTTCATATTATTATATTATATTACTGCCATTTAATTATATATATTATGTTATATATATTATTATTATTATTATTACCATGTTATTACATCCAAATTTGATGGAGTTAAGACAAGCAGAGGCGGAGGTAGAGGATGCGGCTGAGTTGGGTTCATCGATGATGCCCGTCGTGGTGCTGATTATAATCGTGCCCAGTTCATATTGTGGTTGCAAATGAAACGAAGCTTCACTGTTTGCAGTCAGCGCCAATGTCAACTCATCGGCGGTATATAGAAAGGAATCATCGTGTGGTGGAGGATGCGGAGGAGGAGAGGGAGGAATTGAGTTTAAAACATTATTGTTCAATGTGCCAAATGCCAAATTAATGTCCAGATTTAAGTTTTGATCCGTTGACTCCAATTGCACATCATTTCCAGCCATATTTGAGAGTCTTTGCAGCGGTTTTTGATCTGTAATGCCGTAGATTAAATCCGTAATATTATTACGTAGTTTCTTATTGGAAACTGCTGTTGTTACTGTCTCCAAATTTTGATTTAGTTTTGATTGAGCTCCTTTGCGATTTCGAATGCGTTTCCTATCACATTTCTTGGGATCGACGCCCAGCTCCCAATAGCCCCCCTTGCCCTTTTCCTCGCGCTTGCGATTGCGAAAACAATGATGCAACGATAAATTATGCCTAATCGAATTCTGCAAAGAAAAAATTATTATATATTATATAACTGAAATGTGGCAAGCAAATTTATGCCAAAGACTAGCGACTTGAAATTTGGCACATAAGTGCTCCTAGTCCCCTAGTTAATTTGATGTCATATATATATTTATTAGTAAATCAGCTGTCTAAATTTCATTGGGGTCGGTTAAGAAACAGCTGAGTTATAGTCAAAAATAGAAACGCATATTGATCAAGCATTTGGCTGTGTGCGAAAGAGATAGCAAGATAAGCGAGGAGAGCGTTAATATGTATGAGCCTGTTGTATGTATATGTGAGGGAAATTCTTCAAGGGAAATTTGCAAAACTGGGATTACGTCACAGCTTTAACAGCTGCACGCTAAATCTCTGCCACTGTTAAATCTCTGGCTTACATTCCACTTTTTGCGCACTCGAAAGAAAGCAAATTTCGACTCGATCCAAGCGCAAATTTGCTGTAAAGTTGCCCTGCCATTTTCCAGCATTGCCATGCCAATGATATGAGAATAGTTGAAAGGCGGCTTTTCAGTCACATCCGTTTTATATTTAGTCGCCGAATGCTCATATTCCGCCAAGTCACTGTAAAAAGAAAATAGCTCAATATTTATAATGGGTATGCCATATTTATTAGGGGTATTCTCTCGCTTACCGTTTTATTTTATTGATGAATATATCGTAACGCTCGGCGGGACTTGGTCGCTTTGAGTGTGCTGCACTTTTTGTGCATTGTTTTCTTGACTCATAATTGATTAAATTGCGATTTATCTGTTTATTTATGGCTCCCCTTTTGGGAGCACCAAAATCAGATAACTTTTGTCTTTTTGTTGTATTTAGACTTTCATTATCCAATTCCTCATTCTCAGCTGGCGTTGTTTGAGCATTGTTTAAATCATCTTCAGAGTTGCCGTCAATTGTTTTTGGCCAGGCCAAATTCTGATTACGCAGCAGCCAATTAAGATTGGTTAATTCCCGTTCCTCGTCCGATTCATCGACAACTTCGGGCGTCCGGATCATTACCCGGCAGTCTTCGACTACCTTATATTTTTTGCTGCTAGCCGTAATCATTTCCTTAGTTATCTATCCAATATCTGTACGAATTTAACGGAGTTTGAGGTATTTTTCAATAAAGATACAAAAATAAGTTGCCAAGACATATAATACCAAAATATAAATAAATATATATATATATATATAATAACTAACCGAATTTGGAGCACAGCTTACTCCTTAGCCTACCTATAAATATAATGTAAATATGTAATAATATATATAATGTAAATAATAAAATGTGAATAAAACAATAATATATATAATATAAATAATAAAATAAAATACAAATAAAGCAATAAAAATAAAGAAATAAATGACTTTTTCTTGTTAAAATAGAAAAGCAGACTGTTTTTTTTGGCAATCTCCGAGGGATATTTATATTCCATTTATACTTATATTTTTGATATATGTATTATTTATATTTATATATATATTTTTTTTTATATATTCTTATATTTATATAATATAAAATAATTTATATATATAAAGTGCATATCGATCAACATTCAAAGATTTGTATTTAGTTTGTATTTGCCATTATAAAATAAGCAAAAAGAAAACTACCCACTTATTTTTTTGGAGAAAGATGAGACGTAAGTTAGCCATTGGCCTGTTGGTCAGTGGCGTGATTGGTCAAAAAATGACGCGTTGCTTTCGATAGGGTGGTAGCTCCGGAACTCTCTTTCTCTCTCTCTCTCGCGGAGGAAGAGCTTGCCGGCGCCATTTTAAAATACGAGTGTTATCCCCAAATGAAGGGGAAATTATTATAATATAAAGATATGGGGAAGAGTGGGAATTGAAATTCTTTCATTTACTTTTTCTGCTTCTTTGTTTAGCATATGAGAAAAATTTATTTTTTTGTTTGGCACTTGACCTGATTTAAGTAAATATTGCACATTTATCAAGCAATTCGTTAATAAAAAATTGATTAAAAATAATAATGAAAATAAATAAATAAATACATAAATAATTAAATGGCTACATTTTATTCTGTACTTGGAATTCCGCTGTGTAAATTAAGCAACTCTTTTTTGACATATTTGTAGAAATACTAAAACTTTAATTCTTATGGATGTATTCATATATATGTATATATATATGTGTATAGAGAATTCCATCATGCCTCTTACACATATAATTGAAATAGGTATAAAGGTACTTTACATGCTTATTTTCTTTAAAACCAAATTAAATATTTTATATATATATTTTTTTTTTTTGTATACTACACTACATACCAATACTATTTATATTATAAATAACACTATTTTAACTATCAAAATAATTATATATATTTTTTTAATAATTGCTTTACTATTTTTTATGTGTATTTTGTGTATTTATATTTTGGTTTTTTGAGCAAACTGTTTCAGGTGAACTGCTTAAATTGGACTGCAGCTCGAGTACAGACTACACCTGTACCAAGGTACCGATGGTCAACCCCTATTCTGGTAGAGCTGCGAAAAATTGGTCATGTATTCTATTTTGTGTGTGGACGGACGGTGGTCGATTTGAACAGGTGGCCCCTACCCCGACCCCGACCCCGACTCCGATTAAATGGTCAGAGGGTAGTTCAGTGATGCAGTTTGAATTTGTTTTAGAGGGTACCAGTACCCGAAAACCCTCTGAGGACGCCTCTGCTTAGTTGCTGACAAACGAAAGTCCTCGAACCCTTAATATATATATATATATATATATATATATATATATATATGAATATAGTTCGTGACAAAGCCGAGCGCACATCGACCAGCGTCCAGTAAAGCTTTAATCAACCCCAATTTTTATTTTTACTTAGTTTTTGTGGCACTTGTCCCGTTGTCTCTCTGCCACACCCTGCGCATTTATCCTAGACTCCACGTAGGGGTAGTTGTAAAATGTTGCAAGTTTGAGAAGTTATAGTTCAGTTTAGAGTTGAGTTTTTAAGTAGTAAGTTAATTTTATAGTGCAAATAAATATTACTTTTGACTATATATAGTTTAATAAGTAGGTCAAGTTATGGAGTAGAAATAAATAAATAAAAAACGCATTTTAATTATGTTCCTAATTTGTTTTCTTTTATTTATATTTACGACAAATACAAATTGGTATTTATTATTTAGTTAACTTGGATTTGTTATAATTGTTTGACTTACAAACACAGCGGCTGGCACAAAATTTTATCAATATAAATTATTAAATAATTATTACAATAAATGCAACGGTCTCAATTTGTACACAAAAAAACACATTAAATAAATGCAATTTTTACACAAACTATAAATAAATAAATAAGACTATAAATATAAATATTAATAAATATTGTTGTACGCAAAAGACGCAAAATTCATTTGAAACAAATGCTAACGATTCAATGTGTCTTTGACAAGAATGAATGAGTATAATACACAAGTTGAAATACAGTTGAACATTTCCTTTATATGGAGTCAAAGCCGGACAGATCACTTTCGAGCTAAAATAAATAAATTGATTAATATGGTGATTTAATTTAACAATCATAAAAATGACAAACCTTCTCGGGCTTATAGAGATGTGTGTGTGGCAGCAAAAATGTCGAACCGAGATCTCTCTCAGTCATCGTATTTGCCTCCTAAATAAATATAAATATTTATATTTTATTTTAGCAGATTTATTATATTTAATTTACCTCATTTGTGTTGCTCTGGGTCTGCATGTCAAAGCAAAGTTGCATTGATTTGGTTATCGCCTGCACGGTTGTCTCATCAAACGAGCGCACGTCAGTTGATCTGCATGGGAAATAAAACGATATTTAAATTTAAATCATGACTGTTTGCTATTAACTAACTGGCAACGACACGTCGCTGTTCTGTAACTGTTGTGAGCAGCGAACAGCTGGCACTGTTAACAATTACGGCAATACTTACAGTGCAGTGGCAGGAATATTACTCATCCAGGAGCTCATGCGATGGATTTCGCTGCAATTACAGTACATATTTATTTCAATAAATACATATTTGTTTCAATAAATAAACGCTCATCACAAACTTACTCGCCTGACTGTATAATAGTTTCTAAATTAGCTCTAGACATTTGCGGATGTTTCTGATACACTTTCGTTGCTTGCACATCATTTGCATTCGCTTTACTCTCCCGATCGCTAACAATGGCAGACACCTCGAAGCCGGCAGAAACTAAAGCGCCGCTTGACGTTGCAAATTCTTTGCACGATGCTTTCGATAGTTTTTGCTTTGTGGGCTTGACAGCTTTACTCATATCGCACTTATCTGGCGCCATCTGGTGTTGGTTGAGTTGACCATGCGGCAGAACTGTTGGGTGATAATATTTGGCGCGCGGTATCATCACTGTGAGCGAACGATCCGATTGGTCGGCGGCAACTACATCGGCGTTATAGTGGCTATGAGACGACTTCATTCTTTGCGGTTCGTCGTTATTTTCAGCGAAATCAACATTGTCGTGCTTATTTCTGACTGACTTTGCCTGAAGAGAAGACTTGTAGGGTTTAAATATTTGTATTTTAGCTGCATTTACCTTGAAGGAATATGGCTCCGAATTGTGACTAGATTCGCTGTTGGTGTCAATTAAAATTGCATGTTTATCCATGCTGCCATCACGAATCAGCGACTTGTTGCTGGATGTTGACAACATGCTCGGATGATAGTTCGAAGCTGTTATAAAAATAGGACGCGCTGCACAGGCGCCGATCACTTTGTGACGCGAATAGATAAGCAGCATACAGACCAGTAGCAAAATGAACACCGTACCGATTGCAATCAGGCCGATGAGCAGTATTTTCAAATTCAGCTGGCAGGTGGCGCCCGAATGCCAACTAAAACATTCACAAACGGGCGTCCCATTCACAATGGGCGCCATGCAATTGCCATGATAGTTGCACAGTTCACAGCCAACAATTTGATCGGAGCAAAGGCGACCGGGATAAATTGGATTATCGGATATATCCACATAGCCATCGGGACAGCTGCAGGTGTAGCTGCCAACTAAATTGAAGCAGTGTGCGTGAAAAGAGCAATCGTTGAAACTGGCGTTGCCACACTCATCGAAATCTAAATTGGTAAGCGATAATCATTATTTTTATTATTTACGATTTATATTTTTAAGCTCACCTTTAACTGTCAATAAATTGATGTCAGATTTCGATGTATATAATTCGGTGCCGCCAATGCTGTAATTGCTTTGGCGCAAATACTTCTTGAACACTGTTTCCAAACGCTTTTCATCACTGTTCTCCGACAGCTGCAATCGAATTTGAAATTTTTATTATATTTATGTAGTAATAATCGTTATAATTGCAGACCTGTAACAAAAAGTGTCCCATTACGGCGTTATCGTTCCTCGCGTAGAATTCCTTTAATTGTACGCCGTGATAAACATCCCTGAAATCGGATTGCATAACCATGCGATCGATAGCATCCAAAATAATCGAACTCAAATGTCGATATTGACTCGATGAGTTATTGATGAGCTCAGTGCTGAATTTGAGCCGATAACTTCCCACACGACTGGTCGGAATGCGTATCTCATAGGTGTATGTAGCTGGAATGGTTAATTAAATTAAATTAATCATAGAATTTAATATTTAAATTAAGAATATAAGAATTATTTACAAGATGTATTATTTTCTTTATTTGATATCGATCGATATCGCCACGTAGAAATATTAAAAATAGAAAATCAATTTAAATTCAAAATCGAATTTAATAATTTAATGTAAATTAAACGAAAGTAACTATAATAAAAAATTCTGGGGGTATTTATAATATTTATATATATATTTATTTAATATCGATTAATATCAGACGCCCCGTAGAAATATAAGAAGTAGAAAATCGAATTTAAATTCAAAATCGAATTTAATATTTAAATGTAAATTTCTGTGGGCATTTATATATATTTATTTTATTTATTCAGGTAGAAGTAAAGATTAGTTCTCAATTAGTTCTCACTTACAAATTAAATTGTGAATCAATTTCAGCATTTTATAATTTAACTACAAAATAAATTAGTTATAGTTAACTTACGCTTGCAGGGTCGATCAGGAAACATGCGCGCAAAGCCCAAACGACATTCACAGCGATTGCCATTTCCGGGTTGACTGGAGCATATTTCATTTTTATTCGCCTTGCAGGCGGGCTGGCACGCCCCATTGCTGGACTCTTTGGTATATTTGGATTTGGTATTGGTTTTGGAGGGCGTGGCTATTAAAATGCCACCGAGCAGAATGCTATTCGCGTTGATGGGCGGCATAATTTCCTCATCCCGCAGGGGTATCTCCAGCGATAAATTGCCCTCGTAGTCCAAGGCCAGCTCTTCTCCTTCCTCCGCCAGGCTAATCGTATTTTGATTATCAGCACCGGTTCCTTTTGTCATCACTACCAGGATATTCGACATATCGCTGTGAACTTGTTCGATTTTTGTGCTCGTTGTTTTTACGGGATTTTCACTCTTTCTTATCGTTTTGGAAATGGTTTGTTTGGTTATCGAGTGTGCTGGCATTGGTTTAAATGTTATCGATTTGGTATCGATAATACGACTTTTAATTATTGGTGTATTACTACTTTTTAGTACTACCGATTGGGTTGCAATATTTTTGTTGAGCGTGGAAATCGATTTATCATAGAGTTGTTTAGTTATTTGCTTATCGATGAACGATACATCGAAGTGGGGCGCATTGCTTCGCATGGAGAAGAGTATTTTTTTGGTTTCTGCCTCCGATGATTCCAGTGAGAGTAGATTGCTTTGCTTTTGATTTGGAATTATTTGAGTATTTTTCAGAGTTGCTTGTTGATAAATATTTAGTGTATTTGTATTTATCGAATTAATATTCGTTGGCAGCACAGATGGCTCAATAGCTGGACTGAGTTGCAGCTGCGTTGAATGTTGTTTAACGATATTTGTGGGGCTGAGTTTGATGGCGGTTGAGTGTTGGTTAATGGCATTTGTAGGGCTTAGCTTTAGATTGGTTGAGTGCTGTGTTATATTATTTGTCGGGTTGATTTTCTTTTGAGTTGAGTGCTGATTAATTATCTTTGTAGGGTTGATTTTCTGCTGCGTTGAGTGTTGCTTAACGTTATTGGAAGCTGCTTCAGTTTTAATTGCTGTCATTTTTTGCTGTTTACTGGTACCGTTTATAGACAAGGTATTCGGTAGGCTCTTTGTGAAAGTAGGCTGTGATTTCAACACTTTGACTCTAGAAGAACTCAAAGCAGGCTTCAAAATTGGAGACTCAGTATTGAAACTGTTATTGAGTGGTAGTTGTAAGCTAGATATAATTATGGAGGATGTTGCTGGTAGTGCAGATATCTTTATTTTATGCACTACACTCGAAGATCTATTGGGTATATTTTTAATAATTGCCGGTGGTGGTTTCAGGCCCAAAACATCTTGATGGAATGAATTTGTTGGCATTGGTGGCGGTTCCAAAATATTCGTGGGTCTAATCGAGGTCAGCAGGTGAAGGCCCTCGCTATATTGTGTTGTAGTTGTTTCCAATTTGAGACCCGGTCGCAAATTAAAACGTTGGCCGGCTCCCACAAAAACCTTCTTTGCTATATCAAATTTAGGCTTATTCGCTGGGCTTTGATTCGATTTGATGAAGGGCTGACCCAAGCTGGGGGTTTTGTTTGCTGTTTGCTGTGTTATCGATAACCAGGGATTAATTGGTGTTAATTTAGATGGAGGCAATTGTGGATTTTGTATATGCCTATTCACTTTTGAGAGCGTTAGATTATAATTGTGGTCACTGTGGCTGGTATAGTCAGTCTTCTGATCGGGCGCCGGCACCTTGTTGCTGGTAGTGCTGGGACTTGGATAGCTTTGCTTGCTGCTCTCGGCATGTATAAAATTTGTGGCAGCTTGCGCTGAATCGCTGGATATGGTAGATATATATTGTTGTTGGTTTGCATTTTTGTTGTTAATAAAATTGGATTTATCAGTGGGTCTTTGATAGGGTGCTGCGTGTAGGGTTGCATTGACGTAATCGCTGCGCACATTTTCTGTATTCTTCAAATAGTTTTGATTGCGCTGCTTGAATGTGTTCATATTTGGTTTCTGACCTTCCCTGAGTTTCTCTGGCGGCTCAACAGCTATGCGTGTGTTTTGCGGACTCAGCCGTACCTCAACGTTGGCTTTATTATGGGGTATTTTAATTAGGGGCATGGGTGCCGGAGCAATTTGGCCACGCACCGCGGTGGCAAGCGGATAATTATCGCCCTCTCGCTTGAAGGTCAAAGGTGGCACATTCATGTTGACATTGTGACTGAGAACGGAGGTCTTCAGATTTATGTGATGGGTAGCGTAAGCCGGGGGAACTGGAGGAGCAGCAGTAGTAGGTCCTGGATTATAGTAACTGCCACTGTTACTACCCCCCATATCTGAGTAAGCAGCAGGAGCAGCAAGTAGAGCAGCAGAAGGTCTTGGAGTGTAATTACTGTTATTATCCCCCTTTTCTGAGTAAGGAGGACCTTGTTTATAGTAACTGCTACTGTCACTACCACCCATATCTGAGTAAGCTGGAGGCGCAGGAGCAGGTCCTGTCGTATAGTAACTGCTACTACCTCCCATATCTGTGTTAGCAGGGGCAGTACCTTGTTTATAGTAACTGGTACCACCACTACCACTCATATCTGCGTAAGCTGCAGCAGTAGCAGGTCCTGCACTGTAGTAACTGCCACTACCAGCAATATCTGAGTAAACGGAGGGATTAACAGGTCTCTGATTATAATAACTACTACTACTACCAGCGACAAGTGCTGGGTATCTTGTCACTGCTGGCAATTTGGTGCTAAATATCTGAGGTATTGCTTTAATTTCCAATATCTCATTATTATTCAGCTCCGCATTCAAATGCATAATCTGCTGTTGGGGTAATCTGGGTGCACTACCGGGGGGTGTTAGTATATAGCCAAAGTCTGGCTGGGATTTAAAAGAGCTCTGAGCGGGTGGCAAAAGTATATTATCATAATCGAGGGGTATAAGCCTCGGGGGAGTCAATGAAAGTGATAAAGGAACTGGCTGAGGAGGTATCCAGGTTTTCTTCGTGAAAGGTGCAATCGATCTATCGCTATAATCTGGCGGGTTCTTGGGCCTGGGAGACGAACTCAGGAACTGTGTTTGGGGACTGTGGAGTATACCATTGGGCCTGCCGATGATGACGTCGGCATTCGCATTAATTATTTCCCCAGGTCGGATGGGTATGCCATTATTAAGCAGGGCGCCCGGATAAGTCGGGTAAATGGAGAGGGGTCTCAATATGTGACTCCTGTTATTATTGTGCAACAGCCAATTATCGTCGTCGTTGAAATCAATTTGCATTGCCGGTTCCGGTGGATTTATGTGCAAACTGTGCGCCGTCAAGCGACTTCGATTAATATCGATTTCAGCCTTATTCGCGTGCGATTTGTATCGATTTTGGGCGGCTTTTTGCTGCACGCTGACCTCAAGTGGTATATAAACAGGCTTCTCCTCCAACGGATTTGCAGTCGTTGTTGAAGTTGAAGTTTGTCTTAGATTAAGATTTGTTGTCGCTTGTCTGTTGACTATATTTTTTTGTATTATATCCGCCATAACATCAAAAACTGGTCGCAATCTTTGTAAGTTTAGAGATCCAATTAGTTGCTGAACACTGGTTGGATTTGGATTTGGATTTGGAATTGCTTGGACTTCTTTTAAGGGTCTCACATAGACAGGCTCATTTTGCGACTCTGCCACACTCAAATCAACTTGCAACTCATCGTTTTTAGTTTGAGTTTTAGTTGGTTTGGTCTTAATGGAAGTGGGCTTAATTAATGTTGAGGAAATTTGATTTGTAGTTCTCTTTTTCAAATTGACCGCCGTCACTTGCAGCGTCTGGCCACCCAGTAGTGTTGCCAGGGTGACAAGTACTTTGCGATTATTTTTGCCCTTCTTCTGCATTAATTCCGTGCGAAACATGGAAACCAGCTCCGGTCGAAGTAGCGTACTGGGCACTATATCCGTAATCGTATTCACAATAACCTTTGTCTCAAAGTTGGATACACCCTGCGAGTCGGTTGAGGCCGGGTATATCGATGTTGTGGCCAAATAAGTCACAGTCGTTAAATACGTTTTCGTTGCAAAAATATGCACATCCAATTCCTCGCTGCTTGCTGCCTTTACTTTGGGGTTTCCCCGTCCTGGCTTGGATTCGGTGATCACCAGTTGGGTGAGAACATTCTCCGAGTCTGTCAGAATTCCATTGGGCGCTGTTCGCGTGACGGCCAGGCGACTGTAATAGGTGTTCGTGTCCAGCACTGGTGTCGCCTCTTCCGACGGCTGCAGAAGCGATATATAATCCTCGGGTCCAGTCACCGTATTCATCACCGTGTACGTCGAGCTTAGCACCAGGCCATTGTTCCTCAGCGTATAATGATATGTAGTCGGGAAGATGCCCACAACCAGCTCGGGTGTCTATAAGAAATTGTTGAACAATTAATCAGTTGCTAGGGCTAGTGCTACTTTTGAAAATAATTATTATTAAATATTAAATGGAAGAATTACAGAAGTTATTGAATAAATAATATTTCAATATTATTATAATATAAACAAATATTATATTAAATTTAAATCAATTATTAAAAATTATTTGAATTTTTAATTAATTAAAGACCATCAAAAGTTAGTTTATAAAGAACTAAATATTATATTAAAAATTAAATGGAAGAATTACAAAAGTTCAATAGCTTTTAGATAGATGATTAATTTCAGAATATAGAGCGGTAATTAATAAAGAATTAAATAGTATTATAATATAAACAAATATTATATTAAGCTTAAATAAAATATTAAATGGAAAAGTTATAAAAAGGATTGAATCATTAATTAATTAAAGAACATCAAAAGCTAGTTTATAAAGAATTAAATATTGTTATATAAGATACATATAAAATTAAATGGAAGAGTTACACAAATGACTGAATCGCAGTATTAATTGAAGAATATCATGAGTTTGTTTATAAAATTTTTTTTTTAAATATTTGAAAATTTCATGTTATCATTTTATATAAACATAAAATTAAATATTAAATAGAAAAGTTACGCAAATAATTCAATTACAGAATTAATTGTAGAATATCCAGGAATTATTATTAAATATTTGTATATTTCATAAAATCATTATATTAATTTTAAAGTAAATATTACATAGATTCAAGTTTAACTGAGTTAGTTTCTAAATAATATTAAGCATTTCCTAATCATTTATATAGTATAGTTATGATTATGTATATATATATAATTATACTTACATTTGAGAGAGTTACCCCCAAGGGGAGTTGGCTGCTTGCTCTTAGAAAATTTCGCTCTTCCGTTTGTCGATTGGCGACAACCTTTTCTCGGCTCTCAACTGTTAAACTGCCCCTCGTCAGATATGTGGTGTGATATGTGTAGGTTGTCAGGCAGGTCTTCGTTATGAACTGGTTATCGCCCAAGGATATGATAAAGTTCTCCTGATCGAGCGAAGGCAAAGAGAGAGACAGTTTTCTATTAATAACAATTATAATTGTAATATAATAATAATATTTGCAATTATAAATTAAAGTTTAAACTGCTAAAATTATTCTTTTCAATATATATTTTTTTTTTTTTTTATATAAATGGATATGCTAAAGTTCTGATCGAGAGAAGGCAGAGAGAGAGAGAGAGGGTTTTCTATTAAATATATTTATAAGTGTAATTGTAAATTAAAGTTAAAGCTAACTTTAATAATATATAATATTTATTTATTTTTTTATATAATTTAAAAATAATATCAGCACCTATGCATTATTTCTGATTTATTTCTAAATGTTGCTTTTATTTTCTCGTTATTTTTTTGCCATTTACATAAAATGCAACTACTTAATTTTACGTTTTTTTTTGTTTCTCGCATTATTTTTAAGTGCCTTCTGGCATTTTCTAAAAAATTTATTCATAGGTTGCTTAAGTTTACACATAAAAATAAAGTTTTAAAAACAATATTTGTGCGAGTGCTGCTATTTTTTTGATCTATTAATATTTCTAATTATTTATTTATTTCATCTATTAATATTTATATTTATATATTTATTTTATTTCTTATTTTATTTGTTTGATCTATTAATATTTGTATTTATTTATTTATTTTATTTCCTATTTTATTTATTTGATCTATTAATATTTATTTATTTATTTTACTTGTTATTTTATTTATTTGATTATTAAATATTTACCTGTTTGTTGTTTGTAGGCAGCGCTAGTATCATATGATTCTTGATTGTGCTGGGGGCAAGAGTGACTGGCTTCTGTGGCAACTGAGACTGAGATACAGCTGAAGCTGAAGCTGAGGCTGCAGCTGCCTGATGCTTCAGTTTATCGCTGGCGATGATTAGTTCGACTCCATTGGACATGACATGGGTGGCCAAGTTGAATCTAGCCTCATCCAAACTCAACTCGGCCAAATTGGAGTCTAACAAGCGAATATTCTGCGAGCGATGCTCTGTCAGTGGACCTGTTGAATCACTCTTAGTTCTAGGTGTTCTTGTTGTTTCTGATGTTTCTGTTGTTTCTGTTGTATAGTGTTTAAGGAGTTTTTTATGGAAGCCTAAATCAATTACAAAAGTGTTTTTATGATAATAATTTTGTGGCAAAATACAAATACAAATAAAAGCTGAATATTTACAGATTGATAATCAGTTATGTATATATATTGGTAGCAGCATCCTTCTTTTCTATTTAGTAAAATAAATTTATATTCACAACACAGCTAAAAAAATATAGAATAATAATTGAGTTAGCTATAAATAAGCGAAAGAGCACAGGAAAGTCTTGATAAATATAAATAAAATAATAAATATAAAGGCTGAGATTTTTCTATATATATTTATCTGGGCATAAAAACATTATTATTTTATGTTTAAATCATTTGCAGCCTTTGCTATAAAATCAACCATTTTATTTGGGCAAAATTAAAAAAGGGAAAAAAATACGCAAGCTTTTGACTTTATATATATAATTAATTTTTAATTAAACGAATATATATACATATATATATATATATATATATATTTATTTGTTTATAAAATACTAAGATATTAACAAACCCATTTTATACATCGTGCTTAAATTATTTAATTAATGCCACTAATTGTATTAATGTTTCTTTTTTGCTCTTAAATTAAAGAAAAACAAAAAATGTGTGTGTAAAAATTAAAATGTTTAATTTTAGATTTGCGTTAACAGTTATTAATTACTTATAGCATATGTGTTGAGATATAAAAACAACGATATATAGTTATATAGATATATATATAGATATACAATTATTTTACAGCAGCAAACGAAAATGTTTTATAATTAAATATGTATGTATGTGTGTAACTGCATTGGTATTTTTATATATTTTTATACTACACTAAATATGGAAAATCCTCACTTGATTATTAATTGCAAGCTTAAAGGGGAAAAGGAAGTATCAAAAGTAACCATGGAAATTTGTGTTGCGTGGGCTTAGCTGAAATGTCCTTCGGCTATTTATGAAAATCCCATGTCTTAAATTAAAATTACCCATTGGGGCGATTTTTCCCTCTAGCTTTCGTCCAATATAAAGTAGCCCGTCAATTTTAAGGGCATTTTTGTGGGCATAGCTGAGAAATCAGAACCCCCCCCCCCTTGTGTAAATAAGGGAATTGATCGGCTTTAGCTATATGGGGCATTTTTGTGGGCATAACTAAAACAATTATACCCATTGCTTGCTAGCTAAACCAGGCAATAAAATCAAATTAAAGGGCAGTTGTGTGGGCATGACTAAAATATCCCTTTTATTCGGTTGTCACTTTTTCAAGGCATTTGAGTGGGCATTAGTAAAATATCCCCCTGGGTTGTGGTTCGCGTTATGGACACGGTTCGTGTCTTCACTTTGGTGAATGTGGAAAGTGATTCGATAATTTCATGCTGATCGTTGTGGACACGTTCCACAATTACTGTATAGGTTTGTGTATACAATTCAGTGCTGGTCACTTGCATTTGCTGTGTTGTAGAATGCGCAAGGGTTGAATTACTCGTTGCCAACACTTTGTTTGCTTGTTTGCGTCTATTTCTGAGTTGCTTCTGCTTGCGTCTTTTACCAGGCCGCATGGCATTTTTACGCGGGGTGGGAATTATTTCCGGTATTGGTAAATTTAAAATTGGTATTGGTAACGTTGAAATTGCTGTTGCAATTTTAGTTGTTATTTCTGGTGTTGTTAAAACTGAATTCGTTTTTATTTCGGGTGTATTTAGAGTTGAAATTTGCTTTGTTTTTAGTGTTGGTAAAGTGGAAATTTTTGTTATATTCAGTGTTGTTAAAGTCGAATTTGCTGTGGGCATTATTGCCAGATTTTGCGCTTCTGTTTTTGGTGTTGCTAAAATTGTATTTATTTGTATAGCTGTTCTTAGTGTTGTTAACAGCACCGTTGCTGTCGACTGATTATTTTTTGCTGCTGTTTGGTTTGTTCTATTTGTAAGTCTATGCTTGAAAATGACAACACGCTTGTTCTTTGGCTGTGAAACTGACACAAAATTGCTGTTGTTGTTGCTGGTAGTGTTGTAAAAGTTGCTGGTGCTGTTGGAAGTGTTGTTATTAGTGTTGACTAGTGGCTTGCGCCGCACAAGCACTTTTTTGCGCAAACGCCGCAGCTGCTGTTGACTTTGCTGAATTTCACGTTTGATTTTTTTAATTGTACTTTTTTGTGGACATAGTGTTGCAAAATGCTGTTTTGTGACCTGCAACTGTAGTGGGAACAACTCAGCGAGGTCATTTACACTAAAAAATACATTGAATGCGTTAGGGCCTCTTGCTCAAGGCCGGTAGTACTACTGCCTCTGCTGCTAGAGGGTGTACCCAGCTGCTGCGTAGCCTTGGCCTTGGCATACCACAAGTGAACATCGCCTATGATGCTCTCCAGCGACGCTGTTTGATCCAACTCGCCTAGGGTATTTTTATTCACTGGTGCTGGCAGGTAGTTCTGCACCCGCTCGCTACCCTCAAACGCATAGAGGTCATCTGCGAGTGAAATGGTTTGCTGGGCGTGTCGCTTGTGCAAAGTGGAGGGTGTCAGATGCTCGTAACTATTGTAAACAGTCGATAAAATAGTGCTAAATTCGCCGGGCCTACGGCCAGATACGTAGAGCGTGACAACACTACTTTCCGTAGGGTGCTCGAGGTCCTCTTCCTTATGTTGTCGATGGCGCTTGTGACTCTTGCCCGGTTTTCGTGACTTTTTGTGACTTTTGCTCGTCGTTTGTTGTTCGACTATAATGCCATCGATATTGGGTGCATCGTAGGGAGTTATTTCGTCCAGATCTTGCAGATTATCGTTGAGCAGTATTTGTGGTGAAATAGTGTTGGTAATCGCTGGATTTTGTTGCTGCTGTGGCTGTAGTTGCTGTTGTTGTTGCTGTTGCAACAGCAATTGTTGCAGCAGCAAACTGTTGACCTGCGCCACCTGCCCAGATTGTTGCTGGAGTTGCTGCAATTGTTGCGTTGGGGTATTTACTATCGTGTCCACACTGTACTCGGTAGCTGTTATCGTCTGCGCTGTGGTATCGAAAACAGTTGTCAATATTTTCTTGCCCTGGAATGTAATAGGCAAAATCGTAGACTTGCCATCATAAATGGTAGTCACATAAGTGGAGGTATGTGTGCGATATTCCGTAACTGGCACGGCTGCAGCAGCAGCTGTTGCTGCTACTGCGGCATCTAGCGCTGGTAGTGCTGGCTGGGTACCAGCTAGCGCGCCCAGCAGCGGATTCGCTGGCAAATTAATGTTGCCCAACAGCAGCTGGGATAGCAGAATATTCGCCAGAGGCGCATTTGCGGCGATTTGTGGCTGCAACGTGGAGACGACACTCTCCACGCCATACACCGTAGAGGGTAGCACGTGCGAAAATGAGGTCTTGCGACCCCTGATTGTTGTCGGGGTAAACGTGACGGTCGTTGTTAGTGTGTCATGCAACAGGTAACGAGTTAATTCCGTGACACCCGCCGCATTTACGCTGGTGTCTTCGCGAACCAGGTAGAGCGAAGTTTGTCCATTGCTACCAACATGCTGGGTGTATTGATGGGGTGCCAGTACCTCCAAACTGGTCTTGGCTGTCACAATATTCTTGTACTCCGTCAGCTGACCGTTGACAACCGGTACGGTCACTTCAGCGGGCACCAAATGGGTAACTGTGATGGCAACACTGCCCAGCTCAGCTGAAGCCATATCCTGGTTGTAATCGTTGCGATTGCGATTACGGTTTGCGTTGCGATTCCGGCTAGAAGTGCCGGAACCGGTGCCGGTACGGCTGCGTGAATTGCTAGCGGTACGGCTGTCTACATTATTATTATTATTATTATTGCTGCTGCTGATATAGTTCTTTAAACGACGCGCATTTGCAGACTTGGAGTTGAAGCTGGAGCCGGAGCTAGAATTCGAGCCGGAGTTGGAGCTGGAGCCGGAGCCAGAGCCGGATCGTCTTAGTGCCGACTGCGGTCGTCTAAAATTGGACTTTGCCGAGCTGCCAGCGCTTGCCTGCCTGCTTTTCCCGGCTATATCCTTTTCGCGTAGCGTAAACTGCGCCCGAGCCGTAGTGGGTCTGGTGGGGCGTATGGCACGATGGCCTGTAGTTGCAGCCGTCGAGCTGGACTGTTGCTTGTAACGCGAACCGAAGCGCGCATTCAGCCTGCTCCGCGTCGTCGTCGTCGTCGTCGTCTCAGCAAGTTGCTCCTCCACTGGCGCCTCCTCGGTCGTTGCCGTTTTGGGGCGACGAAAGCGAAACCGATTGCGACTTAAAGTATCCACCTGACGTCGCCTACGCGAGAGGGTAGCGCTCTTTTTGCTAGAGTGTCGTCGCCGGCGACGATTAGTTCCATTTTGAGCGGTTTCTTGGTCCTCCTCATCGCCATCCTCATCCTCATCGTAGTCCGCATCGCCATCCGAATCATTATCCTGTACCTGCGCCTGCTCCTTCTCCTTCTCCCGTTGCTGCTGGAAGAGACCTCGTGGCGGGAAGAGATTGTTTTGGGGTCGGGCGCGCGCCTGCAGCGAACTCAGCGTGGGTCGCTGAAAGCTGCGCGGTCTTGGCCGTACCGTTGTCGTTGTCGTCGTCGTGGTCGTTGCGGCCTTGGCGCGACTTGCTAGCGGATTCTTGCGCACGGATACATTTGCGGCGCTGGTATTGCTCGCGCGAATCGCAGGCGTAAAGCCACTGGGTCGATTGAGGGGTCGCCGAAAACGCAGCAGCGGACTTTGAGTGCGACGCGAATTCTGCGCCGGTTTCTCCTCATTGTCATCGGTGGCAGTCGAAGCCTCCTCCTCCGTGGAGGCATCCTCCTCGCTGGGCTCGTTCTCTGGTGCAGTTGCGGGCGTTGTCGTCGTCGACGCCGGTAGTGCTTGCCCAAAGGCAGCAGTGGGTCTTATGCGCTGGCGTGAATTGAGAAAATTCAAGCTGCTCGCCGGACGATAGCCAGAAGCGGAGGCGGAGCCAGAGCTGAGACGCCGGGAACTGCTGGCCGTACCGCTGCGTGCGGAACTAGCAAATCTATTTCTGGAGGGTGCAAAACCGGTAGTGCTGCCAGCAACCGATGAACTAAGCCCTCCCGCACTAGCAGCAGCAACCACTGGGGATTTCAAGGGGCGACCAAAAAGACGACGAGTTGAGGAAGCTGTGGCTCCTTGCGGATTTATGGGCGCATTGGAGATGGCACCGCGTCGCGAGGAGCTGTACCGAGCACCGCCCACAGACTTCAAGGCAGGCGTGGCTGTTATCGTTGGCGTGATATCGGAACGGGTTATTATTGTTGCGCTGCTCGCACTAAGCGTTTTTTGCTTGGGTGCAAAGGTGGGTCGATTGCGGGAGGCAAAGGGACGTATAACTGGGGCAAAGGTGCGTTTTTTACTCTGCGACGACAAATTGCTATCGCCATCGCTATCGTTATCGTTATCGTTATCGCCATCGTTGTCGTGCTGCTCCTCGCTATGCATGCTGCTTTCCACTGTGGCAGTCTCAATTTTCTGTTGACTCAACTGTTTCGTGCTCTCCACAATTAGTTCGTCAATTGTTGCGCTTGGCGAAATGGTTTTTTCGAATAGAAAACTGGAAGTGCTTTCGATAATTTGTGCATAGCGACTATCAATAATTGTGCCGATAACTTTTGATTGATAGAGCGTCGTGGTGCGATTGCCAATGCGAGTGCCCTCAATCAAACGAACGAGGCCCGTTTTATATTGCGACGAACTGGCAACTGAGCTGAGTTCCAATTTCTTGGACTCGTCGACGAGCAGACTCGAAGTGCTGCTGGTCAATTCGATGGCGCTGCCCTCGCTATCGAGGCTCGACTGTATTTGTGTGGTAAAGTACAGAGTGCTCACACCATCCGCATCTATGATGTGCTTGTAATCATAGTAAAGCAACTCGGATTTATCGATAACAATCGAGCTAACTGGCAAAGTGTCAACACTAGCCATTATTGTTGCCGTCGGCGTTATCACATTCATAATCGTCTCGAAGCGTGAATCGGTCACCGTCTGATTCGCCTCATAGGAGGTCGTGTAATAAGTGTAAGTCGTGTAGAATGTGGTCAAATCAGTGGCATTTTGTGTAATTAAATTCACCACACTGCCAGTTGAACTCGCAGTCGAATTTGCAGTCGAACTCTCACTCAAAGTCTCGCTTGAAATTCCACTTGAATTCTCAGTCCAACTTTTTGTTGGTTCGATAACATTCGATATGGTTTCCTCTCTGCTGATTGTTGTTATTTCACCATCCTTAGCCAGCTTGGTCCAATAGGTGAATGTTGTGAAATATGTGATGGGCAGTGTTGCATCCTCAGCATGACTCAGCATTTTGGTTGGCTGCAATGTTTCCGTCGCAATATGTGTGACAGTTTCCAGGCGACTAACCACATTAGTGCTGTCCTGCTCATACATCGTAGTGTAGAACGTGAATGTTGTGAAACTGGTCTGCAGCAAGAGGGTGGCAGAGGGTAGCATCTCTTCGGTATTACTCTCGGAACTAATCTGATCATCGGCCATATCATCCCTAATTTTCAAGTGTTGTTCACCATTGGAACTGCTCGATTTGACATCGGTTATCAGTGTGACCAGCTTGTCAGCATTGATAGTTGACTCGGTTTCGGTTGGATTTATTACTATTTCCTTGGCCAGTTGCACAACACTGGTCTTTAGCGCACCCAGCTCTGTTACGTAATTGGTAAACACCTCCGTTCGCGACATTATCTCCGTTTCACTCTCCGCAAAGATGGTCGTATAATAAGTGAAAGTTGTGTAGAACGTTTTTGTGTATTTGACATCATTTAAATGCTCCGTTTTTTGACTTGATTCGCTTGAGTCATGCTTTAGTTCGTTGTTAACACTAGCATCTATCAACTCCCTCAATTCATCAGGTATCATATATTTGGTCGCTTGTAAATTTGTCGCTTTTGTCGTTGTTGTCGCAGTTATTTCATTCTCACTGATAATGCTCGATTTCAATTCCATATCCAAAGTGGAACTAATTATATTGGTCACAATTTCAGTGTGACTTGAAATTGTTGTGGCATCGCCATGGAAAAAGGTGGTCAAATATGTATAAGTTGTGTAGAGGGTCTTATAGATGATATCCAACTCATCGGAAGCATTCTCATAATCCTCGTGTTCCGATTCGGTAACATAATCCTCATCGTCCTCAACTATGTCGCTGGTTGTAGTATTTTCCTCAGTTGTTGTTATTATTTCTTTGGGATTCGCCTCAGTTGCTGTTGCCTCATTTTGTGGCGCAGGCACCACCTCTGTTGGCTTCTCCAATTGTGGGTATTCCAGCACTTTACTCGCCTGTATACAATAATATTTGGTTGTCTCTTTGATCTCATAACTGGATAAAATACTCGGCTCAGCTGCGTCATTTGAAATTGTTATCAATTTCGGTAATTGTGTGAGAAATATGTGTGACTTGAGTTCGTTGCAATTATCATTATTATCTTTTGTCATAGTCTGTGCTATATCTGACATATCCTTAACCGTTGTATTATCCTCATTCTCCTCCTCCTCTTCCTCCTCCTCCTCAGTGGATCTATTTGTAGTTGTTTTCACTTCCGCCTCGTCATTCATAATTGTTGTTAATTTTTCAAAATTATTATTTGTGGTAATTTCTTCAATTTTAGTTTTTTCATTTTCATGCATTTCATTTATTTTCGATATATTTTTTTGCTCGATTTGATCTACTTCTGTTTCTTTTTCTGTATTTTTAATTGTGCTAATTTCTTCAATTTGATTTATTAGTATTTTGGATTTTTCTAGATTTTCCTCAACTCGATTTATTTGTGTTGCCAAATTTTCGTCAATTTGATTTGTTGACTTTTCTGTACTTTCCTCAATTTTAGCCATCGTTTCTTCTTTATTTTTTAGTTCAGTTGTTGCAGTTTGAATTGGATTCTTAATTGTTGCAGTTGGTTCTACAAAATTGGCAAAGGGATCATCATCGATGAATATTGTTGTTGCCCCGCCATACACCTCCAAATTTGAGACTTCAGTTTGTATACTATTTAAATGAATGTTATCCTTAATTAGAGCTGTGGCCAGAACTGCAATTTCAGCTTGACTTTTAGCTTGAATTTGAATTCCTTGGGTTCCTTGAGTTCCTTCGGCTTGAATTCCTTGGGTTCCTTGAGTTCCCTCAGCTTGAACTCCTTGGTTTCCTTGAGTTCCTTGGGTTCCTAAAGTTCCCCTAGCAAGAATTTCTTGAGTTCCTTGGGTTGCTAATGCCATAATTCCCTCATTTTGAGTTTCTAGTATTCCTTGAGTTCCTTCAGCTTGAGTTCCTTGCGTAAATACTTGAGTCTGCTCTTGATTTTGGCCTTGAGCTTGTGCCTTGGATAGCGATGCATATATCTCCAATATTTCCTGATCTGTAGGCAATGAAAACATCGGCTTTGGTAACATATGCTCCACAGAAGCGGAACTTGACGCCAAAATATGAGAGGTAATCACAGAAGTGCCCACTTCTACTTGTGGTTTTATAGATATATGCATATGCTCCACAAAAACAGGTTCCGTTTTAATCTCAAGAACTGACGAAGATTTCCCAATCTTCTCCACAACTGAACTGATT
This sequence comes from Drosophila anomalipes, assembly GCA_035041615.1. Lineage (NCBI taxonomy): Eukaryota > Metazoa > Arthropoda > Insecta > Diptera > Drosophilidae > Drosophila > Drosophila anomalipes. Next base: position 414,921 of record JAWNKZ010000109.1, read on the forward strand.
GAAAATGGCTTCTTTTCCTCCTCCAGAATTGGACTTGTAGTTGCTGTTACTTTATCCAATGTGTTTAAAATATTTGTCGTTTTAGCCAAAATTTCGGCAGCTGTGCTTGGAAATAGTTCCAGCTCACTGCTTCGGAGCGTAGCCATGCCTTTGATAGAGGTTATGTGGCCCAAATTGAGACTCGCTTGCGCTGTGCTAGGCGAAAAGACGATCAAACTATCGCCAACCAGTGTTGTAAAGTCTGCAAAGCCGTAGTAAGTAATAGTCGCGAGCACTCGTTTCTTCAGCTGAATTTGAGTTGAATTTTGGGATTTATTTTGCTGTTTCTGTTGCATCAGCTGCTGATGATAAAGCTTGGCAGAGCGTCCTTCCTCCCCCTCCCCCTCCCCCTCCCCCGCCACCCCTATTTCAGTTTCCGCCGTATTTTGATAACCACTCGGCGCAAAATGATTTTTAACCGTATATGTTGGCAAATCGCCAATTGGCAACACTTTTTGTGCGGCCAAAATGCGAGCATTATTTTGATTGGGCGCCACATAAACGGAGTGAATAACCGTAGACAGTACGGCGGAGGCAAATACGCCGGAATCGGGTGTTGATTGCAGCAATTGACTACTTTGTTGTAGGCGAAAATAGTCTGTGTTGCCAACGAACTCAACATTTCGCAATTTATCATCGATAGCCCGCCAATCGGCGGCCTCCGCATCCGATAACAAATCATTGTGACTTTCCAAATGTGCCGTAAACGTAGACGGTGTCTCAGCAGTCGCCGTACTACCCTCACCCACCCAACTGGTTATCACAGAGGGTTGCAACCCGTTCTCATAGAGAACCCTAGAGGACTTCTTGAGGTACTGCGCATATTGACGACCATTGTTAATGGTAGTGCCCACAACTTGGGTCGCATACTCCGTCGTAATGCCCTCCTGGATAAAAGTACGTGCCGTGGATGTTAGCAGTCCCAGCTCCGGACGGACAGACAAGAAACGACCGTGGCCCAAATTATCCTGATTGATTAACAAAACTGTTGTTAAATCTACGCGTTTTACAACACACATTTTACAACACACACATTGAGAGAAAATTTTAGATGGAAAGTTGTGGAAAAATTAGACACAGTAAAAGTATTTACAAATATATATAAAATAAAAATAGTGAGAGTTAAAATTAATATATATATATATGCATATTTTTTATATATGTCCAGAATGTACAGCAGAGAGAGAAGTTGTTGGAAATCATTTACATACAAAGAGATAAACAGAAAGAAAAAAGTCACAAAGAAAAGTAAGTACAAGAAAACACACATGAAAAAAACAAAAGAACAATTAAATTATTTACAATTAAATAGTTATACAATTATTATATAAAATTATAAAATGATATATATTTATATATATATATAAATTAGCTAAAATATATATGTATATATATGCATAAATAAACAAATATATATATATTATTTAATTAATTAAAAAAAATATATATTTATTTACATTATTATTGAATATTATTAAAACGATGACGCATATATATATATATATATATATATATATATATATATATATATATATATGTATAATAAAATAAAAAAAATAAATAAAATAAAAAATATTTATATATATGTATATAAAAGTATTATTATTTTGAATAGTATTACAATTATTATACATATATACATAAATTAAAATTAATTAAAATATACATATATATATAAAGTATTACTATTTCAAATATTATTAAAATTATTATACATAAATATATTGCATTATTAGTTAAATAAAATATAAATATATATATTTGAATAAAGTAATATATAATTTACATTGAATATGCATCTATAATATTTATTTATTTCAATTTTATTTATGAAAAATTTGAAAATAGTGCGTAAACAGAATTTTACATATTTTTTACATGAGTGTGTATTTGATTGTCATCGATAACGATAAATGTATGTATGTATTTGTATGTATGTATGTACGTATGTATTTGTATGTATGTATGTATTTGAAGTATGTATAAAGTCCGCTTTTACGCTACGTATTTAAGTGCTTACCATCTGCGCCTGTTGCCACCCGTAACGTGGGCGTCGGTCTCACGGCGTAAAGTTCATCTGTAATTATACACGGCAAGCATTAATTGAGAGATTTTAAATTTATACGTTAAATAAATATTAAAATAAAAAAAAAATAAATAAGTAAGTAAATCAATAAATAAATAAAATGCTTAACTCTTACGCTTAATACGTAATACGTCATGCAACTGTCAAAACTCAAACTTTACAACAGGTTGTCAAACCAATTCCGCTTCCGGTTGAAGCGTATATCGATATATCGATAACACACTGTGTGTAAGTTACAACACGTAAATATGATGCTTTCTGCTATTAACGAATAATGCTAAGCAAAAACAAAAACAAAAAAAGAAAACAAAAAGAGAAGAAAAAAAGCGAAAGCGCCTGTTCCCACCACAATGCCAATTGTTGCGCGGAACAAGTTTTTTTGTTTATTTCTTTTTTGGGTGAAATGCCTCTTCAAAAATATTTCGAACCTTGTTAAATTACCCTCTCCCTGCTCCTCCCCTAAAAACCACCATACACACATACGCATTAACATACACACACAGAGAAAGAGATAATAAATGACAAGCTAGTGATGCTGCTGCTGAGCAAAAAGAAAGTGACCAACCAGCAGCAGTAGCAGACTTTTACAGTAGCAGACTCAACTCACTCTTCTACACAGCTCTTCTACTACTACCAGCTACACCTGCAACTGCTTTTAAAGTGCCGCTCGTTTTAAATAAATGCCGCTCTGCAGCTGCGATTCTTAAATTATAATTTAGTATTTAATATGTATTATTATTATTATTATTTATTATTTAATGATCATTATTTATTGTTTATTACTTATTATTTATTATATTTTATTATTGTAATGAATTTCAAGCACAGCCCGCGCTAGCTTCACAAATATCACAAATGTGTGCGCTCCCTATCTCTCGCTATCTGGCAAACACGCCCTCCCTCAGCAAACTGTGCTCTGATGTGCTTCTTCTTGCCTGCTGATTCCCATAGCCCCGATAATTGATTTATAAATATATTTTGCCTGTAATATTGGCTAAATAACATGCGATTTTCAAAAGGGAATTATGCAATCAGATTCTGTTAATAGCTGCTAAAATTTGGAAAGCTTTTTAAGGGAAGGAATTTTGTAAACTTTTCAAGGGATTTCCCTTTATTTAAACTTGTGTTTTATTTTGCAGATATTGTTAAAACTCAATTACAATTAATTAATACATTACCTATTAACAAATGTGCACAAATGGAATTTTTGCATTTAAATAAATCCTAAATGAATATTTCCTTATTTCTATTAATTAAATTTCAATTATTAAATATTATTTTTAGTTTAATTTTTTTTTTTTATTATTTATTTTTACAATTTGACTTTCGGTGATACTAAATAAATAAATACATAAAATAAATATTAGAAGTTTAAATATTTCTCCTTGCTTTTAATTATATATTACTTAATAATTTTTTTTTTTAATTTCATTTAAGCCGTTATTTAAATTTTTGTATTTTTTGTTGACATTACATAAATAAAAACACCAACAAGAAGTTTGCGATTTAAATCAATTGTCAATGCATTTTCACAATTTCTCTCCATTAAAAACTGTGCGCAAATAGATTTTTTAATTTTATAGGATTAAAAATTTTGTAAATACATTTTTAAAGCGTTTGCAGAATTTGCCGTTAAACTTTTGTAGATACATTTTCATTAACATTTCATTCATTCATATTAACAGAATTTCTCCATGTCAAGAAGCTGCTGTTAAAAAACGCCTGTTCGTTCACTTCCTATTTTGTATGCAGCAGCAGCAGCCGAAGATGAAGAAGGTTCACCGTTGACCTAAATCTAGCTGCGGCGGCTGCGGCGCGACTGCTGATAATGCTGCTGTTGTTGTTGCTGCTAATGCTGCGCTGCTGCTGCTTTTACTGTGGTTGCTGTGCTGCTGCTTCTTTTTCTTCTTCAGCTGCTGCTTTGCTTTCAGTTCGCTTTTGTGTCTGACTCGCCTTTCTTGAATAATATAATGCTGACTTTGACTGCTATTGGCTATTTATGTGAGATTGTAATAATGATGATGATGATTATTAAGTTGATGGAGCTGCTTTTTTTTTCTTTTTTTTTTGCTGCTGCTGCTGCGACTTGCTTGCATTGTGAAAGCAGCTTTAGCCGCCGAGTTCAGTTCTTGTTTTGATTTTGCGTCAATGTTAACCAAAGACAACACGCACAAACAGGCATACAAACATATATATATATATATATATATATATATATATGCTGACGTCCGCATCTGTAACTGGCGCAGTCAAGCGGTTTACTTAGCAGGCAATCGCCTTAACAGTAAAACGGATGCAAAAGAGGACGTTGAAAGTGTTGATGTTATTGTTGGAGGCTGTCCATTAACAGGTTCAATGACATTTGCACAGCAAATTTTTAAAAAATCGTTTAATGGCACACAAACTAATTACAAAAATACTGTTTATTTGGCTATTATTTTCTTCCTTACACAGCAATGTTAAAAAGTCCTAAGTACAGGGTAATTTCTTATAAAAATACTTTCTTTTTATCATTTAGCTATTGGCATATTTCTCTTTATTTTTCTTTTTACACAGCAATATTAAAATGTCCTTAATACATGGTTATTTTGTATCAAAATGCCGCTTATCTTTTTCGTATTTTTGGCAACTGTAAATTGGTAATATTTTAACAATAAAATTAATAAAAGACACCCATCTCTGTGTCATGTCAACCAGTTTTAGCTTTCTCTTACCCGTCTTTTGTAAATTGATTGTGATAATATTGGGCAATTCGCATTTACAGCTAAACAGATATAACACACATACACATGTATGTATGTATGTTTGCATTAACCCACATAGCAAGCTTGCAAATATGTTAATATGCATGTGTGTTTGTGTGAAGCTTACCATATTTTTGCGCTTCAACAATAGAGGGCGCTGCTGCCGCTGCTAGAGCGATGACTAAGAGCAACAGGCTCGGTCTGTGTTGCCGCCGACATAACAGCGTCGTCGCCGACATTTTGAATCTTGTCAAATGCCCGCCACGTTCAGCGACTGCTGCTGCTGATGTAAATTGCTGCTGTTGCTGTTCCTCCTCCTGTTACTCTTGCTGCTCCTCCTGTTACTCCCGCTGCTCTTCCTGTTGCTGCTGCTGCTCTCTTAAGCTTTGCTGTTTACAAACACTATTTATTTAACTTTTAACACACACGTCGTAAATTACACGAACACATACAGGTACACATGTGCTCTTGTGTCTGTGTGTGTGGGTGGTCGTTATGGGTATCCAAATTCTGAATGTGAATATAAATAATTCTTTATTTTGATATACCTTTGGGCATTATGTATTAGGTTTTTTGGCTCGTTTCAGCCATGATGATTTAATTCATTGTTGTATTGAATTTTTAATTTTTTTCTACAAACTGGATTTCTTTACGCTTTTGTGTTGTATTTTTAACAGGTTTGTGTATGTGTTGGCAAATGTCTGCATAATTTGCATTGCTTGTGGAATTTACACACACACACACACACATATATATATATATATATAAATGTGTGTATACATATATATATATATATATATATATATTTGATTGACTTTTTAGCAATTATTATTGTTGTTGTAACGAATATGGCGTGGGAAACTGGCACGAGCGAACACATACACACACACATAGACACATGATCTCCATGCAGAGACACACACACATAGATACGTACTTCTTGCAAAACTCTTTTCCGATGATGCGCACACACGTTACTGCCCTGCAGACGAAAGCCACAAAACTGACTTCGTCTGCGCAAAAGCAAAAGGCAACAAGTTTGAAGCTGCTGCTGGCGGCGACGGCGATTACGGCTCAAACCCGAAGCCGAAGTCCGGTTCGGCTTTGCTGCTGTTGTTGGTGCCTTGCGCACATGCGCAAAAGCTGTTTGACTGCTTCAGGTGAATTCCTATGCATGCTGTGTGTCTCTCAGTGTGTGTGTAGTCCATTTGCCAACGTTTGCTGTTAATTGCGTTTGTGTGAATCTGCAAATGTCAGCATGGAATAACCTTAAACTCACCACGATTTTTAATCGGCACCTATTGAAAGCAAAATCGCAAAAGTTTTTTTATGCATGCATTTCCTATGCATGCCCTTGTATCTGTGTGTGTGTCAGAGCTGTGCTTGTTGTAAATCGCACAGTTTTATATAACACACGCACATTTCTTTGTTATATAAATATAAAAATACAATTATGGCAGACGTGCCATAAAACCAGCTTTCGATGACTAAAAATTGCTGAATATAGTAAATATTTAAAACAGGAAACAATGTAGTTTAAGAGAATATATAATAAAAAGTAAAAAATAATAAGTTTCTAATTATAATAAAAAAATAATAATAATAATAAACAGATAATAATAATAAATAAAAAATAAACAATAAAAAGTAAATATCAAGAAATATGCAAAATTAATTAAATAAAATAATAAATAATAAAATAAAGTTTATTAAATTAATCAACAAATTTTGACATACATAAATAATCGATAAGTCGATAAACGCAGGTATTGATTGCTATAAATAAATAAGTAGGAAAAAGTAAATTAAAACTAAATAATAATAAAAAATAAATAATATTTAAAATCAAATAAGTAATACTAAATATGCAGATTGAAGTAAATATTAAGCAATCCACGTTAGGAAATGAGTAATTATTCCAACAGCTAAAAGGAGATATTTAAATAAAAATCGATAAGTTATCGATTGTTGTTCTACAAATATAAATGAATTAAACTTTTTAACGTCTTTATTGAATTCTTATTCCGTAGCCAAACTACTGCATTTCATATAAAATCAATTTGTATAATAAATATTAATAACAATTTAAAGCGCTGTTAAGTAGAAAAGCTGGAAAATAGTTGCATCTGTCTGTGTCTGTGTGTGTGTTCGTTAGTAGAGGTAGTATTTTTATATAATATATCTAATCACACACACAATCCCTATTATATATATTTATTTATTTACATAAATAACTACGCAGTTTTATAATATAAGTAAATACGTTTTTGGCGGTTTTAAAGCCAAAAAACATTATCTAATATAGCCTTAAACCAGTTAAGTACAATAATAACACAATAAGTACAATTTTAATGCATTTATAACTAAGTAAATGGTACATGGTACATATGTACAATTATTGTACAAATGTACTATTTTAATATATATCTATAAGTCCTATTACAATTTCAGTAAATAATAAAGGGCATATTTTGATACATGGTACACTTTGGTACAAGCGTACAATTTCAATTAAGCACACTAATTAGTACATGGTACAATCATTGCAATTAACTTATAGCCTAGTACCTATTACTATAAGTAGTACATGGTACATGTATCTGTAAAGTGGTACATTTTGGTGCATGGTACAGCCATGGTACGTGTGTACAGTTAATATATAACTAGGTACCTATTACAATCATAATAAATGGTACATTTTGGTACAAATGTACCAAACGATGCTTAGTTAATTATACAAAATTCAAATATTAAACCCAAGCTTAAAACTAGAATTAGAAATTAAATTTGATACAAAATGTACACAATATTGGATGTCTATATATACACACATAGATATTTGTGAACTTTCAGCTAGAGAGATGATCATGAGTAGGATCTGGAACATGATGCTCCGGCGATGCTTCGAAGAAGCCCGGAAATCCACTCGGCTGAGCGTCCAAATTTTGTTCGGCACTTAAATTGACATAAGTTGGCTTCAAATCGGCGTTTGAATCGGTCGGATCGTTGGCTATATCGTAAACCTGTGTGATGGGTGGCCAGTTTTCAAAGGATTTAATATTATACTCCAATCGCATATATTTTCGCTTGGATGTTTTGAGGCGCTGTTCGCGTCGCACCTGGCAACGCTTGAAGATCAAAGATTCCACAACGAAACCCTCCAAAAAAGCATGGATTAAAAATGCGGCCAAACCATAACCCAACATTATATAGCGAAAATCCATATCGGGCGGAACAATCAGTTGAAAGAAGTGTGCTATCCACTGGGAGGGATAAACCACCAAATAGACAACAATCATTACGTTGAGAATCAGGCACAGACATAATGGCCAATTCGACCAGATCGGTTTGCGATATGGCGCACCCTTCGAGAAGACAAAGGCCAAGATTATATACTGGAAACTCGATATGGCGAACATTGTATAGTTCTCAAAGCAACCCAGGTGATCCTCAGACTCATCTGATCCCGGCTTGAAGGGCTCAAACCACGACTGCTGATGCAACTGCAACCAGCCTGGAATAAAGAATAGATTCAAATTAGTTCAATAAATAGTAAATATTTGTATATACAAAATACAATTTAAATAAAAAAAATTAAATTAGTCGAATAAAAAAATATTGTAATATAGTCTATTATTAAATATATATTATATATGTACAACTCCACTAGAAATAATAGAAAATGTAAACAAAAAATAGATTAATAAATAAATATAAAAAATTGCTTGAATAAAAAATAACATGCAAATCAATACTTAACATAAGTAAACATTGAAAGCATGCATAGCTGCAAACTAGTAATAAATATAAAACTAGTAGCATAATATAATATATATTCAATTATTTATAAAAAAAAAATATATTATATATAAATATATTAAAAATGGACATTTAAAATAAAATAATAAAATAAAACAATAAAAATGACACATATATTTAAAATCTAAGTAGATGTCTTATATTTATTTTAAATTTATAATATATTTGAATTTATATATAACAATTAAAGCCAGGATTAAAAACCAAAATTGGAAAGCAATTAAAACAAAACTTGCAAATAAAACGAATATAAGCAAAATGGAATAAAATTAAAATATAGGCTATAATAAATAGATGCTATAATACCTATAAAATAGGAATATGTATACTTAATTCTAATAAGAATTAAATATATAATGCTATAATAAATATAAAATTGAAATATATATATATTAAGTTATAAAAAGAAAATGAAAAACAAATTAAAAATTAATTAAAAATAAATATTAAAATCGAATAGATATATATATTTAATTATTTATATTATATTTAATTTATTATATTATATATATTTAATTTATTACAAATAAAACTTAGAAAATTAAAAGAAAACATAAATATACATATAACTATACATATAAGCCCGACTTATATATTAAAATCGAAATATATATATATTTGATTATTTATATATATATTTAATTATTACAACAAACTTAGTAAAAACTAAAATCTAATTGAAATTAAACTGTGAAAATTAAAAGAAAAGACTTATAAGCTATAATCATGTTAAATATATATAACTATATATATATATATAAACCCGACCTACCGGCGACTTGGAAGACAGTTGCCACCGCCAAATGAAGGAGGAGTGAGGCTAGAGGCGTCGGAGAGATCAAAGAGCTGAGTGGGACCTGTTTGACCAGCTGCCCATCGAAGGACTCCGTTTTGCCAAAGAAGAACGCAAAAATGGATATCAGCCCCAAATCAATATAAAGATATTGTTTATCGGTTAGATTCGAATCGATGGAATAGAGAATCATAACAGATATAAACTGAACCAAGGAATAGGCAGCCATATATTTAAAAATGCCAAACGAGGTGACTAAAGCAGCGCGACCCTCCTTGATTACATTCGGCACAGCGGCTATCGTTGGATTCCTGGAGGTGAATGGAGATGCTATCGATGACTCCGTTTCACTCAGCGAGATGCCCGTGTGGGCAACTTTGAGAGCACCGCAATCGTTGGCGCCATCCCCGCACATGGCCACATAATAATCCAGATTTTGCAGCTCCACAACCAGTGACTGTTTCTGTTCCGGCGACATTCGCGCATAAATTGCGCCGCGTGTTAAAATTATTTCCATTTGTTGAGGGAATAAATCGTGCACAATTTGCCAAGTCTTGCCATCCATGGCGAAGATATAGTGACGCCGCCAGCTGTTATCCTTGAGTGGAGGAGCAGGCGATTTAATCCTCGCTGAGCTTGCGCCCAGTTCCACATCCAAATCTAGTTCCTCCTCCTCCTCCTCGTTATGCGTCCAAGTCTCAATGGTTTTAACACTAGTCAAACTGTTGCTATTTGCCAAGTTTCCATTTACCAATTGATTTGTGGATTTATTCAAGTCGAGGTCCAAAGTTAAATCATTTTCCAAGTTTCCGATGCCATTGGTTATATTTTGACTGCCCAGTTCCAGCGTGTATTGCAATTCAAAATTGATTCCGCCGGCATCGGGCACGGCATGCACCGTTATCACCGATTGTATGGCACTGACAATGCCACAATCGCGTGCCACACTCATGGCCGTCAATATATTGTCACCGGTTATCATTATGGTGCGTATATTGGCCAAATTCAGGGATTTAATAACCTGCGTCGTATCCGGTTTCAAGCGATTTTCGAGCACAACAAAACCAAGAAATTCCAAATTATGTTCAACATCTTCACGTGATAATCGCTGAATTTTTGTGTAATTCAAACGGGGATTTAAACTTTTATAGGCCAAGGCAATGATGCGAAAACCCTTCTTGGCAAAGCTCGACAATTGTTGGCTATAATCGTTGGGCAGACTTTGTGGCAGGCACAATTGTTGCAACATCTCCGGCGACCCCTTGCAATACACATTGAAACCGCTGGCGTTGAGGCAGCGAGTTATGACCGACATACGCTGTAAGTTAGAGGTAAATGGGAATTCACGCACTATGCCATGATCGAAATTTTTGACTGTTTTCAGCAGGCCAACATTGGCCAATAAATCGTCTACGGAATTTTGACGTTGCACAGTTCCTTCAGTTTCTCCGGTTTCGCCAGTTTCCTTTAAAATAGGTTGCCTGAGGATAGTCGGATAAATTAAGCCATATTTCTCATTCTCTGGTATATTATTGGCATCCTCCAGCAGCCAGCCGGTCGATTCAAACATTTTCAGGTCCAGCGGATCACCCATTTTGACGCCGTTCATCACGGTGATCGAGTGACAGGTGACCATGCCAAACAGAAAATGTTCGCACGGCAATCGTTTGACATCCTTGAGTGGTATTTGAAATTGATTCGTTGACGATTTGGGCACAACACCCCACATATCGAGTCCATCCTCCGTTAAAGTGCCAGTCTATAATTAAAATTTTTATATATTACTTTAACTTTCTTTTACTAGGCGTATATATATCACATGGAACCTTATCAAAGCAACAGCAATCAATGCTGCCTGCCACGTTTATGGAACGCGGCGATATGCAAAATATGTTGTTAGTTTTGAGGCGCTTCTGGGCATAGAAACGTCCGACGGTCATCGCAGCGGGCAAAGCGGGTGGGACAACAATTGTTATCAAATCCAAAGATTCCACGGCTATTTTCACGGCATCCGTGCCACGTAAGATCTGCACGGAAGAAGAGCAGTAGAAGCGAATTTGTAAATACATATCAAAAAAATAAATAGATTAATGAATATAAATAAAATGATATGAAGTAGTAGAATTTAGAAATATATATAAAATAAATAAATAGACAAATAAATATAAATAAAAATAAATAAATAGACTAATAAATACAAATAAAAATAAATAAATAGATAGATATGAAGTAGTAGAATTTAGAAATATATATAAAATAAATAAATAGACAAATAAATATAAATAAATAGACTAATAAATACAAATAAAAATAAATAAATAGATAAATGATTGAAAATAAAATAATATGTAGTAGAATTTAGAAATATATATATAAAATAAATCGACAAATAAATATAAATTTAAATAAATGAATATAATTAAAATAATATGTTGTAGTAGAATGTAGAAATACATTTATAAAATAAATAAATATATAACTAAATATTTATAATATTTAATAGATAATCAAATATAAATAAATTAAAAATAAAGTAGACTAAAATAAAGATAGCGATACAGGGTATCTTTATAGAATTTCTAAATACATAAAATCAATTAATAAACTACAATACATCTATAAATAGTGTAGCTACTATACATATATCTACTTATACTGTTTTAAGCAATTAATTGTAACAGCTTTTATCAAATATTAACTACACTTAAATCAAAATATAGAAGTAAACCATTATTACATCTTCTAAAAAATATAAATCATACGTAGGCTTATATAAATACATATCTCTTATATCAAATAATCGTCTCACCTTCGTGACGAGCGTGTAGATAAAGCCAACCAATGCAATCAGAGCCAAACATTGTATAAACTTGTACGAATCCTGTTCAAATTTATAATCCACCGGCGGAGGATACAGAATGGATCGTATTAAGCCCCCCTTCGCCGTAATATTGCCAGTATTGATGACAAAGGCGAGCACCTTCTTGGAGCCAATGTATCTAGTTTGAATGACTTTGGTGCCACAGAAGAGCGTGTGCCTCGCATGCTCCTTCTTATCGAAGATCACATCCCGTTTCTGAGGCAGCGGCGTCTTCGTAACCGGAACACTTTCCCCCGTCAACATGGATTCATCCAGGATGCAATTGCCGGAGAGTAGAACAGCGTCGCATTGCATCGTGCAGCCACTCGAGGGTATCTCAATAATATCACCAGGCACCAAAGTTTTAGTCGACAGTTCCATGGAGATGCCCTTGGAATTGACGATCCAAGCATTGCCCGTATTGCGAACCGTTTCTTGGAGCACATCTTGATTCTGCAAAGCACAGATATATATTATATATATACATATAATTACTGTATCAAAATAATTTAAAATTGCAACTCACCTTTTTGGTTTGTATAATGGACATGGAAATGCCAAAGACGGACATTAGAACAATGACACAAGCATAATAATAATAATCGTAGGCAAACCAAAGAATGACCGAAAATATTTGGAATACATAGAACGGATTCAGGACCTCCAGAAATAGTAGAGTCTTCACATCTCGCAGTGGAACGGTGATCTCATTCTCACCGAAAACAATCCTGCGAGAGAGTTGCTCCTGCAGACTCAATCCTCGCTGTTGATGGTAATAGGAGCAGGGCACATTCACATCAAGGCCATTGATTTTATTGAAGCTGTTGATGCTACTGTCCCAAGCATAAATCAATTGCTTACAGCGAATTATTCTCAACGAGCGACAGTCTAAAAGTAAGTAGACTTTTACTAAAAATCGTATTTATTTCATTTAGCTACTCACTTTTAAAGTGCGCCGAGGAGAAATGCACAGCCAGTTGGAGTTTGTTTTCATCGAAATCCTCGCCAGGCACTTTCTTTTGCATTAGTTTTCTAAAAGGCAGAATAAAAGAATTGAAGTGAATATTAAATATTAATCTATTATTAATATATATTAATATATTATATATATTCAAAGAATTAAACTGAAAAGTGTATTACATGTTTTATTACATGTATTATTAAATGTATTTAAATAATTGTCTTGAATATATATTAAAGTGTTAATTATATGTATTTAAAGAATTTAATTGAATATTTAATGGGTATATTTTGAGAATTTCGAGACTTGAAGTGAATATTATTTAAATATATTATATTTATTTAAGGAATTGATTTGAATATTAAATCAATCATTTAATGTATTTCAAGAAATTAGTTAAATATTTAATTAATATATTAATTATATGTATTTAAAGAATTAAACTGAAAGGTATATTATTATATTATATTTATTTTTAATCCAATATGGCCTACATTAAATTTACATTTTAATTTAATTTATGTGCTACTTTTTGTGTTTTTCTGTATCATTAAATAAAAAAAGTAAATATATAAATAAATAATATAAAATCCCCCAGAAATCAATCTTGTAAATATTTCTTTTATTTTTTATTTAAATTCATAAACTAAATTAAAATTAAATAAGTATATATATAAATAATAAATAAATAGAAAAAATTCCCCACATATTTTGAAAATATTTACGATTTTTTAAAAATCTATATATAAATACTTACTTCAGCTGCTCCACATCCAGTAGACTGACAGGCTTTACATGATACAGCTTGTGATTGCCCTGATAGTCCTCTTCGATGAGGACTTGCTGGGCCTCGTGCAGCGAGCAGGACTCGCACGTGGCAAGCAGATACCAGTGGCGCCACCAGTGCAACACGAGTCGCAGCAAGCCACCCGTGAGAATTATGCAAACCCAGCATAAAACCGAACGCAAATGGGACAATCGATAACCGCTGATCTTCATCTGATCCGGTTGACCTTGATTCAAAAGTGCCACGCATGGTTTCGGATCTGAAATTAAAAGAATTAGGTATATGGTAATTGAATTAATTATCCCCCCAATTAATTATGTCCCCAATCACCATTTAGGCTTAGACTTAGACTTACTCAATTAAATCAAGTACATACATATTTAAAATGCATACCTTGCAATATATCGCAGTTCATCATCAGCTTTTCTTAGCTTATTTCCGTTTATAATTTCTGCAAAATGCGTTTTTAACATTAAAAACTCACACATTTCACTTTTTATCAATTTGCCTTTCTTCATTTAATCAATACTTTCTTTAATTAATACTAAGCGCTTACTGAGTGCTTATGGACATACAAAATACCCTGTATTCTCGAATATATATTTAATTAAATTAGATTTAAACCGAAGAAGTCACGCATATCGTAGATATATCGCTATGACGATATAGAAAATACCTCGCTTTATACATATTTACGTAAAGCAGAGTTAACATATATATATATATATCGAATTTACGATATTTAAAATACCCTGCATGCTTACACATATTTATGTAAATTTGAGTTAAACTGAAGAGACACAAATGTCGTAATTACGATATTAAAAAAAACCCTATTTTCGTTGATTAGAGGAACAGTCAAACAGATACACATATACATACGCATACCGTAATTACTTATACCGTGTTTACGAAATTCAATATACCCTAGATTCGTAATCAGAATAACAGAATAACACGCATTATCGTATTTTTTATTCAACATATATCGTAATTAAGTAAGTCAACACAAATACATCGTAATTACGATATACCTACAAGTGAGTTGGCTGCACATGTGTTAAGGGAGAGCCTGCCCGCTACCAACTGTTAATCGATATCTTATTTGCAGTTCTTCGCTCTTTGTCACACATGCATGATTTGAGTGAGTGACTGTCACACGTCAAACACTTGAGCAACATGTGAAGTGAAGTCAGCAGCGGCGCTTAATCAGCACAAGCAGCATAAATGTTTCCACACACTCACACACACACGCACATATGATAGATAAAATCCGATTGATAAGAATAGAAGAAGAAAAGAACGGAACGGAAGAAGAAAAGACGTGAATTTCTACAAAAACACACATGTAGCTTAATTATTACGTACATATTTATTATTGGCCTCAATGTGTTGATTTTTTTTAACTGTTTCTGAATTTTATTGCTTTAATAAGTCAATAAGAATGACACACATACATATATAAAATTGTATATGCATGTGTAATAAATGTGCCGTTAACAATAAACATGTTAAAGCTTTTTTACATATGAAGAAAAAGCAGAAACACACTCAAAAATTAAATACATCTGCAGCGTGTACAGTTAATTTATATTTGCACACGCACACAGCAACAGGCACTTAAGAATTTAAACGAAGCTGAAACAAAAGCACAAAGCGACGTAGAGGAGAAGAGGCAAAGCAATTAGTCAACAAGCGTCGGCAATTAATGCGTAAAACGTAAAACAAATCGAAAAAAAAAAAAAAAATAAGTGAAATACAACTTTAATTATAAACATTAAACACTGAATAACAATAAATAAATAAAAATGCACGAGAAAAAAAAGGCAGCTTAATCGTGCACCCACATACACACACGCATATATGATAAAGCCATCTATGTCTTATGAATTCAATCGCCCTTGTTTCAATGGCCGAACCTCAATGCTTTGACCTGCCATTAAATTAATATGCATATGCATACTTAGCAGTGCCACCTGTTGCTCATTGTTTGTTTGACTGCCTAGATATGTATGTACATATATACATACTTACATACACATTTCACATTTGTTCGATTTCGAATACGAACCCTTAGCCGAACCCCCCAAAAAAAAATGACCGTAAACCCGAAAGCGAAATCAGAAACCGATCAACGCAAGCGCCAAGCGTAAACTAAAAACACTCACTCCGAATAAGCAGCCGAAAACTGAACTGAACAGCGCAGCTGCCCAAGAATAACTGAGATGCAGCAGCTGCGCAGGCAAAGTAGTAAATAAAAAACAATATTTACATGTAAACTTGTAATTTAAAGCGTCGCATGACTAAATTGATTATTAATAATTAAAAACAAGGAAAGAAAAACAATTATTAGCTTAGGATGTTATGTAACTCCACAAAAACAAATAAATAATGCACATCAAATTTGCACAAATTAAAAACCAACTTATCATCTGCTTCTTCTTCAATAAAATATATTTTGCAGTTAGAGTTATGTATCAGTTTCTGTTTCTCTTCCTTTTCCTCTGTCCCTGTCAAAGTTCAAATTCAGCTTAGTAATTATAATTTCAAATAGTTGCGCTTGTTACTAACTGTATATAGGGCCTTAGCCCTGTTACTGTTACTTATAATTATCTTATCTAGCTTATACACGTCAATTTTTCCAGTGATAAAGCACAGATTAGCAGTGTTTATAAATAAACTAATATAATTACGCATTAAATCAGTTAAACATTTAACACAACAAAAAATTAATCTGACAGCACTGAAAAAGGAAACAAGGCGTGCGATAAATATCACTAAATTAATTGTGATCTGCAAAAAGCGTAATCGATATTACGGCTGCAGATGATCGAGTTATGTAAATAATGTTAATAACATATGTTATGTTAACAGAGTTCTATACACAAACCTTTCACCAACAGCTGCGAGTCTTGCAGATCGAAATCCTCGTCAACATCAATGTTAATGTTGTCCGCGTTAACAGTGGACAGTTGTTGCTGCTGTTTTTGTTGTTGGTGATTATTTTTGTCATTTTTTCGTGAGTGGCGATTATACGATATAATTGATTTTGCCGGCGTGCTTAGGCTGTTATTGTTATCAATTTTCATGGGCATACCGTTTGTGGCCCCCCCGGCAAGAAACGAGGCTTCAATATCGATTGTGGGCTGCGTTGGTGAATGCCACCAATTAAGCTTTAAAAGATTATTTTTGGTGGCAATGCGTGAAAATTGTAATAATTCCTCCTGTTCCGCTGCTTGCCGGTTGCTGCCCGTTTCGTCCGCCAGGGGCTGCAGCACCATTGCTTGTTGCGCATTCGACCAACAGGTAACGCTCTCACTCTGTTGGGTCGCTGACATTTTTGGTCAATTATTTTCTTTTTATATACAGTGGCGGAGATTTATTATTTATATACTATATACTTATATAGTTGAGAAATGATGATGTTTTGTTAATTGTTTGTTAATTTGATATGTCAGCTGCACAGCGGCTGCTTGTGTTGCACGCGGCAAGCGGCAAGCGCTGCAAAATGGCGGCCAGTGTCAAATGACAACATCCTTGCCGAATTCATCGATAACATAACATATATATATATATATATGTTTGTGGGGTGGCTTTTATAACGCTTACGTTTTCGTTGACGTAAGCCGTGAAATAAGTGACGCTTGCTGCTGTACTTTAATCATCCAAATTGACCAACACTGAACATCTGTTTTTGCTGCCGCGGCTGCTGCTTCTGCTTCTCGTGCTTTGCTGCTCCTCCGCTGCCGACACGCTTCTCGAAATAGAATTGTTTTATGTAGGATTTTTGCAAGAGTGCCGTCAAACCAGTGTTGCCTAACGCGTCAATGACGCTGACGTTTCGGCGCTTGCGCAATCTACGCTTAAATGACCCGATTTGCTCCTGCTGCTCGGTGGCACTTTGAACTGAATTCATTACGTTGAAACTAGGAAAAAAACCACTTGTTTATTTTTATCGTTAACGATGTCGTAATTAATTTATCTATTTCACAATTTGATCGTTTTGCTTGTTTTTAATTACATGGATATTCGTTTAGTCCTTTTTTAAATTTCGGTATGCCTGTTTACTCATATGTTTATATATAGCTAATTGTTCCTTGGGTATTTTATGCGAACATTTATTTTAATGGTATTCTTGTGTTTATTCGGTATTTGGCTATTTTATTAATACGTAGTATTCGTATTCACCACTTGCATATTTTATGAGTACTTTTCTTTTTATGATATTATTGGTGTATTTTATTTAATTATGGTATTCTTGTATTTTGTATTTACCTTCCGTGGGTATTTTATTACTTCTTTTTATTTAATTATGTTTAATTTATTTCATTCTTTCAAACACTTGCACAATATTTTTGATTTATTTGCTTTGTTAGCGGTTCTCCCTCTTTTTTTGCTTTAATTTACTTATTATGTTTGGCGCGTTGAATTGTTTTAAATTAATTAAATTTGAACTCATTCCTTGACGAGCAACATGCAATGGCATAATAATCATCGCGGCTAAATCCACAATTTATTTCTGAAATTAATAAATATGTAATTAATATTTAAACATTCATTTTAATCTCGATTTCTAAGCTATTAGGGATTATTCTCTCAGCACTGAGATTAATCGATAACGATGATGTTGTTGTCACTCACACCACTAAAACTTATTGTGACATATGTATAAATCTATAATATATCTATGCATGTGTGTATTACGTATGTATGCTACTGATATATACATACATTAAAACAACGCTGGCAAATTCGGCGAAATGAAAATGACAATTTTCTTAATATATTAAATAAAAATAAATATGCTGCTTCTGCTGTTAATAATTGCGTGAATCATGCGGATGATTGGATTTTGAGGATGACATAACAGGAAATAGCAAAAAGCAATTTTCTTTGAATAGCTGTAAATATATTTATACACACACACACATCTTTTTATTGCACATGTGTATTAATTAAATGCTAAATACTTGCACGTAAATATCTCTGCTTAGTTCTAATAACTATTGTTTTGCTTTATATATTTACTTTTCATTGATAATTTATGGCAATTGTGAAATCACATTTAACTTTTACACATCCACGCGTTTTTTTTTCTCTCTCTGTGCGAGCACAAACTACATATTTATATAGATATATATCATATATATATTTCGATAAAGTGTATCGAAACTCACTCGATAAATTGCATGTGATACATGTTATCGAGCAGCCGGCGATAAATATTCTATTTTTTTGCACAACAGCTGATTTTCAGCAGCGTGCATAAAGTATCGATAAATAAATAAAGCAGCAAATTCCTATTTGGCGCTAACAGCTTATAGAAATCTGAATTTAAATTAAATGTAAATATTCTTGCTGCTGCTTGGGGAGTTATAATTGAATTTTGAAAATTGTTTTTAATTCAAAAACTGTTAATTATAGTTCAACAATTTATTTTTGCAAATACAATATTACGTTTTTCGACTCATGATGATAATGAATTCAATATGCTCGATGGTACATATATTGGAAATATTTTATTTTTACTGGGAGACAAATCTTATTGAAAATCAAAATGACTATCAACAAACGATAGCAGAATTATTTTTTTTTTGCTTTTGTTCTGACCGCTTATCACATGGATTAAATGTTGTTCTTGATAATATATATAAATTAGATACTCGACCGTTTAATACATTTGCAAAGGATTGAAGTGCTTTTGAAAATAATAAATTTAAAATACATACAATACACAAGAATAAATATAGGCGATACACAGAGCTAAACACAAACACACACACATGCACAATTTTAAAAGTTATCGATTGGTCAATCGGTTGTTGTTGTTGTCGGCTTGGACATATTGCATTCGATATCGGATGGGGGTGAAAGCTTCGATATAGTTTTGATATGCGATTCTTGAATTTCACTTTGTAAAAAATCATTTGCTGGATTAACGCCAGTCCATGTTGAACTCGGGGGCTCTGTTATGGCGCATTTGTCCACCAGGGACTTCAGCAGCATGTCTTCCGCGGAAGCGGGCAGAGCAGCCTCCACTTCAATCGGTTTAATTATTGAATTGTCTGTGAAATTAAAAGATATAAATGTTAATACGTACTAGTTATGTTGGCGCGTGTTAATATATCTCTAATAATGTTCAGCAACACTGTTAATCGATATTTAGTGCCCTCACTTAAATATGAGCGCCATATTGTTACTGCGGCAAAATGGTATGTGCATGTGTGACCACATATAACTAATTTGTTAAGCACTAATAAAAGCCCTGTAATCATTGCTTAAGTTCTAAATTATGCAAATCCGTTAGCTCATTTAAATATATCTATTTGTGTTATAAGCAACTCTTTTAGCTCATTTATATATAATCACCATAGTATTAATTACTCAATGGTAAGCGCCATATTGTTAATTACTCAAAATGGTCGTTGCTAAGCAACGCTGTTAAACGCGCTATTAAAACCAATTCTGCTAATCGATAACTAAAGAAAAACCGCGCAAAATAAAATTGCAACTTATTGCAACCTAAACTATAGACAATATTTAATGCTTACCAGCGCTTCGCTGCAAATTGATTTGATATTGATAATCCTGCAGCTCAATGGGCGTTGTTGGCGGCGTCGAGCAGAGTACAACTGCAATTGAAAATTGATCACAATCGAATTGAAGGGAAATAATTCACTTTTACTAACCATTATTTTGTTTACTTTCGCAGAGCCGCTCAATATTGAGGGTTTCGTTGAGGCCATCAGTGAGAATAGGAGTCGAAGCTGGAGGCGTCGATTGCATTCGAACATTAGCCAGACCACGTTCTAATTTATCGGTGACCAGCTCAAGATTATAAATACACTGCTCGACGATATCATCGCGTCCAATTTTGGACAGAGCCTGAGACATGGCATTGCCAGTGGCGCGGTTTCCTTGCTGCTCCAGCCAGAGGCGCAGCATGACGAGACTCTGCTGTGCCTGTGGCTGATCGACATACTCCGCTTTGACCAAATCAATGTCGCTGCTGGTAACACCCAGCTCATGGGCAAGCCTAGGCCAATCTTCAGACAACAGATTGGATATATCCGAGAGACGTATGTCGGCACGTTGTATGGACAGCTTCTCCTGATTGCTGGCCTTAATCTCGGCATTAATTAAATCTTTATAGTTGAGGCCGTGACCATTGCTGAGGTTGCCATTGAAACGCTGCTCCTGCTCCTGCTCCTCCAACTGATCCAGGCAAAGATTTAAAGCGCAGATTGGTTGTAGTGGAGCCTGTCCTGGTTCCACTTTCGGCTGTGCCATGAAAGAGATGCGTGCCTGGGTCTGCTCCGCATCCTTGAGATGGACAATGCACGACAAACGATTCTCGCGAAAAGCCTGAAATTTGATATTCAATTGATCACCGGATTTTAAGACGGGCACCAAGTTCCCAGCAAATTCCAAATAAATTTGCTGATTCTGCAACAGTTCCACATCGCGACTTTTGGCGATCTCCGTGAAGGATGCCTGCTGCTCCAACGTTTTCTCTTCCTTGTCATCAGTCATACAGAAGATGGACAATTTGGCTTCCGTTAAAGAAATGCGCTTGGCAAAGACGACAAATTTTACGACAAAAGGCACCTGAGCCATGTACGAATAAAGATCGGCAGCCATCCGGCTGGCATCGGCCACATTACGGCAATCCATGAGCCAAAACCGAGCGGAAACTGTCGTCGTAAAACTGACGCTATCCTTGACAAAGGCGAGGGGCGTCGAACCGGTGACATCCTCCCAAATGGCGCGATTTTGGCCACCAGTTATGGAGCAAAGCAACCTCAAAGTTGGCGCATTTCCATTGTACTGAGCATTGACCATGCCCTGATTGCAACTTTTGGGTGCCGGCATGCTCAATGTGATTGCCTTGTGGAATTTACGGCGACGCGGCTCCACGGTGACCACCGGAGAGACGGCTACGCCCTGTCCGAGCAGCTTGGAGCAACCGATCAGATCCACTGGCTGCGCCTGTAAGCCGACGCGAATTTTCTTGGTCAGCGCATGGGGCGGGAAGATGGCCTGCACCTGGGGCACAGCACTCGATGCCACAGTGCCCCCGTCGGGGCCAATAGCGTGTACCTCTTGCCGCACCCGTGAGACAACAGCAAAGAAATGCGGCACATTTTGAGTCACAATGCGTATTATGCGACTGGTGTGCAAATCCTCGAGAGGATTCAGTTCTCCATCGATCGTTTCGTTCAGCGTTTCCAGCAGATGCTCTTCGTTCTCGTAGACGCTGTGTTCGCGCCAACTTTCTCCATTGTCCGAGCGGAGTATGATTATCTCACGCTCGCGTTCACGCAGTGCACCGAAATGTGGTACCTCCAGCACAATGGGGCTTCAGAACGGAGAGAAACATATACATATATATAACAAGTGAAATATAAGTATTTCAATGTCTTTAAATAATAACAGCTGATTTAAACAGAGCGTCATCAAGCGACACTCATTTTCTGTAATAGCTGATTGCATTAGAATAATTAGAATTAGTATAATAATGCTTGCTTTACATAGAAAAATCCAACCGATTGTTGAATACAAAAATATGTATCAAATTTGCACTGCACGGTTTAAAGAAAATCGATTACAAGTGTTAGACACAGTATAATATTTTTTATAGCGTTACGTATTTTGTTTCAAATAGAAAAATAAAAATGAATTAATTCATGTACGCTTAAAGAGCGCCATCTGTCGGCACGCTTGTAATTTTGTTCAGTGCTGTTAATCCTGTTTTCTATAATTGCTAATTGGCAACACTAAATTCCTCGCTGCTCAAAAAGGTCGATTAAAAGAGTTATGGCGTTGGGCGGCCATTTTGCCTATTATTTTGTTAAATGTTAATAGGTTTTGTGTAATAAAGTAAAGTATCATAAAGAAATAAATAGATAGCAGAGTATTTATTTTTTTTAGTTACCTCAGGAACTTGCCCTCCACAGGTGACATTTCGAGTATGCGACTGACGAGCGCCTCGCCCTCCATCAGCGGCGGCGGATTTGCTACTCTTTGCGGCTTCACATAGCGACAGGTGATCCTCGTTGGCTCCGCACAAGCCTTTGGCGGCACAATTATCCTTACACCGCTGTGGCGACAGCCACGCATCGAACCACCCCGTGCATCGACCAAAAATGAGACAAGGAAGCTGTAAAAACAAATATAGTACGGGTATTACTTAAAGTTTCTATTATAATAATATATATATAATATATTTGAGATCCTTAAAAAAATAAGTCGCTTTCTTTACATTTAACAGTTGAGTTAAAAGTATGGTTTATATGGTTAACGGAGTTACAGTATGTTTTAAGTGGTTAACAGCATGGATTCCGCTGTGCACTATCGATAACATTTAATCGATCTACGCAAACACGCCTTTAGAATTAATTAGAATTAGGATTAAAATTACAGAGAAATATGGAGCATACCCCAAATGCACAGGCGGTCGCACAATGACAACGTTATCCGTTTGTCGTTCCATTGGCGAATCACTCAAATTTGTCACTTCCGTTGTGCGAATCATTTCTGCCAGTTAACAAAAAAGAAAAATACATAAATAAATTTGAATAAAATGACGCAATCATCGTCGCTCGTTTCACCTCTTTCGATAGCACGCTCGATTTGTTCGTGTTCGGGATTGGTTGTATCGAAATTTTGGTGATCATGTTCATCGTCATGGGTTGTTTTCAGATCATCCGTTGCCATATATTTATATTGATTCTGATGATCCAACAGATCGTCACAGCCCTCGTCCTCTGAATCCGAAAGTAAAGTTTCGTGCATAAATTCGGGTGCAACAACTTTATATTTCTCTTCGATAACGCCCGTCGTTGTATTTATAACGGATGTTTGTGTGACGACCTTCAGCGATTCCACGGCGGTTACGTAGCCCAAGTTATGCGCAATATTCAATGCCGTTTGTCCATTCTGGAAAGCACATGCAACCAGCAAAATCACCAATTAAAAAAATACATATATATATATATATACATCTATATACATATAATGAATAATAAATCTAATTTAATTATGTTAAATGCTGACTAGCAATTTTATTTATTATTTAATTATATTTATTGTATTATTTAATTTATCATATTTATTATTTTTTTTATTACTATATTTGTTTTCTTTTTCTCTTTTTTTCTTGTCCAGCACTGGAGTGTTCGACTCAATGTTTTATGCAGAACTATTTCAAATCCATTTTTTCAAATAACGCCCGAATTTCCACATCCCCCCCTCCCGACCACCCCAACACCTACAACACCTCTTCCATTCCTTTACGCTCTCTGAGAACGCAAGCAGCTTCTATGTATGCGTGTGTGTATAAATAAAGAATAACACAAGAGAGCGCCACACTCTGAGAGAGCATAGAGTACCAGCCAATCGCAGGCAAGGCATTCGATCAATTCTTACCACAGACTATTCAATATTGCCTGCTGATGCTATGCATGTGTGTGTGTGTGTGTGTGTGTGTGTGTGTGTGTGTGTGTGTGTGTGTGTGTGTGTGTGTGTGTGTGTGTGTGTGTGTGTGTGTGTGTGTGTATGTGTGTATGTATGTATGTATACACATTTCTGTGTATTTAAAAATAGAAAATACTATCAAATATTGTGTTGATGTGCTCTTGTTGTTTACTTGGGAAAAAGCTCGAGCTTTTTTAAGTGCATATTTCTATACACACTTGCCGAAGGTATTTTAATTTAATGGTGACATTCGCAACGCATCTGGTTAAATTTGTTTTTATATAGCAAAGATCAATTGGGAATTGGTGAGTGCAACAAAGCGGAGAGCGCCATCTAGCAAAGGGCATGTAATTTTGTTTAGTCCTGTTAATCCTTTTTCTACAGTTTATAATTGGCACTACTTGCTCACTGATCAAAAAGGTCGATTATAAGCGGTATCGATTTGCGTTGGGCAGTCATTTTCGCCTGTGCTTATTATTTTGTTAAATGCAAATGGTTGTGTGCAGTAAATATCAAAAATAAAAAAATACATAGATTATAAATAAAACAAAATTCCGCTTGTTCAAATAAATATTAATCAAAAGAATACTCCAATTAATAAATATTTAACGCGACATTAATAATAGAATACCCTTAATTTGAATACGCATTTAAACTACACTTAAGGAATATCCTCAAACCAATTAAGTATTTAACATGCTGTTAAATGACCACGTTAAACAACTATTTACCAACACCTACGAAAACAAATACAAAAAAACATGACGCGCGAATTCAAATAAGGTAAGAAATGAAATTGTTTGACTTACATTTGTGACCGCATCTGGATTTGCTTTGTGTCTCAGCAGAAGGCTGATGACCATGGTGTGACCCTGTTGGGCAGCCTGATGGAGTGGGGTGTAGCCCACATTTGTAGTTAACTCAATGTTGGCATCGTTCTCCAAAAGAAATTTTATTTCATCGATTTGATTGTGGTGCGCTGCAATGTGAAGCGGGGAATAACCGGCCTTGGTGCGCTCCGAAATATTGGCGCCATGATCGAGGAGCAAACGGGAAACCACAACTCTTCCCTCCTGGGCAGCCAAGTGGAGAGGAGTCAGTCCATTCTTGGCAGCAACATTTGCATTAGCTCCTTGCTCCAGCAGCAGTTGAACCATTTCCACATGCCCCTCCTGGGCTGCCAAATGCAGCGGCGCAAAACCCGACTTACTCGTGGCAGCAACATCCGCACCATGTTGCAACAGCTCCTGTGCAATCTCTAGATTATTTTTCTTGGCTGCAATGTGGAGGGAAGTGTGTCCATTGCGTGCCGCAATTTGTGTGGAGGCGCCACGCTCCAGTAGCAATTGTACAACCGGCTGATGATCGTAATGGGTTGCCACATGCAACGGAGTAACCTCATTTTTGCCCTGCCAATCGATGGTAGCACCCTTTTGGAGCAGCAGATTTGCCACTTTGACCTTGCCATATTTACTGGCGAGGTGCAAGGGGGTAAATCCCTTATTGGTCACTGCATCCAGCTGGGCGCATTGATCGATCAGCTGCTGGCACACTTCCTCCTGGCCCTCCTTGACGGCTATGTGCAGAGCTGTATACATATCCTTGGTGGCGGCATCCACTTGTGCCCCATGTTGCAAAATCAGCATAATGATGTCAATGTTGCCCAGCCGGGCGGCAACATGCAACGGAGTTTGTCCCTCCCGAGCAATGGCATCCACTTGTGCCCCATTCCTGAGGAGAATGCGTATGATATCCGTCTAGGGAGAGATGCGGATTATTAATATTAATTTATATATATGATGGATCAGTTAGTAATTCTAAACCTGATTGGCACGCGCTGCCAGGTGGAGTGGCGTCTCGCCACGCACTGTGGGCACGTCGGGACTCGCATCGTGCTGCAGCAAATAAATCACTATGTTCATGCAACCTGTAAAAAAAGAGAGAATGGTATTAGCATCACAGAGAGAGCACGACTGGAAGATACCCTACTAAAGCCAGGCTGTTATATATACACTATCATATATTATTTATTTATAAATAAAATTATTTAAATTAAAAATGTTATATTTTAATTTTTAAATTAAGAAAATTACGAATATTTATTACATTTCTGGGCGTACATATATTTATTATTTTATGTATATGTCTACTATTCATATATATTTAAATATTTAATGTTTTTATAATTATTGATTTTAGATGTGTTATTTATATACTTATTATTTAAGAATTTATTTAATGTCAATATCGATACAGCAAAATACAATAACTAAAGATCTGAGAGGCGCCATCAACCGGCACGCGTGATTTTGTTCCAGTTTTCTATAATCGATATCCCAACAGCGAAATGCGTCCATTACGAGTTCAATTCGTAATCAATATTTTTTTATACATTGAAAAATTTTATAAATTATATATATAATAATTTTAAATATAAAAATATAAATATAAATAATTCTTCACTCCACAAATTGTATCACGAAAAATAATAAAAAAACATTTTATCAGAATAAGTAAAGCTACGCCGGCGCAATAATTAAAAGTGCACAAGAGCATTACTAATATGGTAATGGTAATGGTAATGAATTACTTCTATGCACACAGAATGCGTTCGGTAAATAGAGAAGAGAGCTCATTCACTAGTTAACTGCTGGGTAATTGACAACACTTATAAGAGAGCGGACAACTGTCTAGATTTCACTTTTTCAATGCACTGCTTACAAATTGTCATATTTGTTCTAGACTTGCGGAAGCTACTTTCATTTTGCCGTGACTTATGCACATTAGTTTAATTTATTTTTAAATAGCAAAGATGAATTGCCAATTGCCAATTGTGTGCAAAAACTGCAACTTGGCAGAAGAGAGAGCGCCATCTACTGGAAGGCATGTTATTTTGTTAAGTGTTGTTAATCCTGTTTACTATAACTGATAATTGACAAGACTAATTGCTCGCTGCTCAAAATGTCGATTACAAGTGTTATCGATTAGCAATAGGCGGCGAATTATATCAAAATAGAAAAAGAAAACACAAAAATAAAATAAAAACTAGTTAAATAGTAAATAAAACAAATACTATAAATAAATTAAATGCTTGAGCGCAGCTACAATAAGCACTTGCGACACAATATAAAATAAACTAACTAAAATGAAGACTGAAACAGACTACAAATCAGATATGTATATGTATATAAAATTGGGGACTCACCCATAAAACTGGCGACATGCAGCGGCGTCAGCCCCGATTCCGTAGTGGCGCCAATATTAGCACCATGTTTCAACAACAATTCGGCGACTTTAATGCGATTCTTTTTGCAGGCAATGTGCAACGGGGTAAAACCATTTAAAGCCCTCGAATTGGGATTGGCGCCATAATCGAGGAGCAACTTGGCGACACGCACATGACCACAATGGGCAGCCACATGCAGAGCAGTTAAATAATCGACAGTGACCTCATCCACAGGAGCTTTATGATCGAGTAGCAGACGAGCAGCTTCATCGTGTTCCCCTTGGGCGGACATGTGCAACGCCGAGAGTCCATTCTTGGTCTTGGACAGAATTGGGGCGTGTTGCGAGAGCAGCAGCTGTATCACCTCTACATGCCCCGAGCGAGAGGCACAATGGAGAGGCGTCAAACCATCCCTCGTGGTGGCATCGATGCGCGCCTTTTGCTCAAGCAGCAACAAACAGACCGCCGCCTTGCCCCATTTGCATGCCACATGCAGCGGCGTTATATTATGCTTGGCTGTATAATTAACATCTGCGCCACGCTCCAAGAGTAGTCCAGCTATATCCACATTGCCATAGTGGGCAGCAATGTGCAGAGGCGTAAAACCCGATTTGGAAACAATGTCAGCATTTTGATCGTGTTGCAACAAAAGCAGCGCAGCATTTACATCATTCTTTTTGGCGGCAATATGGAGAGCAGGCAACCGCACCTTGCCGCGCACATCGCTCTCGAGCAGCACAGCGACAACTTTATCGTGTCCTTGTTGCATTGCCACAGCTAGCGGCGTAAAACCATCTTCTGTGGCAAGCGAGGGATTTGCTCCTTTTCCTAGTAGCAGACGACAACAGGCATCATGATTTTCCTGTGCTGCCATATAAAGTGGCGTAAAACCATTCAAGGATTGCACATTTACATTGGCATTGTGTTGTATTAATTGCTTTATCACTTGTTGTTGTCCTGCCAACGATGCAATGTGCAACGCTGTGTTACCCTTTTTGGTGGCACTGTCTACTTTAATGCCACGCTTGAGCAGCTCATTGCATATGTCCACAAAACCATCCTTGGCCGCCAAATGTAGCGCATTTAAACCATTCTAAATGGAAAAGAAATAACAAAATTTAATTTAAAATCGGCATAAAACAAATGTAAGCAAATAAAAGAGCTGCAGCGTTTGCTTATCGAGCACGAGCTATCAGCTATTGAGCTGCTCACTCAAGAAGCGGTTAAGGAAAGCAGCTCATGCCCACGAACCGGCTAAAGAGCAAAGGGTCGTGCTGTGTAGTCGATGCTCGCGAAACGAGAACGATCTTGTGAACTGCGCTCTGTTACATATATATTTTAATCAAAATATATGCCAAAATGCATAATTTTGAGATAAATATAAATATACATAAATATATATAAAAATATATATGAATATATCTTATTACATATATATTAAATTACCGCATTGCAAGTGTTAATATCCGTTATTAAGCCAGCATCTATGAATTCCAGCACTTTACCCAGATCGCCGCTGCGTGCGGCGCGTAAAAAAGAAATGGTGGCATCGTTCTATGCAAAAATAATTAAAATGTATTGATATTAGTTTAAAGTTCAACAAATTATCGTTATTAGACAATAAGAGCAAAATTGTTTATATGCATAAATTAAATTGCAAAAATATGTGGTACATGTTAAATTATTAAGTTTATCGATGTTAGACAATAAGTTTCATTTTGTATATGAATAAGCTCAATGTGGCATGTACAAATTAGTGATCGGCATATAAATTGTGTAAAAGGATCAAGCTTATCGATATATTGCACATAAATTAGAGCTCAATTTGGCATGTACAAATTGGTAATCGACCAACAATAAGTGTAAACATAAATTATTTGGTGAATTTCAAATTTGAATAAATTGGAAATGGGACGTACAGGCATAATCTAAATTATTGAATTCCGCAAGCTGTTTTTCCAAAACAATTTAAAAAATTAGATAATAACGGAGAAAAATGAATGATACGAGTAGTGTACTTTATTATTTTCACCCTGAACGTAGACTTTTTTTTTTTTGAATAAGCCCTAGCCATAATTAATTTTCATTTTTTATTTGTGTGTATTGTTTATGTGCGCACTTTTTATTCTTTTTTTATTGTTGTCTGTGATCAACAACTGCTCGCATAATATGTGTGTGTGTGTATTTTCTGCCCGTCCGTCCAAGTGATCTCATCATGAATTTTTTTTTTAACTCTGCTCTAAATTCAATTTAAACCGTCATTTGACAATTTGACGTGTGACGTATGTGTTGGAAATATGCGTAATTTTCGTATGTGTGTGTGCATACGTAAGTATGTATGTTTGTATGTATGTGTATGTTTGTTTGTGTGTGTAGCTGAAATTGTTTTTCACATTTTACCTGTTTTTGGTGCTGGGCACTATTATTGGTTTTATCAATGTTGCCGTTGTCCATCGAATCGCTATTTGGATTTATTTGTAATTGATTTCGTTTAATTGCCGTCGTCGCTTGTAAATCGTTTTGTGGCTCGCCAATTGTCATTTTTCAAGTTGAACTCTACAAAAATAAATAAAAGCACAAATTCTAATTATTTTTTCGTTTTCGGGTAGAGCAACACTTGTAATCTATGTACATAAAAATGTAAGTGTGTGCATACATATGCGTATACATATATATAGTCTATTTACATGCAGCACTTAATAAACTCTTCTAATTCGTTGTTTATATATATTTGAGTGCTTACAATTTCTTTACTCAACATTTAATTCACACAAACAGAATTGATGTAATTAAATTTTCACTAATTCACACCATTCACTGCTCCACTTTTTCTATGCGCCGCATGACGTCATTCCTTCACCTACCTTAATTTTTTGTGCGAACGATTTGCAATGCTAAATTCCAAATGTATTCGATCGTTTATATCAGACCCGAAATCGAAATCTGTCGATAATTTAGGGCACACGATAAGCCATTCGTAAAACGATATCTTCTTGGAAAATTGTTGGAATTATTTTATTAATTACATTAATATTTTTGTTAATACACTGCTGTATTTTTCGCTGTCTAAAATCACTTTAAGACAAGCTAACAATTGTTAATGGGAAATGACCGAAAGACTGTCGGCTCTGAGCCAACATACCCATTAATCGATTGTTCAGTGAGCCCTCAATGTATGCGTATCCGTGACAATGCGTACGCAAGCGCGATATATATTGCTTGATATATAAAATTTGAGCGAGCAGCGTTGCTTTCACATTGTGCACTTCTCGGCAGATGTCGCTGTAGCGATGATTACACATCGTGTACGTATCGGAAAATGGCTCATCGTGGCACACCACTAATTGCCGCACGTGTTTAGTCAGTTTTGAAAATTAATAATATAAAAATGTCTTTCGGACGCGGTCGTGGAGGTGGTGGCGGCAGAGGTGTGTAAATAAATAAATAAATTAAGCGTATAAATGGCAAATGTATATTTATTTAATTAGGTTTTCGTGGCGGAGGTGGTGGAGGATTCAACAAGTCCGGTGGAGGTGGATTTGGACGAGGAGGTGGCGGTGGCTTTGGACGAGGAGGCGGTGGTGGCTTTGGACGAGGCGGCGGCGGCGGACGTGGTGGCGGTGGTGGGCGTGGCAATTTCGATCAGGGCCCGCCAGATCGTGTTATTCCCTTAGGTAATTTTAGTTACACGTGCCAAAATGATCTCGTCTGCAAGGTGGAAATTGATGATGTGCCCTATTTTAATGCGCCCATTTTCTTGGAGAACAAAGAGCAAATAGGCAAAATCGATGAAATCTTTGGCACAGTACGCGATTACTCGGTATCGATAAAGTTGTCGGATAATGTGTATGCAAACAGTTTTAAGCCGCAGCAAAAGTTGTTTATCGATCCTGGAAAATTGTTGCCGATTAGCAGATTCTTGCCAAAACCCCCTCAGCCAAAGTGCGGCAAAAAAAAGGGTGGACCGAATGGTGGAGTGGGTAGTGGACGAGGGGGAGCCGGCGGAAGTCGTGGTGGAGGTGAGTTTGTCTTAGTGTTGCCAACTGATTACTATAATTTTGTCACTTATTTGTTTTTGTAGGTTTTCGCGGTGGACGCGGAGGTGGTGGTTTTAGGGGTGCTGGTCGAGGTGGATTTAATAGAGGACGTGGTGGAGCAGGGGGCGGGGGAGGACGCGGCCGTTGGTAATTCAATTTGTAATAAAAATAAAATAAAGAAAAATAAATATATATAGAAAAAAAGAATTTATGTGTATTTAAAACAGCTTATTGAATCGTGAATCGTGGTTTAATATTTATTTCAAAATACTGATCATGATACATGCAATATTTTACGAATATGTATATATAAATTATGTACATTTTTTGTATATATATTTTTTTTTTGTTGTGCACGCAATATTTGTGCTATTTGTTGCCTATTATTTTAAATTTTTAATTATGGAAGATTTATAGACCCTTAAATTTGGTATTATTATTATGCATATCGTTATTTTGCTGGTAATTCATTTGAGTATTATTATTATTTTTATTATAATTATCTTTGTTATTTGCGTTTAGTGGTGAATTTTGCATATTTTTATAAATGCGTTCACCATAACTGGAACTGGAATTGGAATTGGCATTGGAATTGTAGCTGAATGCGCGTGAATAGAGACCCTTTTGCCAGAGTTGAACACTTTTTTGCCGCTGCGCATCGGGAAAGATGTGCTGTAAGTAGAAGAAGCAGCAGCGGCGGGTTTTTCAAATGTTAACATATGTGTGTTCATAACAGAGCGCTGCAACTAACATGTGTGATCGCTTACAGCCATCGTTAACATCATAGCAATATGAGAAATATTAATTTCAAGTTAACATTTTGTTTATGTTATGTGTGTATTTAACATACCGCAATCATATTTTCCTCGGTGAAAGCACCGCCGCCATTTCGAATAATATCTTCAGAATGATGATGATAATAATATTGTGGTTTTTGTGTTTGCGAATAGCGACGGGTGGTGGTGCTCACATCAACATTATGATGGCCAATATTGCTATTTGTGGCACTTGTGTAGCCGTTGTTGCCACCACCAAAAACATCGTCCACAAAATTAAAAGTGCTAAATTCGCTGGGATGAATGTAAAAGGTGGCAATCAGGGTGGCGCAAACAAACAGATGGAAAACGATACACGTCCAAATCAGGTTGATCTGCAAAAATATCGATAACAGATGTGCAATATGCACGAGTTAATATATTGACTGAGTGGTGAATTATCGGTTTACCTTTTTTCTGCGTCCGTATTTGGTGAAAGTGGCAAATGGCACCAATGATATTGTGATAAATGCGCCGCAAGCAACCCCAGCAAGCAGCCCAGCAAAATTCAACTGATATGGCAACGTGCCAATGCCAAAGAGCACTGTGCACAGCAGCAGCAGTTTAAAGAGTGCCACATATGGTTTGTGCAAGTGCTTCCAGTGCATCCAAATGAGCAAAGCGACCAGTGACGAGACAACCCCACAAAGCGACGCTGATGGTCCAACCTGGAATAGGTGAATTCGTGGAATAATGTAGAGCAATTCCAATTTGAAATGTTGGCAAGGCTTAATTAAATGCATAATAACTATTTTGTTGGTTTATTTAAATATAAATAATATATATAAATAAATTAAATAAATATATAATATAAAAATAACTCAGTTAAAATTATAAATACTACTTAGTTTTTAATTTAGGTTTAAATATTAAGTAATTCAGTTTATAGTTTAATTTAATTTATTTTCTAGATTTTGCAGTTCATTTATTGGCATTAGGTAAATAAATCAAATATAGAAATGAAACATATAATAATAATTTAATTTAAATATAACATTTTATTTTTAGTATGCTTGACATTAAATAAATAAATGAATAATAAATAAAATAAATAATAAATATATAAATAAATAATGAATATATAAATAAATGATAAAAATACACTCATTTTTTAATTTATATTTAATATTAAATTTGATTTCTAGTTTAACTTAAGTTATTTTCTTACTTGTATTTTTTTTATCAACTGGCATTAAATAAATAAATCAAATAAATATATAAATAATAAAAAAACGCCCAAAAATCAATCTCATAAATATTTCCTAGATTTTATTTAAATTAAAGTATTAAATTGTATTTCTAATTTAATTTAAGCTATTTTTTACTTTTTGTATTGTTTTTTATTTAAATAAATATTTTATTATTACTATTATATTTATCATTAGAATTAGTGCTATTATTATTATTAATTTTAGTATTATTATTATATTTATTATTTTCATATTATATATTTTACCTCAGGTCGATGTGGAACGAGCACGGCACTTGTCAGATTTCCAGCCAGGCCTGACACAATGTAGACAACAGATGTGCGCAGCGTTCCAATCAAGCGTTCCAGATCAGCCAGGAATAAGTGTTGGAAAATGAGCGTAATTGCCAAATGAAGAACTCCAGCGTGCATGCACAGCGAGATCAGCACTCGATAAATCTGATCGGGTATCTCCACGGAGATGAAGGGAAACATGCCACAAACGTTATTCAAGCAGGATATCTAGAAAGAACAAGAGATGAAGTAGATATAGCGATTGGAACGACTTAAATTGAAAAGTTAATAGTAAAACTAAAAGGTAAAATATAAAAATATAATAAAATTGAGTATTAGCCATATAAATAAAATACAGATTGAAAAAATTTATAAATTTATTAAATTAAAATATAAAAAGAATAAATAAGTAAAAACAAAATTCATTTTGGGATTTTTATTTAAAAAAAAAACCCATCAGCACTATATAAATAAATAAATAAAGAAAAGAGATAAATAAATAAAATAATTCTGGACGCTTCAACAACATAAATAAAATACTAATTGAAAGGGTTTATAACTAGCTAATTGTTTTGTAATTGCTTTGTTTTTCATTCTTTTTTCAGATTTTCTTATATTTTTTAAATATTAACCTGCGAGCAGAGTGAAGCTTCTTCGTGAAAATAACCATTGACGAAATCGCAATATTCCCTGGTAGTGATGCGGCATTCCCCGTAGAGTCCTGTGCAGCAGGGATGTCCGATTACCTCGCAGACCATGTGCTCCGCCGTGTGATCCTTATAGCGATAGCGTTGCGAGAATGAATTCGTTTTCCGGCAAATTGGCCACTTGGTTATGTCATCGGGCCACTCGTAGGGCACTATAGAGGCGGGTGCATCACAAAACTTTGGATCCAGCCCGCAAACAGAGCCCGATATGCGTCCACCAGGCCCGGATTCACCCGGTGACCATTTCTTCCAAGTCGATATGGACTTCTGGAGTGAAGAGAAAAATTAATGAATTTTTTTTACTTTATTTTAAATATTTTATATTATATTTTTATATTATAGTAAATATTAAAGTAAGTATTTAACTAATCTTTAATCATAAGCATATTTCAATTATTATTGGATATATTATATATTTTAACTAAATTTAACTTAAATTATTTATATATAAGCGTCGTATTGTTAAATTAATTATGTTGAGCGGCATATTGTTACTCAAAATAGTCTGCATGTGTGACCATCTATAACTAATTATGTTAAGCAGCCCTGTTAAACGATACTATGATCGAGGGTTCCAAAAAAAGATCGATACCAGTTGGCGGCACTTTTGAGTTTTTATATTAATTATAGCATATTTAATATAAAATGAAGTTCAAATGTAGCATATTTTAAATAATTACTTACTGTAAAATATAGAGCCCTTGTGGAGCATTTGTATATTACATTGGAATATTTACTTACTGGGAGAGCATTTTTTATATAATATTATGTAACCTATTTAGGATTATTACTTATTGTGATACATAGAACTCTTATGGGATATTTTTCTATATTATTATATGACATATTTTATATAATATAATTACTGTGGAAGCATTTCTATATTATTAAATGGCATATTTTATATGATTTACTATGTAAAGGAGTATTTTCTATATATATTTAATATATTATATTATTTTCCTATTATTCTGTAGCATATATATTATTGTTTCACTTACCGTTGGATATAGACCCCTAATGGAGCAATCTGCCTGTGAGCTCTGCACACAGCCCGAATCATCATTCCTAATGCAGCACGCCGTCTCCCGCTCCTGCCTCCTCGTTTTGGTGACTACTTCCATGATCTTCACATCTCGTCGCATGCAAGCCGCAAACTTTGCACCCATGTGCACCAAATCATTATTCCTAGGCCCAATCCAAAGATTACGTTGCTCCACATGTTGCACCGTCTGTAGACTCAAACTGGTGACCAGAACTTGACCCGTTTTCTGTTCCGTGCCAAAACCAATTGGCGCAATGCCATAGCAAATGATGGATAAAAACAAGACAACGATTTGCACTGTATTTATCCAGTAGGTGAAAAACGGACGATGATCGTTGCGATCATCGAGATCATTAATACCAAAATATTTAATGCGTTGCATTTGAGGACGTCGCGAATTCTCGAGGACGCCATCTAAAAGTTGAGCAGCAATGCGATTGCCGCGATTTGTGGCTGCAGTTGTCGAATTTGAGTTGCGCAACGAGTTTTGATTTTGTCGATTGTTGCCCGAGAGTTGTAAATGATTTGTGGGATGGGCGTGGCTGTGCGAGGAGTCGCCCATTAAATGGAGTCCATTCAAGGCCGAGGTGCGCCAGCCATTGTGATGACGTTCAGCAAGATAGACGCCAGCCTCAACGCCCAACGGAGCGTTAGCTGTGCCCTGCTTAAGCCCGGCACGCTCCACACTCTCCTCATTGCCAGAGGCGGAGGCTGTTGATGTTGCTGTTGTCGTTGTTGCCTCGCTGGGATTATCAAAGAAGACATCCTCCTCAATGAGCGCCGCCAAAGTCTCCGCCAAGTCCCCATCCACTCCATCTACATCCAACTGTTGCTGCTGCTGCTGCTGTTGCTCCAAATTGTGCACATGGCTGGGCGCAAAGCTTCTCGACCATTGCCGCTGACGTCTTCTCAATAAATGATGAGCCGTATTGGAATTCGATTGGTTTGTGTTGGGCTTGTGAAACATGGCAATTAAATAACCCAAACTAGTCATCAGCATGTGAGCAACAGTTGCTTTGCGCTCCACAAATTCACCGGCATTGAAATCGCTGTTACGCCAATTGTTGTGACGGCAATTGTTGTCCACATTTGACGTTGACTCTGTGGGCAATATATCGGGACGATCAGAGGCAAAGTTGTGATTGTTGTTGCTGCTATTGTTGCTGCTGTTGTTGCTCTCCACGCACAACTCTCGACTGTCCAGCTCGAATTCCGGCTGATTGCTGAGCGGACCAAAGCAGCGAATCGCCAAGCGACGATGTCTGCCGTACCACAGCGCATAGTCAGCGGCCTCCGTGCTCATTTCCACACCGAAAAACCGAGCAATTTCACGTCGCATATAAATTATGATGCGCTTTTTGCACGAATAGCGATGCGTGGGCAGCTGTTGCTGCTGCAGCTGCAATTGTTGTTGCTGTGGCAGAGACTGCAACGTTTGCTGTTGTTGTTGTTGATATTGCTGCTGCTGCTGCTGTTGTTGTTGTTGCTGCTGTTGTAGCTGTTGTTGCTGGTATTGTTGCTGCTGTTGCTGCGTTTGCTGCTGCAGCTGTTGCTGTTGGTATTGCTGTTGTTGCTGTTGCTGGTATTGCTGTTGCTGCTGCGTTTGCTGGTTTTGCTGCTGCAACTGTTGCTGCTGTTGGTATTGCTGTTGCTGCTGTGATTGAAGTTGTTGCTGTTGGTGTTGCTGTTGGTATTGCTGATGTTGCTGCTGCTGTTGCTGCAAGGATGGCTGTAAAGAGTGCTTTAGTTGTTGCTGTTGGAGTAAAGAGGACTGCAATTGCAACTGCAACTATTGCTGCAAAGATTGCTGTAGTTCTTGCTGCTGCAATGATTGCTGTTGCTGATATAATTGCAATTGTTACTGCTGCTAAAACGATTACAGTAATTATTGCTACTCCAACTGCATCTGTTGCTCACTCACCCCATAAATATGTCGCTGATAATTGCCGTTGTTATTAAACCCTTCCGTTTGCTGCTTAACCTCAATCGCTGAGATTGCGAGCAACTCTTGCTCCTGTTGCTGCTGCTTCAACTTACCCAAATCGCTGGCCGTTAAACCCGACAGTGGCAGAGTCATTGAGACGGGCACTGGGCTAATGGGACCCGTAGTTTGTGTGGTTTGATGGACTCCCGTAGTTCTGCGAGCTGTGTTGCAATGCAGACAGGTGGCACTCTGAGTGGAATCGCTTAGCGTCATGGGTTGGATGAGAATTATGGGTTCTGGTTCCTCGATTGGAGCAGCTCCCGATTGCTCCAATCGCTTCCTGGAAGATGTTGTGGCAGCTGCTGTTGTTGTGGGCGAGGGGCAGGGGCAACTGTTGCTGCCGGCGGAGGAGATGGATGAATTGCCTCCGTTTGAGGTTTGAGCGCTCTTTGAGTAGCTGAGCGGAGCAGGCACGTCCCGCTGACCGAGAGCCTCCTCGCCATGTCCACACTTGGACCTGGCATAGCCGCCATAAGGCAAATTGACGTACTGCGTCGATGTTGGCGTCGCTGTTGCTGTCGTCGTTGTCGTCGTCATCATCTCCTCGGCAGCTGGCGGCGGCGTTGGCACATAACGCTTGACCGGCGTATGCAGCGTGGAACCTAAATAGCCGCCATAAGCGTCCGCACACTGCAGCACCTTGGCGGGCAGAAAGTAACGCGATGAAGCCGTCGCAGGCGAGGAGACCGAGAGACCCATCGCATCCATGCCCAGTTTTAATTTGGGTGATTCACGATAACGTTCCAATCGATATTTTGTATTTGGAGACATGGCGCGATGCGTGGCGTGCTGCGTGTATTTCTTGTCCAACTGCTGTGATTGTCCCGAATTCGTGGTGCACAGCGAGGAGGCCGAGTTCGAGGAGGATAGTGGATAAGTGGGGACGTGACTGTGTGTGTGACTGTGATTGTTGTGCTGCTGAAAATGATTGAGAGTCAATTGTTGCATTTGATTATTGGCGTTGCTGTTGCTAGTTTTGCTCTGTTCCGCGTGGCAATCGCTATTTGGTGCTGGCGATGGCGGCGGCAAACAGCTATTGATCAGCAGCACATCATCGTATTTCTCCAGTGGTATGGTCAGCTTGCTCGACTGGGCCAGAAATATGTCATTTGGATGGGGACTAAAGCGACCAGCTGAGGATGAGGCTGATGCCCCCATTGGAACCACATCCTCGCCATTATTTGACTTCAGCGCGAGCTGTGTTTGATAGCTCATCGATTTCCTGCGATTGCCACAATTATTTCCAGCAGTATTGCATTCATTTGCAGTGCGTCGCCCTACGGGCAGCTCACTGCCAACGTTATGCATTCTAAGCGACTTCTAACTCCTATCTGTAATAAGTATAACGTGTATATTAAAACATATTAATGCATTATATGCATCTAGTGGCCAAAGCATGGTTGCTTATGTAAATCATTTGAGCTGCCATTGGGACATTTTTAATTTCTACTTAAATAATTTCTCTCGGTTTGTTATCGCCACAGCGATAGCAATGAATATCGAAAAAGCAAAGAGCTGCTTCGCTCACAATCGGCTCCTGCTGTTGATCGTTTAGTTATTTTTGAACCGAGTACGGTTCGTGAGCGAACTAACAGCTGGCGATCATTGAATTCATTTATTTCTATTTTATTTTTCACAAATATATTCATAATATTCATAAATAAATAAATTTTAAAATTGTTCACACTGCAAAACTATATCAAATTAGCAATATTCTTCTTGCTGCCTGTAGTTAATTGCGAATAAGAAACACTTATATCAGATGTATAACACACACATTTATACACAGACACATATATATATATATATATATATATAACTACTGCTTATAGACACCTAATTGCACACACACACACACACACACAGGCCTATATTTCCTATTTCCCTTCTGCAATTTATTTATT
Source organism: Drosophila anomalipes (assembly GCA_035041615.1). Lineage (NCBI taxonomy): Eukaryota > Metazoa > Arthropoda > Insecta > Diptera > Drosophilidae > Drosophila > Drosophila anomalipes. Next base: position 454,687 of record JAWNKZ010000109.1, read on the forward strand.
TACATATCACTCACTACTTACATTTCTTTGTTATTGCATTTTGTATTTGAGAAAAAATATTTTCACTCACTTTGCTCCGTGAAGGAATTTGAACTTTTATCGATTTTCCACAATTGACACAAAAGCAGCATACTTTTTGGCGCAACTTGCAATTATCGTTTGCGCTTTATTTATTGTTTTTCATCACACACACTGCATCGTTTGTTTATTGTTTTAATTTTTCATAATATATTTCGCTGTTTCTGTTGCTGTTTTTCCAAAAATCTTTTCACCTAATTCGAGTGCAAAATTGTTCTAATGTAATTTATGTATGTACAAAATACATATACATATTACAGCCATTCACAATTGTCATTAACATGTCAAAGTCTTGCTTAATATGGTCAGCTGCGCATGTGCAAAGTTGTGACGTCATTTTTCTTTGGTTGCAACAGCTGAGTGCTGAAAGGTACACTGGCTTTTGACTGATTATTAAATTAATTATTTAAAATGCACGTTTAATATTGTTTTTAATATAATACATGCTTCAAATTATAATCTATTATTATTAATTGTGTGGCCAATCTTGCTTAGCGGCTGCCAGGGTGACAGCCTCTGCGCCGGGCATAGCTTATCGATAATTTGTATAAAACGAGCCATTTTTGAATTAGTCAACTCTTAATTATTAAAATATAAATTTTGGCACTTAACTTTTACTTTTATTAGTTTTCGGTGCGTTTTTAATTATTAGCCTTTATAAATAAAAAAATTGTTAGCTCATTTATTTTTTTAATACAAAAGTTACAAAATTGCTTAGATTAAATTAAAAATGTAGTATAAAATTGAATTTAAATTAAGTATAATAAGAAATAATTATTCATTAATAATAGCTTATGGAATATATATTAGAAAGTTAATAATTAATATATATCAATTGCTTTTTATTATTAATTATAAATCAAACCGTGAAATTTCTTGAATAGCAGTCTGTCTTAAGTCTTATACTTATATATAAATGTGTATGTTTGTCTGTTTTATACGACTTTATTTGCAGTACTTAACAAACCGCAAAGCAATCACTTTGATTCAGTTGTTTTTCGTGCGTGAGACAGTTTACTTCGCTTTTCAAATCTGTTACCACATTGATATTTATACACACAGATATAAATTCACTATATATATATATATATATATATATATATATGCAAATATAAATATATTTACAACTAACCAGTTTTTGCAGCTGAGCCATGAAGTCGTTTTGTTTTGTCGTAATTAGTTTCTGTTGTTCGTTCGTTGGCCTCAAATGCGACAGGCATTCTGTCAATGCTGCAATATTTGGCCAATCTTTCACGGGGAGTGGCAGCAAAAATCATGGAAATACATTTGAAATTGTTAACGAATGGAAATATTTGGATTTTGAATATCCGACATTTGTCGAAAGGCAATTGGCAATTTTAAATGGGTAAAAAGTGCATTAAATATATTTTCTAATAATATTAAATGGGCAATAAATGGAATAGATGCTTTAAATATATTTTATAAATATTAAATGGGTAATAAATACTTTAAATATACTTTATATTAATTAAAAGTATTTAAAGCAAATATAGTAGAATTAATTTGTAAATTTATCGATAAGCTATCGAAGTGAATATAACGCCAATAACGTAATAACGTAGTGCAACGCAGTTTTAGCCGTAACGTAACTGTGAATACATTTATTATTCGTCTGTTGGTTTATTGCTAAAGTTTATTATTAATTAGAAATGATACAGGTTTCGATTAGTTTTATTTTTAATAAGTTGCTAGTCACAGTTTTGGGTTTAATGCTACGTTTACAACTGAGGTAATCTTCCAGATTTTATGAGATAGAATTCCATCACAGCTTAGGCTTGCAGCATTTTAAGGTGACCCTTCAACTTTTATCAACTTGTCAGCGGCAGCAGGACTTTAATATGACCTTTCGAAATGAAACAGACAGAAATCGAGCACAGCTTAAGGCCTACACATCACAATATTTTAAGGTGACCCTGAAATTTTTATCAATTGGTCGTTAAAATTTTAATGCAAATATTTGTATTTATTTTTACATATTGTTTCGGTTTAAATTTTTTTTCTACAGTGAATTTATACCCAAAAATAATTTACCGCTGGGCATCGATGTGCATGGCAATCGAATGTTTATCACAACACCGCGCTGGAAAGACGGAGTGCCAGCGAGTCTGGTCACTCTAGCATATCCCTCCAAGGAGATAAGTCCACCGCTGCAGCCGTATCCCAATTGGCAATCGCACAGCAGCCCCAACAATGCCGATTGCAGCAAACTGATATCGGTTTATCGCACCGCAATCGATGCGCACTGTAATCGATTGTGGCTAATCGATTCCGGTATTGTGAATGCAACAATTAAACTAAATCAAATATGCCCGCCAAAAATTGTTGCCTACGATTTGAAAACGGATGAATTAATTGTTAGTTTTGAATTGCCCGCCTCGCAAATTAAGCAGGATTCGTTGCACTCGAATATTCTCGTGGATGTTAGGGATGGAGATTGCGAAGATGCCCACGCTTTAATTACGGATGTCTGGCGATTTGGCATTGTGGTTTATAGTCTGGGCAAGCACAGAAGTTGGCGCATTACCAATTATAATTTCTTACCAAATCCGTCGGCAGCTGATTTCAATGTTTATGGCTTGAATTTTCAGTGGTTGGATGGAGTTTTTGGCATGAGTCAAAGCAGGGAGCGACTTTTATATTTTCATCCAATGGCGAGTTTTAAGGTGAGTAGTTAACAGAGCGCTGTATGTAATTAACAGAGCACTGCGGATAAATAACAGAGCACGAATAACATAAACTATTAACTAACAGCTGTAAGGTGAGTAAATACAGAGCTAGAAATGTAAATAACAGTTAACAGGCCACTAGTAACTAGAGTTAAGACTGTTATAGCAGCTGTAACATAACATAAATAACAATGCTAGCTTTAGAATATGTAAATAACAGGCCACTATTTAGAGTTTATTTATTTAATGTCAACTAAAGTCAATTGACACAAAAAATACAAAAAATGGATTAAATTAAGCTAAAAATAATATTTGAAATTAAATTAAAAATATAAGTAAGATTGATAAGAGATAAATAATAACTGTACATAACAGAAAATATAAATAGTAATCGATAGATCGCTAAAACCATTTATTTATATATTTAACCCATTAATTTTAGGAATTTATGGTGCCCCTTGACACGCTCTTGAATGAATCCCTTTGGATCGGCAACAGCAGCGTGGACACCTCGCAATTATTTGTTCCAATTGGGGATCGTGGCTTTGGGGGACAATCTTCGACATCGGGCATAGCCCGAAATGGTGTTATGTTCTACACACAAGTGCATCGTGATAATATCGGCTGCTGGGACACCAAAAAGGCCTATAATCGTGCAAATCTCGGTTTGCTTTTGGAACCAGATAATGCTTCGATGTTAATACAATTTCCGAATGATTTGAAAGTGGATCAGGCAATAAAACAAAGTGTTTGGGTGATGAGTAATCGTTTGCCCATTTATCTATATAGCCAGTTGGATTATGGCGATATCAATTTTCGTATTTTGAGAGCCGATGTCGATGGCATTATCGATAACACGATATGTAATCCAAATTACGAGGCGGCAAATAAACAAAAATCGACACTGGTTTCCATTGAAGAGGGACAATGCTATTAAAATAATGAATAATAAAATATCAAGCATTGAATAAAATTAATAAATATTATGCTCATTTTTATACAGGCCGTTTCCAATTTTTTAACGTATGTCATGCAGTGGGCTCATGCCTGACACCTTGGGAGTTGTGGGCTCGATAACAGCGAACCGATAAAGAGAGCCAAATATGGCGGGCAGCTTGTGACGCCACTAACAGGACGAGGCAAAATAAATATGGCGTTCAAAATTGCAGCTATTTGAATTTACCGACTATTTGAATTTAACGAACTTTGGTTACAATTTATATTTATATTTTTGTAATTAATTAAAATTACATATTCATTATTAATTGTAGCGCATATAAATTGTTCATCAGGCTGTACAAAAACTCAAACAATAGTTTGCTCTACTACAATTTTATCAGCGCTTAATTCAATATAGTGTTCACCTCTATCTCCATCTCCATCTTTATCATATCTATTATATCTTTATCTTGAGCTTCTTTTTTACACGACAAACAGCAGACATGGGCTACTTTTGTACGCCACTTGCGCGTGAGTCAGTTGAGAAAAGCCGTCTTCTACACGCGCATCAAATTACAACAACGAGAAGAAAAAAGAAAGAAAAAAGAGCAGAACAAAAAACCTCGCCCAATTCGGCAATTTTTTGTTGCTCAGGTTTTGGTCAGTTGAGCTGATAACGTAGTGCGTGATGCGTGTGAACTGCTTGGGAATTATTTGGCTATTGACCGCGTGTCAAATGCGACAAGTGTTCGCTGAAGGTGAGTCAGCATTACAAGTCTACATAGGCACACATACATGCATATGCATATGCATGCTTGCATGCTTGCACAGAAAAGCAAACAGACATGCACTCACACACACTTATACTCATGCAATTGCAGGCAGTGACTTTGAAACATGCAAACGTTTGCATGTGTGCGTGTGTGTGTAATTAATTATGTGTCTTAGGATCTGTGTGCTTCTTAGCATTTAACATTTTGTGTAATTTATTTCAGAGGCATTTTAAAATAAATTTAAATAAATGAAAAATAAATAATAATTATTAATTAAATTTATTTTAGTTTACTTGTTATTATATATTCGTTTTTAATTTATTGACGTTATTATTAGTGTTTGTTCGATTATTTTATGAATTTTAAATAAATGCAGAAGTAATTCATTTATTTAACATATTATGATTTATTTTATTTAAATTATAAATGCATGAATAATAATATAACATTTATTATATTTTAAATTTGCTTACATCTATTACCTTATATTTAATTTACATTTTAAATAATCGCATAAGAAATAATTTAACATTTATTTTACTTAGCTAAAATATAAATATATTTTTTTATTTTATTTAAGTTTACATATTAAATAAAATGAAAAGTAATATATTTGAAGTAATAAAATAAATTAAATTCGAAATTATTATTTTGCACATTCCAAATGATTTTAAATGCATGAATAAAATTAATTATTATTTTTTATTTAATATGTATTGTATTTATATTTTATTTGATTCATTAAAAAGAATATATTTTAAGAAATTAAATAATTTCTAAATTATTAAGTAATATATAAACTAGAATTTATTTTCTTTTATTGGTGAACATATATTATTCTTTATTTTATTTATTAGAATTTATAGAATTTATTTTACAATGTGCAAAAATGTATATCTCTTGTTCTAATAGTTATATAACAGTTGCATAATAGTTGCATACTCGCTTTGGTCACATACGGATGTCTGCATGTGTGTGTGTGTGTGTAAGTATAAGATTCTGCTTATCAGATCTGAGCAGCGAATGTTTGTCTGGTTCTGTCAGATAAGCTCTCAGATTATGCTGTCAGCGCTATGTGAACAGTTGATCTCAACTTTTATACAAATATGTGTACATTTATGTAATTCTACATGCACACATCTACATCTGTAAATATGCATGTATGTGTGTGTGTGTGTGTGTGTGTGTGTGTGTGTGTGTGTGTGTGTGTGTGTGTGTGCGTGTCTGTGTGTGTGTGTGTGTGTGTGTTTGTAAACTGCCTCAATGCGGCGACTTTTGCAAAGGCAATTAAAGCAGATGTATGCGTATGAGTGTGTTTGTGTTTATGTACTCACACGTAGGAGAGTAAATTAAGTGCATATAAGAGTGGAGGATTGAATATTTACTTATATTTGTAGAAGAGCAGAGCGTTGAGAATATTTAAATCATTCCATAATATTAATTGCAAACACATATTAATAATTACAATTATATTTTATTCTGTATTAATTATTATCAATTATAAATTATTAAAAATGTCAATTAATTAAATAATAAAATATTTGAGTACATACTTATATAGATGACATTCCTTAATTAATTATTTATAAATAACGTAAAAAATAGATTGAATAAAATTAATATTTATTAAAAATGTATTAGAGTAATTATTACAAATTAAAATTTATAAAATTTAATTCCGTATTAATTATAACAAATTATTAACTACTACAGATTTCAATTAATAATTAATTAATAACAGTAATTATTATCAATATTTGCATATTTATTTATCATTGATTATTAATAATTACATTTAGATATTATTCTGTATTAATTAATTAATTATTAATTATTACAACTTATTAACTACTACAATTTCCCATTAATAATTAATTAATTATTCCCTTATATTCTCTCTCAGAAACTATCTCCGATTATATAAGAAAATGCTGTCTGAGTGGATTGAGAAATGCTCGAACTACAAATGAGTGTGGAAATATGGAAAGCTCAATTGGAAAACAACAGATTCCTCAGGCCTGGCTGGGATTGTGTTATTCCACATTTGGCGTTTGCTGTGTGGGTCAATTGAACAGGGAGCACTGTAAACAGGGTCGTTTGGCCGCCTTAAAGGGCACATCCTGTGACAAGGATTCAAATACCTCCTCCTACACGGATTGCTGTCGCGCCTGCCAGGGTATGAATTTTAATATTAATTTAATTTGAATTAATAATTACATCATTTTTCTTTGAGAATAATTTATAATTGATAATATGTTAAATTAAATGTAGTTTCGCAATTAATTAATATAATTAGTTAATTTTTTTTAAATTAATATTTATTTTAAATTTAATGCAATGTACGTTCATAATTAGAAATAATAATGTAGTAAATATTATATATAATAATAATTTAATTTAATACTAATAATAATAATTCACAGTAGGCATACAATTATAATTAATAATATTTTATATTAATAATTATTTTCCATTGAATTAAATGCAGTTTTCAGTTAATAATTACTTTCAATTAAATTACATGCAGTTTCGTTATTAATAATATTTTAATTTAATAGTAATAATAAATATAAAAATTATATTAATTCACAGTTGGCATGCAGGTCAAAGTTAGTCATCAAAATTGCCGAGATCCCCTCTTCTCATTTGTATCAAATATAAAATCCTATCGCATCTGTTGCACCGGAAACGATGCTGAGGAGTCTGGTGAAGAATGCGAGCGAGGTGAAAACAATAAAATCGAGGTGGAAAAGGAGGTAGAGGCGGACGAGGAGGAGGCGAACGAAGGCGATGAGAGCAAAGAGAATGCAGATGGAACAATTGTGCTAACAGCCGATGGTGAGTCGTTGTTAACAGAATTAACAGTAAATATTAATGTTAATTCTGGCAGATGATATCTGCGAGAAAATGTCAAATTTGTGCGAACACATATGCGAAAGCACCTTCGATGCCTACAAATGCAGCTGTAATCCCGGCTTTAAGTTGGACGATAATAATGTCACCTGCTCCCCGTTGAAAAGTGATATTTGTCCGAATGGTTTTATTTTGGATTTGAAGCAGAGCCGTTGTGTGGACATCGATGAATGCATTGAGGAGTTGCACGAGTGCAAAACAACACAATATTGCCATAATACCCACGGTGGTTATCATTGCCTCAATCGGTCCAAAGATTGTCTGGAGGGCTATCAATACAACGTGAAGACAAATGAATGTGAAGGTCGGTAAAATGCTTAAATTTTAATTAAAATTTAAATAACAACCTCTTTAATACAGACGCTGTTATATTAGCATTAACGCTCAAGCTGTTATATTAACGAGCGCTGTAAATTTTGATCGTTCTCCTGTTTTAATGCAAGAAGTGTCAGGAAATAGGGAACAAAAATTAATAGCTCCTCTCTGACATTTCTTCTTAATACAAATAACAATCCAATTCTTTTCGCAATTCTTTAAATGTTCATTTTTAATATTTATTATTTATTTTATCTACTTCTCCTGCTACTTTTAAAAACACCTTTCAAACATTTCTGGTGCGAGGGTTGCAATTATTTTACCCGCAACTGTACACACTTATTTATAGACAACTGTAACTTCCAATAGACAGTTTTATATGTAAAATGTTTGATTACAAATAACATTTATTATACATGCGCTGTTAATTTAACAGAGAGCTGTAAGCTGTTACACATTTTAATTGCAGCGCTTATTAAGTTTACATACACACCGTTAACAGAGAGCTGCAGCTAAAATCAAGTGAATTAACATACACCCATTGACACAAAAATAAGAACACTTATAAAATAATGATAAAATAAATAGTAATAGTAATATTATTTCTACAGAGAGTTTAACATGTGAAATCGGTTACTATTTCGATGGGAATGTTTGCGCCGATATCGATGAATGTACTGTGAATGGCACCAAAAATACATGCAAAACGGAGGCGCGACAAGAGTGCAAAAACACCATAGGCAGTTACTACTGTAGCTGTGTGGCTGGCTACAGTTTGGATGCGACACAAAATACATGCGTTGGTAAATAAAATCAGTTCGCAACTTAATGCGAAATATATTAAATGATAAATGCACCTGAATATATATAAAAATATATGCATATATATATATGTATATACCTGTATACCTGTAGATATTAATGAGTGCTCAATTAATAATCACAACTGCCTGCCAACTCAGAGATGTGATAACACCATCGGTTCATACATATGCACGGTACTATATTTTGGATCCCTTATTTACTCTTTATATATACATCAATTAATAATATATATATATATATATCCATGATTATATAGAGATGGACGTCGTGTGGCACGGGATATACCCTCAATGCCGAGTCAGGCAATTGCGTTGGTAAGTTGACCTATTCATATATATCTACAGTTGACGGAAAATAAAAATAAAAACCATATCTTATTTAAATGCAATTAAAATTAAAATTTTACATTTATGCAAAAGCCCGAAAATTATCAATATGAAGTAAACACAACATTTAGAAAACAATTAGAAATAAATAAATGAATTCTTTGCTATTATTTTTGCCACAACTGTATATAATTTTTAAATTATGTATTTTACTTTCCCCAAAATAGATGACGATGAGTGTGCATTGAATACGCACAATTGTCTGTCGGACTATGAGTGTTTCAATACCAAAGGCTCCTTTCGCTGCCATAGAAAAACAACAACTACTACAACAACAACAACAACAACAACAACCACGCCCAAAACGACAACAACAACATCAGAAAATCCTTCGCATTATATCTACAATCGTTTGGATTACACGCCAAGCTATCAAATGCGACGACCCTGTTCGACTGGCTTCCAGCGCAATCATCTCGGCGCCTGTGTTGGTAAATTATTACTGATTTGTGATTTACTCTCTAGCTATTGGCTGCATTGGTTTTGTGTGAGCGAGGGAGCTGCGTGCGCTGCTCTGATTGGTCGCTGTGCGCTGGCAGGCGGCAGTGTTGCTTCTAATCGTTTTAGGAGGCAGTTGCTCATTTGTGAGCGAACAAAAGAATTGTTCATTTAATTTGTGCGTTCGTTTAACGTTCAATTGGCGTTCAGTTAAATTTAATTCGGAGTTGGGTTTAATATTTAAGCAGTAGTCAATTTCATCGATCATTTCATTAATTAATTTAATTTAATATGCATCCATCGTTCATTTAATTCATTTATTTTATTTAAAATGCATTCGCTAGGCGTTTGCTCACTTGAGTGACTAGTTCCAGCGAACTAATGCGGAACGCCGCAGAGGATCACTAATTGCGTAGTTCGCTCTCGTTAATTTCTTCAACCCCGCTCTCAGCAGCAGCTGCAGCAAAAACTGATTGATATTTGGGGGCCACCTACCATAACTTCAGCGCACTTACACATATGCAAGTTCATTTTTCCATGCACTTCACTATAAAGTCCTCTCGCACCAGCGACAACTTTGGAATATATGGCTCTCTATATACCTAGCGTATCTTGAGCTCACTCATATATGTGCACGCTTACTGCTCATATTTTCTTTACTCTAAAGCGCTTAGCAGCAGCAACACGTAAATATTAACTTTTACAGACATTAATGAATGCAACGAGTTTAAGGCATGCAACAGCCACGAACGTTGCATTAATACAAATGGCTCGTATCGTTGTGAGAGTCTGCTGCAATGTCCCGCCGGCCTGAAATCGACGCCAGATGGCACCACTTGCATTGGTGAGTATATAAAACACACACTAATGCATACACAGCTATGCAAGCATATGCAAGCAACTCTCGGATACTATCTCACCAAACAGACATTGACGAGTGCGAGACGGGCGATCACAGCTGTGGTGACAATCAGTTGTGCCAGAATCGTCATGGTGGCTACATTTGTGCCTGTCCCGCCGGTCACCAGGTGTCGCGTCAGCCCGATGGTACCAACAGCTGTGCGGATATCGATGAGTGTGACCATAGTCAGGCGGTGTGTTCATCGAATGCAAATTGCTACAATACAATCGGTTCGTATTATTGTGAGTGCAAGACGGGCTTTCAAAAGAAGGCGCATCACGCGCAACAAGGCGACAGCTGGCCCAATCATTCGCAGTGCTTCGATGTCGATGAGTGCCAATCAATACCCGGTTTGTGTCAACAGAAGTGCATCAATTTCTGGGGCGGTTATCGCTGCGCCTGCAATCCCGGCTACGAGCTGAGCGCCGATAATCGCACTTGCAACGATGTCGATGAATGCGAAATGCACAAGGATTTCGATTACAAATTGTGCATGGGGTAAATATTTGACAGCTGCTTACTGTTAACTGTTCGCAGTTAACCTTGTTCACTGTTAAATTGCAGCTTTTGCATTAACACGGCTGGCTCGTATCAGTGCTCGTGTCCGCGCGGCTACACTTTGAATGCCGATCAGAAAACATGTCGTGATATCGATGAATGCGAATCGAGCAGTCAACATCATGTGTGCACGAGCAGGGTGAGTAATTGGTGTAAGGTATATGTATATATATACATATTTATATATATTGATACTGTATTTTTGCAAGCTTAATTCTTTCTGTTATATTCGATATTATAGTTTTACTCATTTTGGCACTTGCAATATATCGCTGTGTGCGCTATCGATATGTCGTTCAGCTAAAGTGCAATTGCTTTGAGTTGTGCGTTTAGAGTACTTTGTGTGAATACTTTGATATCGGATTTCATTGAATTATTTATTTATTTAAAAAATTCATTGCATTTATTCTTTTGTTCCACTTTTTACTTATAATATATATTTAATTACTATTTATTTGAAATTATGTTCTTTAATTATTTTTATTTAAATTTAATTTTCTTTAAAGCATTGCATAGATTTATTTATACTTTCTATTTATATTATTTAAATACTATTTGTATTTCATTACAAATTAACAATTAATCGATAAGCGATAACAAGACCTTACATTTTCCAGAATGACATTTGCACAAATGTACGTGGCAGCTACAAATGCACCACCATCAATTGTCCCCATGGCTATATCAACGATCCCGATCAAAAGAAGTAAGCTGACTAATAATAATGTTTATATATATATACATATAATAATATTTAAATATATATTAATATATCTGTATTTAATTACAGTCGCTGCCGGCAGAAGAGTAACTTTTGCGAGGGCGAAGAGTGCTATACGAAACCCTCGGCATTTACCTACAATTTCATTACTTTCGTATCGAAATTAATGATACCCCCCGAAGGACGTACAATTTTTACTCTCCGTGGACCCATTTGGTATGATGATATAGATTTTGATCTAAAAGTAGCTCGAGTTCAAGCGGCAGGCAATGTGGAAAGAGCAACAGTGGCTTACTTTAAGTAAGTCTGCAAATTTCGCTATCAATAAGTCAGCGATATTTATCGATATCTATAATCATTTTACAGTACTTTGAAGACAAAAAATCAAGTGGATTTGGTTTTAAAGCGCGCCTTGGAAGGACCACAGGACGTTGAGCTTGAATTGAGCATGACAGTGTTCACTAACGGCATGCCACGCGGCAAAAGTGTTGCAAAACTTTTTCTCTTTGTCTCCCAATACACATTCTGAAATGGACCAAATTACTTACAGTTGTAATATGTAAAGAATCTTTTAAACTTTAATTAAATATTGTACGTTTTTATTTGAAATGTAATTTATAATTCGGAATTTCACAGCCCATGTTTAAAAATCCTTTAACAACACTGGTTCAAGTGCTCAAATTAATGGTAACTAAAAGCACAGATAAACCCGACCAGCTTAAAACCAAAACTAGCCAAAAATTGGAGCGAAATGCGCTGCGAAATTGATTGGGAATACCGCTACCCAATAATTCGGAGCAAGTACGTCTCGAGAAATAAACCAAAAATACGGGAATTATATACTGAATCCCAACGCCAGCATAACTGCCCGTAAATGCAACCAAATTGGACAAATTTTCGGTGAAGAAAGCCACACAAAACGGCGGTAAAATGGCTAAAAGCGGCAATAAAAAGCAAACAAAAGAATTATAAGATTCCAAGCGAGACATGTCCAAGAATAGGGTTTGCAAATTATTCTTAAGTGTTATCGCAATCAAAGGATAACTGGTGGACAAGGTAAATACTGGAAATAGCGATAAAAAGTAATCGATAACAATGAGCAGCTGCGATAACCAGCCATCGTCATCGAACTGATCCGGTAAGAAATTTAAGGTGTACAAATCCTGAACGTGCTCAAAGGCAAAAATGCCAGTTAAAGCCAAGATTATATAAAATGCACAAATGACTATATAATCGATGGATAATATGCTTGATACGGAGCATTTGGAGCGCAACGGGGCCAATAAACCGGGTAGCGAATGATGACACATAAAGGAATAAACGCAGGCCCCAAATAATGCAGGAATTGCATAAATATTTGCGGCATTTGGATGACCGCGTTTTCCATCCGTTGCCAGCATTTTAATTGCTATGCAAATCATCAGTGCAAAGGCTGTAAATGAATAGCAAAATATATAAATAAATACTTATGATTAATATTAAATATTTACTTCATTCAAAACTCACCCAACCAGCGACAAATTGCCGTCAATATTTGCAAATATTTGGTTTTTTGTATGCCACAAAAGACAAGCGGTCCAAAAATCAGCGTAAAACCCATTAATATCAGTCTGTAAATCATTTTACGCGATATTGTTGTTTCTGACTGTGGCCAGCAGGCACGATTGTTATTACTCTCAAAATCACCAGGCAAATATATAGAACGCGTCTCCAAAGTTGACAAATTTGAACTATTTTTGTGCTCGTAATCGCTGCAAGTAAATAAATAAATACGATTATTAATATATTATATATATTACATATAGTTTACTGCTTATTATAGTTCTTTGCATTTACATTTCCTTAATTTTCCATTCATTTTTTGTTTTTTCGTAACAGTTTTTGATTTTCCCACTTTCAAATTTAAACAGTGCAGGCTTTGATCGATATCTGCTTCCCTTAATAAATATTAATATATAAAGCATTATTATGATTTAATATAGTTAACTACTTACTTTAATTAGTTACAATAAATTATGCTTCTTTTTATTTTTTGTTTTTTCGCTTTCAAATTAAAATAGCGCGCGCACTTATCGATAACTGCTTGCATCAATCGATTGCCGTTTAAAAAGTACTCTCAACCGACGTGCTCAACATGCTGCGCACAGCCCACAGCATATTGATCGCACTTTGTACAGTGAGCACAGCTACAAACGGTTATTTTATCAGCAACATAACCTTTTCAGTTTTACTATTTTTTAATTAATTTAATTGCGCAATTTACCAGATAACATCGCGTAAACTTCTCGTCACTGCTGCAGAATAGATGCTCAAATCGCCATACAAATAGACAATGAAGCACAAATAGAACAAAATCCGTCCGAAATCATTGAAAAACATTGTTGCCATTTCGCCCAACTCAAATTTGTGCGTGAGCTGATAATAATGAAATTCACCACTCTGTTGTATCGTCAACGGCACCGTTTCACTGTCAGTGTGGGCAAACTGTTGCTCTTCCTGCGATTCCGATGAATATCGCCTGTGTCGCAGCGCTTGCAAATTCTGCCAACTTTTGATGGCATTTGCACAGGCCATCGCCTCAATGACATATGTCACCGTTATATAGCTAATAACGGCGAGCAGCAGAAGTAGCAACAGACTCAGACACCAACCAGCCTTAGCAAAGGCAGCGGGCAGCGTTAAAGCGCCCGTTCCGACAATCAAATTGAATATGAAAACAAAGCCAACCTGTCAAAGAGCAAACGACGCACGTTTATTAGCACTGGCGAGCTCAATTAATGTTTTACATGTTTGGCATTTAATTTGTACGCAATGTAATGTAATTATATTTAAGTTGCACATTAAATAGTTACCAAATTCGAGTAGGAATCCGCATTGGTGGGCGGATAAATATTCCTTGCTTCCTGCATATTTACTCTGTTATGACTAAATGCAGTGTGACGGTTTGTGGAGAGACCATAAATACCTCAATAAAATGCATTTAAATACTTAAAAGTCTTGTAAATGTTTATGTTTTTAATTTAAATATCAACTTTATTTAATTTAATATATTTTGTGTTATATGTATTATTTTTGTGTCGATGGGCTTTAGCTGACATTAAATAAATAAATAAAATAACAAATGATATGATATAATAAATAAAAATAATAGCAATGAAATAAATTAACTATTTAATATATTATTGTTAAAACTTCTTTCCCATTTTATAACTTTGTTATTTATAAATAATGATTTAAGCATGCATCTTTTAATTTTCACGCATACAGCCACACTTAAAACTAAGACACCCAGTGCACCCTGTGCCATACTCCTGTATATCGATAATAAAATGACCACAAAAGCGCTCTTAATCTTAATTAGAAATGTAATTAAAACATGAATGAATTAACTATGATTAATCAATATGTCTGTTTTTAATATATATATATATTTTAACAATTGGTAAACACCACACTTAATCGTTAAATTTTTAATACATCCTCTCGCTTGACACACTTAAAATTAAAAATACATAAATTAGAATTGCCAAAGAAATCAAATGATTAATTATTGTGATTCCGTCCAATCATTGCTTAAACAATTATTGCCTAAATCACAATCGTCAACAAATTCCACATGCGTAAATGGAAAATGGCCTTTCCTTCCATTTAGCTCCCCCTCCCACTGCCCATTGATATTCGTTTTGGTCACCTTGATAATATCGCCCACCTCTAGTTTTAATGCAGTCTTGTCGTATGCATTCGGCACACGCGATTGTTTGACACGAGCACGCGCTGGAAGCTTGCGCTGGAAAGGAATGGAAAAAAACAGTGTTGGTAAATATAAATATAAAAGTAAAAAATTAAATATAAATATTAATGTCCTATTATTTTAAACCTTACGCACATTTAAATCGGTCCTCTTGAGGCTGCTAAATTGGCTGGTTGTAGTTACGAAAGCTGGTTCCGCATTGCTGCCACTGGAAATGTTGGAACGTGCAATGCAAGCGCTGATATTTAAACCAGCCGCCGACGTCTGTTCGATGCCATCTTCATCCAACGAGTCATCATACTGCAAAACCAAAAAGGGATGAAAAGAGACGGCAGGAAATCGTCAAACGTTCATGATCAGTTTGGCTTGTGCGTTCGACAAAATTGCATGACCAGTGGTCTGCTCATTCATCAACCAGCTGGACTGCTCGTTGACTTTGTTCGGTCGTTCACTTGCATTGTTTGTTCATTTGGTTTATTCGTTCGATCATTGTTCAACACTACTTACACGCTGCACATACGGCACTGGAATCTGACCAATCAAACCGGTGGAATTGCGTGCTGTCCACCACTGATCCTCATCCTTGCGTATAACGGTTAAAATGTCGCCACGCTGAAATGGCAAATCATCCTGATCCTAAAAAAAGAGCAATTATTAAAAAAAAAATTAAATTAAATATTCATTTGAACATACGCTGCCCAGAAAATCAAATTTGCCAATGACTTTTTCGACTTTCTTCTGAGCTGGACGCTTTAATGGCGTCGTATCCAAATAGTGCAGTGTGTAAAATGTTAACAATTTAGGTAAATTTTCAAATGATTGATCCCCGATGCGATAAACAATTTGTTCCTGCTGCTGCACCTTGTTAATAATATAATTGCTCACTTTCGTGTCCTCTCTGCAAATTAAAAATAAACAAATATGAATATTAATTTTATATATGTATTGTTTTTTATTTATTTATGTTTTTACCTCACACAGAGCACGTAGTCGCCTTCGATTGAGTTGCTATCGCGCACTAAAAAAACACCGCGTTCTCTTTCATTCATTAAGATCTCCGTTGCATCTTGTCGGGACATGGAGCCAAAGTACCAACTGCAAATTAAATACATACACATACATGGATATGTATTATGCTTTCAACAAGTCAACTGCCAGGTTTTGTATGTGTGTGTATTCCAAATGCACTTGAATAATAATCTGCACACACACACACCACATTTATGCTAAAATATCCATTGTCTCCGGTTTTTATTTACCTGCTTCTGTCTGATACATCAAATGTATCCATTTTTCAATAATAATATGCTTAATTAATTACTTTGTATTGTTTGACCAATGCGAGCATAAAAATACACTTAATTCTTTTTTTTTCTTTGTGTATTCTCTTTTTAGTTCTCTTTATGGCTGTGCATTTGGTATCGATGCCTGCTGACTATCGATATTAAAGGCGATAATTATTTACTCGCTTGCAAGTGGGCGTAAAATACATAAAATAAATTATTAAAAATAGTCGATTACAATTTAGTCAGTAAAAAACATATTTGTATTTATAATAAATATATAAATAAAAAAGTTGAAGTCTAATAACTTGCATAGTAATTGCACAAAACCAACGTTTTATATACAATTTTAATCAATTCATTTGCAATCTTAATAAATTGAACTAAATGCAGCGATTAATCACTTACTGAGCACGATAATGTCGCAGAAGGCTTGCAAATCTATCGTCACGGCAGTGACCACTTACACCCATCTATCGATATATCGAACGAACAGCGAAAAAAAGAGCAGCAAGCCGCAAGAGCAGAAAAAAAATCGATACTTCGATTTGTCGATGTTTGTGTTCATCTCTGATGGCTACGCCATTTTGTGTAAAAGAGAAAAATTTTGAGAAACACATAATACAAAAAATAAAAAAACGCGTTTTCTTTGTGTAATTAATGCAATAAAATGTAATATTTGTAAAGTTAAAAAGTGTGTCTGTATAAACGTATTTGAAACGTATGCAAACAGTTAAATACATGTAAACATATGTACATCAAATGCAAGCCAGCCCCAAAAAATGCTGCTGCTGCTGCATACATACGTATGTGTGTGTGTGTGATGTGTGTATGTGTAGAAACTTGTTTGACGTAGGTATACATATGTATGTCAATAGATCAATATATATATATATATATACATATATATATATATGCACCAAATCCACGAAAAATGTGTGTATAAAAATAAATAAATAATTAATAATAATTGCTTTTGCAAACAATGCAAGAATATTTAACGAATATGGATGTGAAATAAATATTACAAGTGTAGGCGTATATGTGTTGGTATGTATGCGTGTGTATGTGCTGCAATTGTTTATGGAGCTTTCTACATGTACATGTATGCTGTGTGATGTATGCTCAATTTACACATATACATATATAATCAATTATGCACACACATTTGTTATTAAATATCTAATATATATATATATAAAGGAGTATTTTTTGGGTCGCATATTGCGCAACTTGAAATGCACTCGCCAATGACAAATATTCGATGTGCGATATTCGATATTCGTTATTGCTTGCAGCAGGAGAGTGCAAAAGAAGAATAAGAAGCCATAAAACAAAACAAAATTGACAGCCGCCAATAGATCAAGTGCTGAAAACTAAAATATTATCGATAAATATTTATTTTACACATATGCTCATAATAATAATTACACTATTATCCAACACTTGCTTTTATTTATTAAGTACCATCAAAAATTACAACAAAGAACAGAAAGTTTCAATTTAAAATATAAAATTTAAATATATAAAAATACAAATAATATTAAAATACAAAATTTGGCAGGCAGTCAATTGATCAAAATTAAGTAGTATCAATACATATTTTTTTACACATAAGCAATTTTATTTACACTATTTACATTAATTTATTATATTGTTAGTTTATTTGTTTTTATTAAGTGAAATTTAAATGTCTACATGTCTACAAGGCAAAGATATTAAAATTATCTTGTTTTTCGCCTACTTTTCCACTTAATAAAATATGTAATAATTACTTTCTCAATAATGTTTTTTCTTTCTTTTTTTATACCAGGTAATAATCACGCCTTTAATGACGCCCACATAATTTTGGATTGTTAGCTGCCAGTTTGTCATATTTAACTAATCAAACAATCGGCTTAAGAAAAATACACTAAAAATAAGTGAACATTATGTCTACAATAAATCGCCGCATTAAAGTTAAATTTCGCAATGCCGAACCAGAAATAACAGCTTATAAAAAGCAAGGTAAGTGAAAGGTTTTAAATAATATAAATATTGAAAATGTAGTATAGTTATAAGAAACTAAAAACAAAATCATAAGACATATACATAAAATATGTAAAATAGATAAAATATAGAAGATATATAATATATACAATATAATAAACTAGACAGAATAAACAAAATATATATGGTAAATAAATTAATATACAAAATATATAAAATAGACAAAATATATAATAAATAAATTGATAAAATATAATACTGTAACTTCCATTTCTATAGACAAAAATCGGATAATACAGTTTTATTTTTTATTTCTTTTGCAGATAGTATTTTGAAATGTATTCGAAGCAGCACCAATTTCAATCCCGATCACGATCTCGGCCCGGATCGAGGAGTAAATGCTCTAAAGGCCACTACAACAAAATCAACAGTTCAAACAGTATTAAAACAATGCTCTAAATACGAAACCAATCGAGATAAAATGCATTTAGCACCCTCCAGAAATTGGCACTACCAGCAGAGAAATCGTGCAAATTACAATATGTTGCTTGGAGTACTCTTACTACTCTACACATTATTGTTGTGCCTCAATTGCTCAACGCAAGCGATACTCATGCAGGAGCAGGATGGAGTAGGAGGAGTAGTAGTAGATGGTCCTGGTAGTGCCCTAAACAATACGGGTTATCGAAATGGGGCAATTAAAAAGGCAGCAAATGCGACAACAGGTTTGATTGGCAGCAGCTCCTCCTCATCATCATCTGTGGCAGCTGCGGCAAGCAGCGGGTATCTGGATAAACTGGACAATTTGGAGCGCAGTGTGGCTGCTGTCCTCATCAAGGTTGCCTATGGCACCACTTCAACGACCAAACGGAGCATACCCGATAACAGTTATGTTCTCGGTCTGACTACGGTAGCAACGCCACTCTTAACCACTCTCAGGTAAGCAGAAGCGCAACTTTGGACAGCACCTATTTAAAATATAGCTAAGAATAGGTATACTATTATAGATTGGCGACCATCGATACATATCGATAACACGAAAAGCCACAATTTGAAAGATATAGCATTTCAATTGATATATTAAATACAATAAATAGAGTTACTATCGAGCTGTAAACTGTCACAATTTTCCCTGCTGTGCGATTTTTGATATTTATCGATAACACCAAATACCACGATTTTAAAGCTAGAGCCTCCCAATGAAATTTATATACCTGCACATATTATTTATCTATAAACTGTAAAGAAATTCCCCATTTTCCGATTACCGACACCTATCGATAACACAAAAAGCTACAATTTCACAGGTAGAATCCCCAAATTGATATATATATATATATATATAATACATTTAGATATCAATCGGCGCATCAGCCGCAACACAACGCTGGTCGCCATCGCACCTACGAGCTGGACTTGGAGCGAGATCATGCGTTGCCCACCTCAGCGCCCAACGCTGACATACTCAAGAGCAACAATAATCCAACGTATCCGAATCCGAATCGTCATCACAGCAGCAACAGTCACGAACGTGACCGAGAGCGCGAGCGAGAAAGGGACAGGGAGCGTCAACGGCACACAATGCTGCAATACAATTCAACGCCAATGCCCTCAAGTAATTATTATCAATAACAACTAATTCATTTTTTAAATATATATATTTTTGAATAGTACCCAACTTGTTGAAGAAATCCAATGGACAGCCAACGATTCCCATGTATCCGGGTGATATACCTTCTTATTCGCCGCCATCGAGATCTTTTTTTACGCCACCCTTGCCGCCGGAATATCAAAATCCATTCGCGGATAAGCCCACATTACGTGGCACGAATAATGAGGGCATTATATCGAATACGGTGGCATTTAACAATCGTAGACCGATACCGCCGCCAAGTCTAATGCCCGGGCACGAAAGGATTCCGTTTAGACCGCCGGACTTGGCGGCTTCCATAGGAAATACGGCGGAGTCAGGAATTAATACCAATGCTGGCTTAAATGAGACCTATTTGGAGGCCAAAAAGCCCATGGAACGTAAAAAAGCGCTAAATACGCCTTCGCGCAATGAGGCCACCACAATGGAGACCGGCGAAAGAGATACGAGTAATAATAATAATAACAACGAGCAAAAGTTGTCGATGGAGGCGAGCAACAAGGAGGCGAACAAGCGACAGGAAGTGTTGCCAAATATACGCCGTATTTTGGGTTCAAACGGCAAAAAGGGCGATATACCCGCCGTATTGTTGAGGCAAGTGACGCAAAAGCCCAATAATTATGCACAGGCGCCGGCAGCGCCAATTGTGGCAGTGGCAACACAGGCGATTGACAGTGGCAATAATAATGCAGCTGGCTACACTGGCAGTGGCAACAACAACAATAATAATAATAATAATAATAGTGCGGAATCTTCCAGTCCAAATATTAATAAGAGCCGGCAACAGTTGGAGGCTGCCACAAATAATAATCTATCCTCAACGACAACCACAACATCAGCATCATCAACAACAACAACTCCGGCGGCAGCAGCAGCAGCAATTGGTGAGGCAGCTGCCACAAGTTTCACATCAAGTGTTAAGCCCAACTTGCCACCAAATGTGGAAAGAACTGGTGGCAACATTTTAAATGTCTCCCATGTCACCTGGACTTGGGCTTGGAATATACACATTTATCTGTCCGTTGTCCTTTTTACCATCCTGGCCGTTTATTCGCTCTACAAATTGGTCACGTTCAACAAATTGACGCATCTATTTGCGCAATCTTATTTCGTATATATCCATCTGATTCTGATTGCGATATGTGTGATGCGCATTATTTATTTGTGCGTCGATGCATATAATATTCACAGCACATTCCCAATTTTCGCCGGCGAACTTTTACTCAATTTGCCGGCGACTTTGCTAACGGTTGCTTTTGCTGTTTTAATATTGTTTTTGTTTCTAAAATCGCTGAATCATAAAAATAATCGATATTCGGCGCTGGTGCGTCCCTTGACGGTTGTCGTTGGCTGCGGCGTCCATTTGGGTTTGTGCATCACGTTGCACTATGTCGAGTCGTATACGTTGCACAATCATCACATGTACTTTCAGCAGCAGCAGCAACAGCAATTTCTACGTCGTCAGCAAC
This sequence comes from Drosophila anomalipes, assembly GCA_035041615.1. NCBI lineage: Eukaryota > Metazoa > Arthropoda > Insecta > Diptera > Drosophilidae > Drosophila > Drosophila anomalipes. Next base: position 476,364 of record JAWNKZ010000109.1, read on the forward strand.
AGTTGCAGCTGCAACAGCAACATTTGCACTTGCAACTGCAGCAGCAACAACAGTTGCAACAGCAACAATTGCCCGCCGCTAATCCGGCACCTCCCCCCCGGGTACTCTCCCTCATCTGTCAGATTATCTACATATTTATCTGCCTCAGCCTGGGCCTGCTTTATCTATATCTTTATCGTATACTCAAGCGCATTCTGAAGAGTAAATCTCAGAATTATATTCATGGTTATCAGAATCTTTCCTATGCGATTCACATAACGATTGCCAGCGCTTTACTTTTTGTGCTGTTGGCAATCCTGCAAATATTTGGCGCCATTTGCATTTCGACAACGCGTCCTTTGATCCTGAATCAAGCCTCCGACTTGGATTGGCTCCAATGGGGCTATCAATTCTCTTTGCGTCTCATCGAAATTGCAATTATTACGCTAATTTCTTGGGTTACGGGCCTCAAAACAAGCGTTGGCAACAATCCGGGCAATAATCCCGGCGGGGTTGCCTTAAACGGCGATGTGCATGCTACAAATAATTTGGGTCTGTCCGAACGAGAGAAGCACAATCAGCAACAGCATCCATCACAGCATCCACAACATTCTCAGCATTCAAATGTGGCCAATTTTTTTCTGCCCTGCACGTCGAGTTCGAGTCAGGAGCAATTTGACACTGATTATCCGGCGGTATGTAATGCGAACACAAATTTGCACACGTATACAATGCGTACGGGTAAATTGATCTACGATGATAGCTATGCATTAAATTCGCTTACACCAACCGGAGCAACAACAGTCGGCGGAGCAGCCGGTGCAACAAATACCATTCCGGGCGGAATCATTACGGATTATCAGCTGCAGCCAGAGCCTATGTATCAGCGGCCGTACGACACGGGCTCCATGCGAAATCACAGCCACAATCAGGAGTATAACAGCACACGCTATCATCATCATCATCAGCTGCGGCCAGCGACTACCGCGTATTTGGGCAGTGATTATTTGACGGACGGCACCGTTGATCACTATGAGAATCCCAATTTTGATTTGCGTGCCACAACAACAGCAGTAACGACGCTACAAAAGCTCGCCAGTTCCGGTTCCGCATCCGCATCGGCTTCCGCCTCGAACTCCGGGTCCGGTTCGGGTTCCGGTTCGAATTCCGGTTCATCACAGCAACAAATGTTGCTACTGCAAAGCGATAGTTGCTACTCGGAACCGTTGCACGAACCAAATTCCGGCTATGAATTCAACAATTTTGAGCGACCTGTATTCAAAGAGGAACGAGCCGTAGAAAACGCCGGAGTCGTGACCGGAACTATGCACAAGTTGCAAAAGTGCCGCAAGCCGGAACTGGAACCGGAACGTCGCAGCTCGAATTCAACGACGAATTCTTGCGGCTCAACGTCTACGGCGGGCCTGCGTTATCCGGGCTATAATTCCTACGAAAGAGGAGGTAATCATTATAATAATGGTGGAGTACGAAAAAGTGGCACGTTGAGCAACATAGTCAACGGTTCCACAACAGCTCAGACTATGGCTGCAACTGCGGCTCCAACTGCGGCCAATCGAGGACAGCGCTTAAATGGAGCTCAAACTTTGGCGCATGCGGAAAGAACGCATTATTATCAACAACGGAGACAACAAAATCCGGCAAATTTCATAAATCGCGCTGATTACGAGCTAAACAACACTGAAAGAGATCAAACAGTGTTGGTTAACAAACAGCAACAATTACAGCAGCAAAAACAACAACAACAATACAACAATCAACGCAATTCCGAAGCGGATGAAGAAGAGGAGGAGGAGGAGGAAGATGGAGTAGAAGAAGATGGAGAAGCAGAAGATGAAGAAGAGGAAGAGGACGATTTAATGATTGGAGGCTGCAATGTGGAGTGCACCAATTTAATTAATAGCTCGGAGCATTTCGATAACAATTGTAGTTTAACAAATAATGTTTGTCATATGCAAAATAAGCAAAAATTGGCCAAATTTCAACAACAAACGGAGCAGACAGCAGCAAGCGCCCTCCAGCAGCGAGTAACGGCAACAACGGTTGGAGCAGCAGGAGCGGCGAGCTCTAACGCAAAAGAAGCATCCAACGCAAAAGGTGCACTAAGCTCAGGCGCAAAAGGAGGAGCAAGCTCAAACGCAAAGGCAGCAGCGAATGCAAAGGGAGCAAGCTTATGCGCAAAAGGTGCAGTCGCCGCCATTGCTGATATTCACAATAAGAAGCAGCAGCAGCAACAAAGTCGCAATGCCTTAACGCAAATTTGCAGCAATAATATTAACGGCATCGATTGCTAAGCCAGCTACGAATATATATATATATATATATTTCAAATTTGCCGTCGCTTGCTGTTGCCACACACATACACACTCACACACAATTTTTTGTAGTTAATTCGCCACTTTCTACTCTCTTCAAACTTGTGATATACATATATATATATATAAAAAAAAAATTCATATACACATTCACACACACACACTATGTAAAAAAAGAAGCAGCAGAAAATTGTAGTATTCAAAACTCGAATATTTATTATTAACATATATATATATATATATATATATAATTATATATATATCTATATATTTGTATATATTGTAATAAGGTTTGCAAAATGGCGCAAATTGAGTACAAACACACACATACATATATATTACTGCTTAGTTTAAATTACACACACACAGATATGCAGAACTTTAGCTTATAACAGTTTTTGGCAGCTTTCTCTCTACACTCACACAGCGATGGGGACATAAACATTTATGTATGCATGTGTAGCTGTTACTTAACATGCATCAATTAGGAGTAACTGTTAATTGTAAGCAGTATTCTCTGTAAACACACAAGGTTTATTTCTTTTTTATATATAATACATATACATATACATATAAAAAAAAAAAGTTTAGATACAGCAAAGAAAAAGAAATTAATATTAACAATAATGCCAGATCTGCATATGCATTTTTAAATTATTTCAAAAGCGAAAAAACTATAATTTTATATATTATTTTATTTTTTGTACAGTTTTTGTTAATATTTTATTACATTTTTTCTTCACAATTTCACCTTTTAATCTGTTAAAAGTTTAGTTGCCATTTTGCGCCCCACAATTTTTAGAATAATAACTAAAAACAAAGATCGAATAAAAACGTTAAATGTTTAAAAATAAATATTTAAGTCTTAAACTCAAAATAAAAAAAAAAACGTTGAAAACCGTCTGGCTTCAAAGTGTCCATTTCAACATTAAATTCATAACAAAAAAAAGCAATAAATTGCTATAAAAAAATATATAACTGTAAAATAACGCAAATACGAACACACTGCACGAAAAGAAATGCAGCTTTAAAAAATGAATAAAATGTATAGAATTAAATTAAAAAAAAAAACAATTGCTTCTGAAAAAATAGTGTATAAAAAATCACATAATGTTAAAATTCTTAATGCGTAAATAGTACTGATTAGATAAGGCTTTTTGCATTTTTAATGTAAAATTAAAACGATTACAAACGTATATATATAAATATATATATATTCATAGATTAACAATTATATAGGGCTTTTAAGGATGATTTAGGTATCATCGATTTACGAATAAACATTTCTACTAATGCAGAAAATGAAAAAAGCTGAAAAAAACGAATAAAAAACATAAGCAAATTAAATTAAATTAAAATATATATTGATTCAACTATGCGCACTACACACACACACACATATATATATATATATATATATACATATATATATATATATATACATATATATATATATATATGTAACACATGAACACAAAACATTTTTACCATATACGATAATTATGATAATAATAAAAAGCAAAAAGGAATTCCCCTTATCAATATAAAACAAAATAAGAAGATGAAGAGAAATATGTATACATATTAATTGTATAACTGCGCATGTATATGAAACACAATTACTCTTATAATAAAATGACTAAATTACTAAATTTAAAAAAAATAAATACGAAACTTGCTTAATTTAATACCCAAACCTGAAGAGGAATAGACAACACTGGAGTTCTTAATTGAAATTAGACCACAAATTAAAAATAAATAGAGCAAGCAACCGATATATTTTAACGATAAATGTCCGCTATATTTAAAATTGTAAGTTAAACAATACTGGATCCACAACCAAAAAAAAACAAAAGAAATAAAACAGACAATGGATTGAATTTGTCGATAACTGTTAACCAAAATTGCCATTAAGACCCATTAAAGCCGCATGTATTCGAAAATGCAGACGAGATTCCAAAGCATATTTCGAATATTTTTTTCTAAAAAGGGAAAAAAGAAAAATAGAACTGTGATTGATTGAGGGATTGACTGATTGATTGACTTACTTGGTGTCCTGCAGCATGGCTATGGCCAAACTTGGGTTATCGGAGGCGTGGCAAAGGGCAGCTTCCACACAGGCATAGGGTATAATAAACTGATCATCCACAATGTCCACTTGGGCAATGCACTCACGGAAGTCCCTGAAAAAAGTGCTATATTAATTACAGGTTATATATATTAATAGCAACACTCGCACAGAATTTAAATTTAATTCAATTTAAAAAGGCAGGTTTGTTTTGATTGTTTTTTGTTTTACGAAAAAATGTAAGAGATATTATTCTTCATATAAATTGAAAAGAATTGCTAGAGCAGTATTAACTTTAAATAAACATTAAAATATACAAATGAATAATTAATAATATAATTTTCAAACGAATATTTAAAATTAACATTAAAATAATATGCAAAACTAAAGCTGTGCTGTTGCTGTTATTTTTGCCACAACTGTAAATATATATATATTCAAATTTATATATATATATATATTCAAATATATATATATATACTCACTGCAAAGCCAAGCTCGATTTGCCCATTTGAACATAGCAGGCTCCACGCAGCAGCAAACACAGAGCCCTATTATCGGCATGGAAAGGATTATGAACTGATTCGTGGCTAAATCGAGTTAAATCGATCAATTCCTTATCGATAATTTGGAGGATGCCATCAGCCAGATGATAATCCTTGCTGAGGAACTTGAACATGTTCCACAAATATAACAGCTCGATTAGGGGCAGGACGAGTCTCCGATTTTGGCTCTGATAGCGCTCGGCTCGCTTCGCCATAAACTTCTCCATGGGCAGCGATTTGCCAGCGATGCGTTGCCGGCTTGCAGGCACCTCCAACATCAGGGCATCTACGCTCAGCAGGTGCTCCTCTGTTCCCATCATTAGCTTGATGACGGCCAATTGATAGGCGTAGATGGCCCTTGACCAGTTGCTCTGCTCCAGTAACTGGGTGGCATAGAACTGAGCATTGGCCCAGTTCCGTTGCATGCAGCTAAGCCAGAGCAGTTCCCAGTAGCTGAGATAATGGAATTGTGGCCAGGTGTCCTGAGATTTCCATGATCTGATGTACCATGATTCCGCTGCTCGCAGATTGCCCTTGCACAGCTCAATGCGTCCCTTGAAGAAGAGCATCCAAACACCATTTGGATATTTGGTCAGCTGTCCACTCAACATCTCATCGCATTGCTTGAGATCACTTGGCGATTGACGATTGCAGAGCATGGGCACGACCATCAGATGATAGCCGAGCAGGGATAATGCGCACAGTATCTGACGTAGACCATTCTCCTGGTGGCCAGCACGCAAATCATTAAGGCCAGCTAGCTGCGATGGGGTTGGGTGAGATTATTTTGGTGTTTTTTCTATTTAATTACTAATTAATTACAATGTAATTATTCAACCAATTCGATGATTAATTACCATTTAATTATTTAGTAATTCCCATGAATTTACTAGTTGCATTGCGATTTAATTGCTATGTAATTCCACACCTAATTCGAGCATTAATTTAATTACTAAGTAATTACTCACCCTATTCGAGGAGAAACCAATGAACTGCAGCAGTTTAGTGATGCGCACGGGCAACATGGATATCATCAGGTTAAAAGTTCCAATGCCCATATGGACTCCGCTATTAAAATGGTTTCTCAGTCCGGCGGAACTCGCCTCCCATTTGCGATGCTTCATTATCTGGGCGCAAAGTCTGTAATAATCACTAAAAATATTAAGCTTGATCAACCAAGTTTCCTAGTCTCTCTCGCTACCTGTAACAATTGAAGCACTGCCGCACTTGGAGGCTGCCTCGGATCAGCCCGCTGAGATTCTCGTCCTCGATGAAGGTCAGCAAGGCGCTCAGCAAAAGTGCCTCCGCCAAACAGAGTTCGGCATGGCATTCCAGATCGGTGAGTAGATTGAAGTTTTTCTGCAAGTATCGATACTTTTATTATTAATATTCTATTGCTTTTATTATTATTATCTTAGCATTTATCTATTGTTTATCTATTATTAACTTATTCATTTTATAACATATCATTTATTATTGTTATGCTATTCTTTTTCTCATTGTTTATTTATAAATTTTATATCTCATTTGAAAGTTGCATTTAAATTTTTTTTTTCTATTTATTTATTTTTTATAGTTAATTATTTATTATTTGGTTTAATTATTTACTTTTAATTTTATACGTTTTCATTTATATTTATTATTGTTATTAAAATTTAATTATTTACTTTTAATATCACTTAATTTGTAACTTTAAATTGTTATCTATTATTATTATTAGAACGTAAACAATTTCTAGCAAATATTAAAATATAAATACCTTTTTGAAAGTGCTGCCAAGGTATTCCGTTAATGTGCTCTTTTTTCTGAACCGCTGACAGAGTTCGACGCATTTCTTCAGGAGCGCGGAGGCCTCGTCGATGCGTTCAAAGGTGAGAACTGCTTCGAGGAATGCGAAGACAGCGGTTCCCATCGAGTGATAGAGGCTCGAATTGGCAAACGGTCGCAACAGGTTGCGAGCCTCCTCGAACTTGTTGTCAAAGAAATAATTGATGGCAAGTTGCGCCTCCTCCAGCGAAGTACTCAAGTCCATTTCCAAAGGACTCGTCTCCAACTGCTCCGAGCAGGCGTCGTAAAACTCATCGGAGGAGTCCGTTTTATCACTGTCCATGGAGGACTGCTGGTTGAATGCTAAGTAATAAATAAATATAAGTATACGTAAAAGTGTGAGTATAAGTATAAGTATCTAGCTGCATCAAACATGGTCGATCTGCCCGCTAAGGTTGATCACGAAGCGGTTGTGAAGGACGCAACAAACATAGCGCCATCTCTTTTCACCGCCTGCTGCGAGCCTCGCTAAACGGTTATTTACGGTTATGCGTTATACATAAATTTATGTATGTATGTGTGTAGATCGATTTAGCAAGGCAAACACCTGATGTGGCAAATAGCCGGCTTCGTTCGGGGCCACGTTATGCATATATGCATATTTATATATTTTTATTAATTATAAAAATATTCCATATACATATATATAAAAATACCGATTTCTTTTTGGAAAATATAAATAAAATAAATTCAAAAATTTATATTTGTACAACTGCAGTATCAAAAGCTAACTAATCACTGTATCACAATTTTTAATTGGGAAAGTCAGATATAAAATCACACACACAAATATATAAACACAAACACACACATGCAAGCTACATGTTGATTTAGTTGAGTTGCTTTGATTCCGGTTGAAGGCTTTATATTTATATAAATATGTATATAAATATTTGTCATGCTAAATAAATATATAAATTTAACCGTTTTTTTTCTGTGCTTCTGCTTCTTTTTATTTACGTTACTTATGGGACTTCAATTAAATGTTCCATATCAATACACACACGCATACGCACATATGTTTATTCGTGTGTGTGATTGATTGTAGCAGCGAGCAAAAGGAAAAGCTGAAAAACTAAGCTCGTACTAAAAGTGCATATGTATTAGTAGTAGTAGAAGTAGTAGTAGTAGTAGTAGTAGTAGTAGTAGCAGAAGCAGAAGCAGAAGCAGCAGCAGCAAACATTAAGCTTTAAGCTCTCGCGTTGTTCGGTCGTGTTTTTTTATTGTGTTGCCCAGAATATTATTGTAAACTAGATTTTTATTGATTGTTTGCTTGTTTTGTTTTAAGTTACGTGTATATATGCTGTATAGATTTCGTTTTTTCTGCAATAGTCAATTAAATCAGTTTGGCTTTATCTTTTTATCTACAAACGGCGCGATGTTGTTCGTCAGCAGCTTTTCGCAATAAAGTATTTTGTAATCGAGGGAATACGAAGAAAACGTGTGAAAACAAAGCGCAAAACAAACACCAACACACAAGAAAGCACAACACACACACACAGACGCAAAACGCCACTCACTAACATATGCATGTGCGCAGAACAATCAGCTGTGTGTCCAAGACAAAAAGCTGACAGCTGTAAGTTGTGCGCTCACATTAAAAAACAATACGAGAACATTTATAATAATAATTATTGCAAAAGTCAACAAGTAATAAAAAACATTCTAAATAATTATATTGAAAGTTAACAACCTGCTCAGTTCTAATTAATTGTGTACAGAGTACAAAACTGATGTGCTTGACCCTTAAACGTCTAAGCAATTTGTGTTTTCTAGTTGCAAAGTTCAATTTTTAGTTTAGTTTGGCTTAAACTCAATTTTAATCGACTTCCGTTGGCTAATCGCTGAAAAATTTGTGTTCTTTGTTCCTAAGCGCCTTTGTTTATTTTCTGTATCGATGATTTAATTACACTGGCCTTATCACACGCACACACACACACACATATATATATATATATATATATATATATATATATATATATACAGCTGGGGTCAAAATAATAATTCTGCCGCCTATTAAATTAGATATTTATTATCTTCACATTTGTTGTAATATAATATGTAATAAAATATAAAATAATATATTATAAAAATTAAAGCATATAATAAATTCTCAATTTTTTTCTTATAGCAATTATTATAATAATTGAAATTAAAAATGCATAAATAAAATACTAAAATACAATAAAATAAAGATTATAATTAATTCTAAATTCTTAATCTTTCATACATCAATTTCTTATTTTTTAATTTAAATTTTTAACCGGAAATAAGCGTAGAAAGCGCAAAATATGTTCTTTACAGCTATTTTTCTGCGTTGCTTGCAACTAATCTAATCCAAAATAAAAAAGCACATATTATCAATTGGATTGATTGTGGTAATCTTAATTTACAAATTTGCAGCACTTATCGTTAGTATTAGGCAAAAAACCCTTAGTTACCAAAGAGACTTTTGTCGAATTGATCATACAAAATAGCGCGTGTTATTTTTAGTAGAGTTTAGGAGAGAAATATCAGTATTAACTGATTAAACCATTATTTCCAGCAGTGCCGGTAAAGTCGATTAAATGATTAAGCGATTGAACTTTGCTTTACAGCAATTTAGGTGCTCAAAAGTGTTAAGTACGCTTTGATTACATAACAACACTGGTTCTGCTCTGTATCGAGTCTCTTCAATTTTAACTTAGCCCAGTCAATTGATATTTGGCCGTTCTAGTTAAATGACGGCTCTTTTTTTGTTTTGTTAGTTCGGTATTCTATTTCTAATTATATAATGAAATTAATCATTTCATAAATATAAATATACGTATTTACAAATAAATAATAAAGAATAGTATCAAATAATTTATAACATTCACCATCACTCAATAATAAATAATATATATATATAGAAAATATAAATTTCATATAAATAATAGATTTTTATTTTATTTTTTTTACTTTCTTTACAGTGTGAAATCTGAAGGTTGTACTTAAATGCATATTTGTTATTAAATACAATACACATTTAATACACAAATACAAAAAAGTGGAACGCATGTAAACATGACAGTGCTGTCAAAGTATGTGGATCGTATTGCCGAAAAGTATGAACAGTGTGGACTGCCCAAGCAGGCGTTTAGCTATGCGTTGGTGGGAACAGCTCTTTTTGCATTAACCGTTAAGGTAACTGTTCCCTACATCCGAAATGCAGCACAAAACGGCAAGAACGAAGATGACAAGAGGAGGAGAGACAATAAAGGAGGTGGGGGCGGGTCACTCACACCAACCGAAATCGATGAGGATCTAAAATTGGCTGAAGCGGAAAAGTTGCTAGTCGAACAGCAAGCGAAAAATCAAAAATTGCTCGAACCGGGTTTGAATCGGGAATTTCTGAAGCAGCTCGGCATGCTCGTCCAAATAATGATACCGCAAAAGCTCTGCTACGAAACGGGGCTGTTAACCGTGCACACCCTGTGCCTCATTTCGCGCACCTTCCTCAGCATCTATGTGGCGGCGCTAGAGGGCGCCATCGTGAAGTTTATCGTCCGCAAGGATGTCAAACAATTTGCACTCGTACTGCTCAAATGGTTTGGCATCGCCATACCAGCGACCTTTGTCAATTCCATGATTCGTTTCCTCGAGAGCAAGTTGGCGTTGGCATTTCGGTAAGTAATTAGGGGGCCCCACCATATACAGGGTGTCAAAGGTTTACAGACAAAAAAATCTAAGAAAAAATGCATCTCAGATTTGGCTTATAAATTCTGGAATTGGCTATTCGCACAGATTAAGAATATTCTATCTTATAAATATCTGCCTCTTTAATAATAATAATAATAACCAATATATTATTGATCAACTGTAGAAATTTCAATAAGATCGGTTGACAAACAAGCAAGTTATTTATTATTATTATTATTATTATTTTTTTAATATATTTTGACTTTATTTGAGTTATTTGTGAATGCGAACAAACCTTAAATAATTATTTTAATTAAGTGTTTTTTTGCTTGCATTTCTGTGTTTCGTAAACTGTTTAATATTAATTTAATTTAATGTAATTATATTATTTTATTTAACTATTTATATATTATTTCTAGAACACGACTGGTGCGTCATTCATATCGCTTGTATTTCAAAAATCAAAACTACTATCGCGTATCGAATTTAGATGGCAGAATTGAAAACGCTGATCACAGGTGAATATATATCTATATATCTATATCTATATATATATTTACTTGTATATTTATATTTGTTGTAGACTTACCGAGGACATTTCGGTGTTTGCCAGCTCTGTGGCCCATTTGTACAGCAGTTTGACAAAGCCCTGTTTCGATCTGATGCTAATTGGCCTGGCTCTGATGCGCTCCTCCCAAAGAATGAAGGCCAACATTTTACTAGGCAATTAGTGCTCTCAATGCTTGTCCCTCTCCTAATTATTTGAATAATTGTTTTTCGCTTCTCCCTCTCGCAGGCCCCGCCCTATCTGTCAGTGTTATTGCACTCACGGCGCACATCTTGCGCATTGTCTCGCCCAAATTCGGACAACTGGTCTCCGAGGAGGCGAATCGCTACGGCTACCTGCGACACATCCACTCCCGCATCATTACAAATGCCGAGGAGATCGCCTTCTACGGCGGACACAAGGTGCATATATATATAAATGACAATTGAATTTGATTATTTTCGTTTTACATGCCTTATATATGTATATATTTATATATATATATATATATATATATTCTAGATGTAGATAATTTTAAGGTAAGGCATGCAAAACAAAAATAATCAAATTCAATTGTAGTCTAAAAAACTACAGCATTTATTTTATTATATATTTATTTAATTATCTATGTTTTTATTTATTTAGGTATTTATTTATTTATATATTTATTTATTTATATATATACATGTTTATTTATGTAAGTTATGCATTATTGTTATGTATTTAATTGATATTTTTTTATTTATTTAAATATTTATTGATTTAACCTTTTTATTTATTTATATATTTAATTATTTCTAATTACATTTCTAATTACTTGTCCGCTTCAGGTTGAGCTGCAGCAGCTGAGGCAGGCTTACAATCGTCTGGTGAACCAAATGAATTCAATATTCAGCCAGAAATTGTGGTTTATAATGTTGGAGCAGTTCTTCATGAAGTATGTGTGGTCTGGCACGGGCATGGTCATGGTATCCCTGCCCATCTTAACAGGTGCAGCTGTAAACAGTAACAGTAACAGCAGCAGTACCAGTAACAGTAATAGCAACGATTCTAGTATTAGTGAACGCACTCAATATTTGACAACAGCGCGAAATTTGCTAATTTCTGCAGCAGATGCAATTGAGAGATTGATGTCATCGTACAAGGAGATTGTTGCGCTCGCAGGATACACGTATCGTGTGGCTGGCATGCTGGATGTCCTCGAGGAGACAGCCCAGGGCATCTACAGCAAGGCTACAGTTGTCGAGCACAATGATGAGATGAATGGCATCATTGAGTTCAGAGATGGCAGACCAATTGCCAAAGGTCGCATTATCTACACAGATGATGCAGCGGGGCAGTTGTCCGATATGATTAGTCTGCGCGCGGTGCCCGTGGTGACACCCAACTGTGATATTGTTGTGCCAAGCTTGTCTTTAACCATCGAGCCAGGCGTTCATCTGCTAATCACCGGTCCCAATGGCTGTGGCAAGTCGAGTCTGTTCCGCATCTTGAGCGGCTTGTGGCCGATCTATGCCGGGGAGTTGCACATACCACGTCCGATTGAGAACAAGCCGTGCATGTTTTATATACCACAACGACCCTATATGTCCATCGGCAGTCTCTGCGATCAGATCATATATCCCGATACGCGCGAGGATATGAAACGCAAGAATATCACTGACAACGAACTCATGGATATCCTCAAAATGGTCTGCTTGGAGCACATTGGCCAGCGGTAAGCAAATTTATAAATGTTAAATAATTAATAAATATTTACTAGTTTGCTTTCTATATTTCTATGTCTAATTATGTGTGTATTATGTATGTATTTATTTTTTACTTGTGTATTAATTAATTAATTTATGTATTTATTTGTTTATTTATATAAAGTCAGCTAAAGTCAGTTAAGAAAAGGTATTTATTAAAGTTAGTTACAAATAGTAGCAAATAAATTCAATATAATTAATAATTAAATAATTATAATTTAATATTGAAATTTAAATGAAAAATATAAGAAATATTTACAAATTTACTTATTTATCTATGTTACTTATTTTTCTACATAAACTATTTCTATATCTATTTCCAATGTGTATTTGTGTATTTATGTATTTTTTTATTAATTTATATATATTTATTTTTAGTGATGGCTTCGATGTGGTGCGCGATTGGAAGGATATTCTGTCGGGCGGTGAAAAACAACGCATGGCTGTCGCTCGTCTCTTCTATCACAGGTGCGTATCTTATATATATTATATATATATTTTATATATTCTACGATTCATGTTTGCAGACCCCGCTATGCCCTGCTGGACGAGTGTACGAGTGCCGTTTCCATCGATGTGGAGAGCTCCATTTACGAGATTGCCAAGCAAATGGGAATCACGCTGCTGACAATCACACATCGACCCACTCTCTGGTAAGATAAGATTTTATAATATATGTATTTGATTGTTAGATAATTATTTGCAAGCAGAAACTCCACTTTGATATACCCTGTAAAAAATTATGAGTTATTCGGCGCTTAGCTAGAAACTGAGCACCTCAAAAAATATATAAAAAGACTGATCAAAAATAAATAAATAAATTTAATATTAAATTAAATTAAATAAATAATATATAAGTTAAATAAATAAATAATATATATTACTATATATTACTATATTATAGTTAGTTGAAACTAGATCACTATAAATATTTTTCTATTGTATTTGTATTTGTGTATTTTTATTTTTATTCTAATTTTAGGAAATTCCACACACATATTCTTGAGTTTGATGGCCAAGGAGGCTGGCGATTCAGAAAAATGGATCACAACGAGATGCAGAAGGAGCAGTTCATTCACTAATATACCCCATATTAAGTATTAAAATAAGCATCAAGTGAAACCTGAATAAAGACTATAAAGATACAAATTAATGTGTTGTGGATTTATTTTAGCTGGTTTTTAAAATTGATGAATTTTAATTTAATAAATTTTTAATTGATATAATGCCTTACAATCGCAAGGATTCATTCTATCAAAATATGGCAAACAAAATTAGAACATTCACAGATCCCATTCAAAGTTGTTTTTGATAAATATCGATTATCAAAAATATTGTTTTGAAAATAAAAAACTTGCTCTTTCAGTTCATACGACTTTTTATATATATATATATATATGTATATATATTTGTTTGTTGATTCGTTTACAATATACAATATGTGTGTTATACAATAAGATTCACAATAACCTCTTAAGTTAAATACTTTTAAGTATTTGTCATATGATTTTTGTTTTATTTTTGTTTTTGGCATTTATTTAAAAACATCAACCATGCGTAGACAATTTGAGTTTTAGTTCAATAAAATTAATTTGGAACATGTTATATATATATGTGTATATATATATATATAGGTATAGTATATAGTATATATACAATATATATACAATATATATGTATGCTAAAAATGTTTTATTTATTGTCCGGAACTCACAACTAGAGACTTATTGTCAATTGTTTATGCATATTTATAAATATGTATTTTTTTAGGATGTTATACTACTAATTTTTTAGTGTTTTGTTTTTTTGTTTTTTTTTTGTTTTCTATACAATGTGAAGTACAATAACTAAATAACGTTTAATAAAATCAGGCATACTTGCAATAATTGATATTCATTTTGTATTTAATACTCATTTCATAAATATTACACATGGATTTTTAGCAATATATACAGCTATGTATATATATATATATATATTTATGTAGTTGATTAGTACACAATTATTAGTCTCTCATAATATAGGTAGCACAAGTACTTTGGGTAAGTTCGATATGTTAAATTGACATTTATATAATATATATATATATATATATATATATATATATATATATATATTTATACATATATCATATATATATATTCAGGTATGTAAATTAGTGGCCTTTCCTGAATCTAATTAATGGCATAAATAAGAATAATAATAATTTAATAAACATATATAAATATTTAAACTGATAATAAATTATTAGCCTTGGTATTTGTAAACTTTATCAAATTAATTATAATTATAAATTGATGATTTATCTGAAATGACTAAAGAAAAATATATTAGAAAATATATATATATATAACATTTTTAAATTGAGAAAAGATATATTGTGTTATATATATATATATATACACGAATAGTATATATATATGTATATATATATATATATGTATATATATATATATATATGTATATATATATATTTTAAATGAGTTGGTTTATTTTTTTATCATCAATTTGATTGTTTATTTTTTAGGTCTTTCAGTTTTTCGTGTTTTAAGTTCAGGCACAGTTTAGATTATAAAAATGTGTGTGTGTGTGTGTGTGTTAGTTAATGACTAGCTAATATGTATTGATCGTAGAATTGTATTTTTTATGCCATATTTAATTTATTCATTCAAGTTGCGTTTTCATTTCTGATGATTGTTTTATTTTGGAAGCATATATATATATATATATATATAATGCCCGATTAGCTGCAGAGTTTTATTTGGATATCATTTTTATTTATTTATTTAATTGTGCACTCCAAAAAAAGTACACAATTTAAATTAAAGCTAACAATTTAACTAAATAATAATAAATAAAATAAATAATTAAATTTGATGTGAATTGATTTTCAGGAATTTTTATTTTAATTTAATAGTTTATAGTATTTTTTTAAGTATAATAAAGCTGTGAATTTATTAAAAAAGCCGCGTTTCAAGTTTTAAGTAAAATAAAACCAAATAAAATGAGCTTAATTTAATAATTAAATAGAGGTATGTATTTAATATATATTTATAATAATTTATAAATAAATATTGTATGTACAGACAATTTCACATGATCTTTCACAGCAATTAGGAGGTACTCGTGATATAGTTTATTTAAAAAAAAAAAAAAAAACTATAAAGCAAATAAATAACAACGGCCCTGGAAATATCTATATATATTATCAGAATGAGAAACTGATATATATATATATATAAATATATTATGTATATATATATATATACATATATATATAGATATAGTTATATATATATATATACATATATATAGATATAGATATATATATGTGCGAAATTAGTACGACAGCAGTCGATATTTATGCAAATATGAATATTACATATTAGATTTAATTTAGGTACTCTATACTCTATACCATATATATATATATATATATTTATATATATATTAATTATATTCTAATTATTATCTTTTTTGAATTGACAACCGTTGCTCCTGTTCATTAACTTGCTGTATTTACATTTGTTTTGTTTAAAATTAAATTAAAAGTACAAAAAGAAATAAAACAATACAAGAAACTTTTTCTATTTGTCATTTCGAAAACAGTTGAAATTTAATATGCAGCATTATCACAGAAATCAAATTCGTATTGATTCGATTTCTGTTCGGGAGCTTTTTCAAATTTATTTTTACTTGTTTTAAATTAAATTTAAAGTACAAAAAGAAATAAAAAATAACAGAATATTTTTCTCTTTGTCATTTTGAAAAGAGTTTAAATTTAATATGCAGCATTATCATAGAAATCAAATTCGTATTGATTCGATTTCTGTTCGGGAGCTATATCTTCAGCCTCAGCCAGATCGGCCAGATCGTTGTTACGCAAGCCGGGCGCAAAAAGACTCAAATAATTCTCATTTAAATTGAAATTTTGAATTTGATTTTGATCGTGTTGCAAATTGGCCAATTTGCGAGTGTTGCGTTGAAAGTAATCAATTGGTGAATACTGCAATAAAGAATTCAACATTTAACACAATAGATAAATGTCCATGAATTATAAATTTGAAATATATTGTTTTTTTTTGTGTTACCTGTTTTAAAAGCGAACGATTTCTTTCCCTAAAATGCGATTGTCGATTCGGATATGTTCTCGTTATGCCGATAACGGCCTGATCCCGATCCCGATCCGATAAATCGCCCAGATGGCTTTCTGTGGCCGGTATTCGAATGCGAGAGTTGACTTTTGACATCTTCCTTCCCTTCCCAGTGCCATACGGAGTGGAACCAATGCGTCGCGTCGATGCACGATGGCCTCCACTGTGCTGTATCTGTCCTCCTCCTCCATTTCCATTTCGATTACCATCCAGATGTTGTATATTTGCTATGGAGACACGCTCATCGTTAACATACTGATTGCCGCCACTGTCCGGACTCCGATTCTCATCCATCAGCAGTGAGTCGCCTTCCCGATTGAAGGGCACCTTATACGACGATTGAATACTGAAAAGAATCGAATTTATTACTACCATTTACATACTTTATGTGTATAAATAAATGTATTTTTGGAGAAGCGAATTAATTATTGCTATTTACATATTTTCTATGTATCAATATATATATTTTTAATTACAAATAAATGCAGAAGAGTGTTAATTATGAAAGCAAACTGCAGAAGCTAATTAGTTATTTAAATTTAAATATTTTATGTATAAAAAATAATATTTGAATATAAATATATATATTAATATAAATATATATAAGCAGTGAATTAATTATTAGAATTTCCGCATTTTCTATGTATATAATAAAATATAAATAAAGAAAAAGCCGAAAAAATGAATTTAAGAAAGTACATTTATATTAAATGTTTTAATTTAAACATATAGTTTCTTACTTTTGAGCATTTTGAAATTATACATAAATAGATAAATAAATATAGATATTTGATTTTTACTTTTGCCCATTGGCGATTTCCTTGAGAACCGCTGCGCGGGCAGCAAGCTCCTCGGCACGCCGCTGCTGGGTCAGCTCCTTGGCCCGTTCCGTCCAGATGAGCTCCTTGAGCTTCTGAAAACTGCCCTGGACGGCAACCGAATTAGAGTTTTGACTGCTGCCCGCAATTGAGTGTTCCTGAGGAGAGGAAGAGGCGGAAGAGGAGGAACTACTGCTGCTGCTGGGCACCACGCCAACATATCTATTTTGGCTGGGGCGACGTGGCGATGCGGTGCCCGTCGTGGCTCCTACACCGGAGGGGCGCACCTCGGCACCGTAGAGCCGGGACGCCTGTCCGCCCGCACTCGGACTGACATCGATCAGATGCCGCTGACGCTGTTCGAAGGCGACACGCTGCGGAATTATTGGCTCCCGGTTGACAACGCGGCCAAACACGGGCGAACGAGCACGTTCCCGGGCACCCATGCGAATCCTGTCAAGAATTTAATTAATTTCATTGATATATATATATATATATATATATATATATTTATGTGAATTATTTATATACAGATACCACTTTCTACTATCTCATGCGAATCCTAGCAATTATATATTTATGTAATTTAATATTTAATATATATATAATATATATATATATATATGTATTTATAGCTATCCTATTATTTAATTATATTCTTTAATATTAAATCCTGGGCATTATTTAATTATTATTTAATTCATATTTATATATACAATTATATTTATATTTATTTATTTGGATTATTTAATATATACATGTACGTATCTACTATCCCATGCGAATCCTAGCAATTATATATTTAGTTAATTATATTTATAATCGTATTTCTATTTAATTATAGTAAAAAATACATATATATATTTATATTTCAGTACTTACGAGCCGAGCAATCGTGAATTGGAGTAGAGCGGTTCCCATACATTATAAGTGAATGGATCGCGATATGTTGGTATTTCATTTGTGATTTCCGCGGCCCGAGATTGTCGCTTGGAGAATCTGAATTTGTTTATATAAATTTTATATATATTATATATTATATATTAGATATATATATGTATATATATATATATATATATATATATATATATATATATATATATTCTAAGCTCACATCC
Organism: Drosophila anomalipes; assembly: GCA_035041615.1. NCBI lineage: Eukaryota > Metazoa > Arthropoda > Insecta > Diptera > Drosophilidae > Drosophila > Drosophila anomalipes. Next base: position 495,161 of record JAWNKZ010000109.1, read on the forward strand.
ACATGGCTCGCAGCTGCTCACAGGTTGGCTCCTGTGCACTCAGAGGAAATGTTTTGGGCACAAACACTTCGCCCACATTCACATTTGTTGTGCGCTCCTCGCCTTTGACCAGTTTGCCACCGTCCCCATTTCTTTGGACACCATAGTCGACGTGGCTGCGTCCATTTAAAAAGTTGCCACTGCCATGTGTCGCATAAACGAAGATGACCAATATGTACATGTGCAGATATGTGTGCTGTAAATAATTCAATAATAATATTTGAGATATATCCAATAAAATATGTATAAAGAAAAGTCTTCGGATTTTATTTAATTCTTATTTAATTATTAATTTAATTTTTTATTACTAAACAAGTCATTTTCTGTTCTTTTCTGCTACACAAAATTCGTGTAAATATAAATATATAAATATAAATATTTTTAATTTATTAAAAAAAAAACAAATAAATAAAAGAATAATTAATATATAAATGATAAATATACAAATAAATAATTTAAATACGCCCAGAAATCTTATAAATATTTCTTAGCTTATTAATTCAAATATAAATTTAAATATTTAATTATTTTTAATTTAATGTAATTTTTTTTCTTTGTATTTTGTTTTTGCTGCTAATAGTTGACATTAAATAATTAAATAAATCTATAAATGTAAATATATATATATATATATATATAATGCATATATATATATATATATATATATATATATATATATATATATATATATATGCATTTTTATTTTTATAGTTTTTAATTATTAATTTACTTACCATACTGTTGTAACAAAACATATTTGACAATTGTCTAATGAAAGTCCCGAAATGCGTTTAATTCAGATAACGACCCTCAATAAAATTTGTTGAGCTGTTAACAGATATGTTTCTTTAAATATGTTGATTTTATCTATATATAAAATAAAATAGACAACATAAATTAGAAATTTATTAAGAGAACTCCTTAGCTTAATTATAAACTACAAGGACATGCAATTATTAGAGGAGCATAAAAGTCAACAAATCGAAAGTGATTAACTATTAATACTATATACTCAGTTTGGTGCTCTTTCAATTTGTAAGTGCTATAATTAAGTCACCTAAAAAGAAATATTTTTTATTTTTACCGTAGCCATTTGATTGATTATATATATATATATTTTTATATTTTTTTTATATTTTTATAATTCTTAAAAACAAATTATGAATTATGTATCTAAGAAAGTACCTGAAAAAGTACCTATTTACTTGTTGATTTTGTCTGATTGCTTATCTATCTATCTATTGTTCAGTTAACTTAAAAAAAAAAAACAAATCAAAAAAAAAATATATATAAGTACATATTATTATTATTATTATTATTATTATTATTATTATTATTATTATTATTATTATTATTATTATTATTATTATTATTATTATTATTATTATTATTATTATTATTATTATTATTATTATTATTATTATTATTACTATTATTATTATTATTATTATTGTTATTATTATAATTGTGCCTTTGCTTTGTACAATTTGTAATTATTGGTGCAGGGTGCGGGACAAACAAATATTGGTGCGCTTATTTCAAAACGTGAATTGAATTGAAATTGAAATTGAGTTTTTGGTTTCATTTACTTTTCTGCGGTATTTTGAGTGACAAATGGCAAGAAGCGGAAGAAGAAGGGAGTCGTTCGTGAGTGTCGCCACGGTTAGCCTCATTTTACCGCTATTACCGTTAGCGTTAGTATTATACCTGGGTTGCGACGCCATTTTTCAACACTGTTGGGTGGGAACCAATGGAATATGGAATTTTTTTTATACAAATCTTAATACTCAAAAAAAAAGAGTATATAATATATTAAATTTAAATGAAAATGTACATAGTTTTAATTAAATGTATTTATAAATTGTAAATATATATAATTATAAATATATATAATTTATAAATATATTTATTTAATTTGTATTTTTAATAGTAAATTCGTGTTTTTCTTGCATACTTTTTGGCTGCTCTTGCAATTTATGTATACACAAACGCCACACACACACATACAACACACATACACTTATATAAGTGGGCCATTCAGAAATTATTCATTCAGACTTAACAGCTTTTGTATGTATACACCACACACATACATATGTAAAGTTGTCTACGCGCTGTAATGTTAAACTGCACTCAACACACACGCAAAAGAAAAAGGGGTGGGGGCAAAAGCTTAGCTTGCCAAATTCACATTGAAAATCAACTCTCATTCACAAAGTTGCGCAAACACACACATGCACGGACATGTCTCTATTTTTGTATGTATTTTCGTTTTAGGCTTAATCGACCTAAATATATACACATACACACGCACACACCCACACAAGAAGTATTTTGTCTTTTAACAGCCTACTTACATTTCTTTTACAGCCTGTTTAATTATAATTTTATTACATACAATATATATTTTTTGCAATTGATTTAAAACTTTTTTATTTGTTAATTACTCTTCTTTTTATTTTTTTTTATATATATTTTTTTTATTTGATTTTTGTAAGACTATGTGTGATATGAACTTTACCGACGCGCGACGTAAACTGAACTAAATTTTGAAATAGAGCAAAGAGAGTTGAAGGCTGCACTTGAAACGGCGACGGCGACGGAACAGCATCCACAGCGCAGACCCTGGGAAGAAGCTGCTCAGCTTCAAAGCTTTGCTTTCCTTCGTCACGAAAAGCTTCGGCTACGCGCTTGTCTAAATCTTTGGCTGAGCGTACGTGGGCGTAGCTATATGCTTTGTATGTATTTGCATTTGCATGTATGAGTGTGTTTGTGTGTGTATATATGTGTATACATAGGTAAACATGTGTGCGCACACATAGCTGCGCCATGAATGAAATTTGTTGCTGACGCTTTTTTTTTGGCAGCCTAGCCTGGAATTTCTAGCGCTCTCTGTCCCGCTCTCGCTGCTCTGTAATGAATGAAAATGCGCTGGGCAAATGTCATAGTTTAATAAGTAATAAGTAATGGAAGCTTATAAATATGCGCATATTAAATATATTTAAATTTATAGCTCATTTCAAAAGTTGCTGCCATTTACATTTTATAGAAGTCTGCATACATACAATGTATACACATGTGTGTATACGAACCTTAACGAAAGGATTTGCTGCTTCGTTAAGTAAAAGCTTTTAGCAAAGGCAATATATAGACAGATATGTATTAAAAGCTGCTCACCTCGCTGAACATGTTTCAACTTGTTTGTCTGTGTAATTGACCTAGCAATATTTGAATATAATTTATTAAACATATAAATTATTTGCAATCAAATTTAAATTAAATAAATTGATTTGATTTCAGTGTAAGGACAACACCAGCACTTAATATCGCAAGCGCTAAGCAATCGATAGGACACAAAGTAATCGATAGTTAATTGCTTCTTCAGTTAACAAATCAAATACCAAATAAATAATTCGGGATTTTTTAGTACAAAAGCAAGCAACTGTTTCTTTTCTTTTGGGCAAATATATTAAAAAATGTCGGATAAACAATTAATAAATGTCCAAGCAAAGAGCACATAAATTGTTAGCCAAATTCTTACTAAATGTTGCACTTTGAAAAAACCTAAAAACGTAAACAGCGCAACCAACAAATAAAAAAAAACACCGAACAAACAATAAAAAAAATTGTGTGGGTAACAAAAATATTGATTTTTGCATCTTTTTATCCTTTTGCGTGTGGGTGAAAAATATCCAAATGAATTTCTTACACATTCAAAATGTTTTGAAATGAAAGTGAAATTGAAGAATTAAGTGATTTATTTATTTGAATATTTTATCTAAGTATCTAAAAATGTAAAAAATTCACACACACACATAGCAAATATATCTGTGCGTGTGTGTGTATCTGACAAAATGTGTATCTCATGAAATCAAATTTACACAGCCCACACCTACACACATTATGCATGGGTATTTGTGACTGCATTGGATTAACGAATCTGTCTTTAATTTCTGGAAATCTATGCGATAAAAATAAATATTAATTGTGATGTAATTTTCAGTGATTTAAAAGAAGATTACAAATTACATTGGCCTTTTCATAAAAATTATTAATAACAATTGAAACATTGAAATTAATAATTAAAATGAAGAATAAAAAATTACAGCAAATAAATAAGGCTTATTTTGTAAAAACAAAAAGTGTTAAAATTACAATTAATAATTAATAATAATAATTGAAACAATTTACAATTATTAATAATAAATAAAAAATTACAGCAATAAATAAATGACTTTTTTAGTGACCAAATTGTAATTAATAAAATAAAAAATGAATAATTACAGAAAATAAACAAGGCCTACTGGGAACATCCATTAACCCTTATCCAGCACTATGATGCCGAATTGTCTCCATTTGGGTCTAATTCTGAGTGTTTTGCTCGGTTTTGCGGCATCCACCAGCGGCAATTCCAATGAAAATGAGGACGAATATTTAACACAACGAGGTGCGTTCAATTAGTTATATATATAATTATATAATTTTTAGTTATTTAATTTTATATGACGATGTGTGTTTCATTATGTATTTATTATTATTATTATAAATACGAATATATAACACAAAAACTACGAATATTTAACAGAACGAGGTGTGTCTTTATTTAGTTTGCGTTTACTCAATCAGTTATTTATTATTATTGTTGTTATTACTATTGTTTTAATTTGTATTTTTATTATTTGATTAATATTTATTTTTACTATTTGCTATGTTGTTTTAATTTAGATTTATTATTTTCCTTTTTTAAAAAATTCATATCTAGTTTTATTAAATTTGGATGTTTAAAACCTTCTTCTTAAATTAGTGTATTACTTTTAGTTCATATTATTATTAGAATAAATAAATACTAAAATAAATAGATAATATATGAAATAAATAATAAGTAAGTAAATAAGAATATCTATGTAAATATAATTCTACTGTTGTTCAGTCAAAATAATTTGTAATCGTTGTTATTATATTTTTATATTCTCACAAAACAAAATAATAATCGAATAATTTCAGAATATATATTGGAAAAGTCGTACCACGGATTGATACGTGAAAATGAGACGCTGGTGGAAATAACGCCACTGATTAAAGTTGACGAGGAGAAAATATGCAATTTTCGCATATTAAAAAAGCCATATCATGAAATACCATTCCAGGTGAGATCTATATATATATATATATATATATATATATATATATATGCATTTGCCTATCGATAATTACCAATCGATATTTACAGATTGAGCTGGTGAACAATTTGGGCATTTTAAAGGCACGTCGCACTTTGAACTGTGAGAAGCGAAAGAGTTATCATTTCGAGATAGTGGCGATTTACTGCGATGGAACACCCTCAAATCCGGCCAATGTGCATATCACTGTTATCGATATCAATGAGTATGCGCCGACATTTCTGCAGCCCTCGTACGTAACCGAAGTGGACGAGGGAAAGCTCTACAATGAGATAATTCGTGTGGAGGCAACGGACAAGGATTGCACGCCACTCTTTGGGGATGTGTGCAAATACGATATATTGAATAGCGATGAGCCGTTTACAATCGACAACGAGGGCTCCATCAAGAATACGGAGCCCTTGTCGCACAAGATCTCCCAAAATCACATCCTGTCCGTTGTCGCCTTCGATTGTGCGATGAAGGAATCGATGCCCATCATGGTCAGCATCAAGGTGCGACGCGTCTGCGATGCTAAGTTTTTAGGCATACCCGAGCGCATCGATTATACGGTGAGTATCGATATCGATAACTGTTTAAATCTGAGCACGACCAGAAAGCTTCTTTTTTTCGCGTTGTCTTCATTCACTTTGCTTTTAACGAAACAATCGTTAATCTATAAAAAGCTCAAGGCTTTTAAGCTTTTTTCTTTTGATTTCTCAAGCTTTAACCCAGTTGCGACTGCTCTGTCAAACATTAACCATTAGTATTTACTGCCTTCGCTTTCGATCGCTCTCTCGAACATTAACCCTTAGTTGCCTGGCTAAGTATTTTCTTTTCGCATATCAAGCAGCTTTTGTACGCCTCTTACAAAAGCTGTCTGCTTTTTGTAGTCATTTTGTTAGCATTTAAAATCGAAGGTGGTGAGTAAAAAATATTAAATCTTTCTTATATTCTATATACAACTTATATAACTAAATACACTGAAAAAAGCGCAGCTGTTTGTTTCTTATGTGTACATATGTATATTATTCAATCATGTATAATTACCTGTAGTCTTGCAGCACTGAGAGCCTGCAGATATCGATCGAAAGCTATTGTTAATAGTTTTTCATTATCGATAATATAGAAAGGATTTTCTTACGTGCAACAGTATATTTTAACCTATAAAATATGAAATAAATTAATAATTATAATAATTTTTGTTGTAGTCTGGCAGCACTGAGAGCCTGCAGCTGTTCCCCAATGCCCACCTGGATCTGTGCAACATTTTGTGCAGTCCCGATGAACTCAATATACACGCAGCAGTCGTACTCAAGGTGAATTCTATTAAATGACTATTATTATTTGTATAATACTTTCGTTTTTACTCACTCTTGCAACGCCGAAAGACAAAGCACATATCCTTTGGCTGCGATCGCGACATCAGCAACTGCACAGCGAGCAGCAAACTCAAGGATTTATTGCCACGCGCCGCGGAGTGGACAAAGGAGCTGAGCTTCGACGAGGGGCCGGAACCCATTTTCCACTTTGATGGCAACGCTGGCGTGGTGCTGCCAGACAGTCTGATTGGCCGACACGATTTCTCGCTGCACTCCTTCAGCATTGTGAGCGTCTTCCGACACGCCAGCCAAAGTCCACCGTTGAACAAGCACGTCAAGGAGCACATCCTGTGCAGCGCCGATGACCACAAGATGAATCGACATCATATGGCGCTCTTCGTGCGCAATTGTCGATTGATCCTGCTGCTGCGCAAGAATTACAACGAGGGCGACTTGAACATCTTCAGTCCGGCGGAATGGCGCTGGAAGATAGCGCAGGTCTGCGACAATGAGTGGCACTATTACGTCATCAACTACGTGGAGCAGTCGGGCAAAGTGGAGCTCTTCATCGATGGGGTGCGCTTCGAGAGCTCCGTCGAGGATCGTCACGCCAATCCGGAAGTCATCGACGATTGGCCGCTGCATGCGGCGCACGGCGTTAATACAACGCTCTCCGTCGGCGCCTGTTTCCAAAGCTCCGAGAATCGACTGAAGCACGGATTCCTCGGCGATATATCCATTGTTAAAGTGGCCCTAAATAATATACTCTTGCCGGCGGACATTAAGTGTGGCACCAGCTGCGCCGAGCACCTGCTGCCCGCCACGCCGGAGGCAGACTCCCCGACGACGGAGCAGGACTTTCAGGTACAGCTCAATGCCAAAATGAATGAGATCTATATTGAGGCGCAGAGCAAGCATAAAATCGAGGAACTCATGCGCAAGATTCAGTATATCAATGTCAAAAAGTCACCCACAATTGGCCGGAGGAATATCGAAGTGAGAACTACGATGATGTGCACCAATCAGAGTGCTCTCCGTCTGCCCACCATCGAGACGTACATCATGGTAAACGAACCCATTCAGACACCAGCTGGCATTCTCCCTGATACGGATGCGGAAAGAGAGACGGATGCGGATACGGATAGAGAGACGGATACGGATTCGATTGTGGATGGGCAGAGGCGAAAACTCGCTGTGGATAAGCTTAAGGGGGAACAGTTTCCAGGCAAGATTGCCATATCAGGTAATTATCATTTTCTGATGCTGTTTTTCTGATCGATAACAAGCTTTTGATAGTGAACAAATGCCTAGAAAGACCTGTTTACATTTCGCTTAAGAGTTATCAATTAGGGACAACTGCCTATGCATTTAGTACTATTATTTCATATCGATAATAAGCTATCGAGCATGATAAACTGCATATAAGCACTGTTTGCAGTGCGATAAAAATTTATCGATAGTGAAAAACTCAATTGAAAGCCTTATTTACAGCATATTGCAAATTGAAACCCTATTTGCAGTTCGATAAAAGAAAAGCTGCATAAAAAACACTGTTTTTGAATCGATTAAAAGTTATCGATTATGATCAACTGTATATATATATATACATAATACAATTATATATAATAATATATTTAATATGATCGATGTGACAAAGTCCGCATAAAAAACTGTTTACTGCCTCTATTTCTCGAGTATCGATAAATATCGATTTACGATAGTAATAAAAGCCATAATTTTAAAGACGCTGTTGGATTTTCTAGATCCGATCGCACAGTTTCACAGCGTATACAAACAAGATAACGATATTCTGAAGGAATCAAAGCTTTTATTCGTCTAACGACGCGACTCATTCGGCAGTCTAAAACGGAGTGTATTGCATGCTATTCTGAAATTAATATTTGAGTACATACGAATTAAAGGAACAATGCAAAACTTAAGATAAGCTAAATAAGAGTTGCCAGATTGTTACATTGCATACAATAGGGTCACATTTGCAATAGACGCTGACTTCTAATTGATATATGACATATATATTGATATGTGATTGATCAACTGAATAAATTTCATTAAGATCGGTTTAGAAACAAGCAACTTATAGTTTAATTTACAACTGACTGTTAACTCACTGTTAAGCATAATGGTTGCTGTTAACTCACTGTTAGGCTGAGTGGATTTTTGTGATGGTGTCTAAATAATTAATTAAATATATTCAGACTTTGTTTGAGTTAGTTGTGAAAGCGAAAATTGTTGAAATAGTTTTAGTTTATTTTAAACTGCATTTGAAATTATTTTAAATTTGATTTAAAATTATTTTATACGTAGCAAGCAAATGAATTCAATTTTTGCAGGCACTCAAAACAAGCTGGTTTCGTATCAGGAAATCAAATTGGGCGTACATATCTTGGACAGAGTTTACATAGGCATCTCCAACAACGATAACAATAATAACGATAATAACATTAATAATAATAATAATATCGGTAATAATAATGATAATAAGCAGAAGGAGAAATTGGATGGCTGCAGTGTGATTGTTTTTCCATCTCTGAATCCGGATCACGAGGAAATTCAAATCGATGGCGACGAATCGTTGTCCTCGACAATGGACATCAGGACGAACATCAACAAGGATGGCGTCGAAATGATTGGCACCGATTCGATAAGCAACTATTTGAGTGTCCTACGCGCACTCGTCTACAGCAATAAGAAGCCGGCCTATTATCTGAATCGCGTCTTCAAATTGTCCTGTTCCCAGCTGAGTTCCCAATTTAAAAGCGTCGAGTACACGCTTACTTTGACCGTCCTGCATCCGAAGCAATCCTCAAAGACAACAAACGCACCGGGAACACCCCTAACAATCGACGCCGACCCCAATTATCCAGCTGCAGCAGCACAAGCATCCCCTTATCACAATACCGATCAGGCTGTTCAAGGTATAGACAAGATTAAATCTATATCTATATCTACATCTACATCTTCATCTGTCTAACAACAATAATATAATAATAATAATAATTATATAATGCTGTTGCTATTAATAATTTAAATAATAATAATATATAAATTGTAATATATTTTTAATTGCATCAGCATTAATTTAATATTTAATGATATGAATATATCTATATCTATATTTATATCTATCTAAAAACAATAATATAATAATTATATATTTTTAATGCTGTTGCTATTGTTTTACATATTTATTTATTATAATTTAATAATATTTAATGTTTATTTTAATTTTTAATTGCACCAGCATTCATTTAATATTTATATTACCAATTAAAGTTTTTAATATATATATGTATATTTATTTATTTATATATTTAAAATTTAAATTTCAACTTATTTTCTAAGTGCCAATTTTATTTGTTGTTAATTTTCAGCCTTTTTCATGAAATTGAATTCTTTAATTTTTATATTTATTTCAATTAAATAAATTATGGCTTTTTTTAAATATAATTTTAAAAAGATTTCGTGTGAGACTGATAATAATACTATAATTTGTTATTAGTTGTTAGTTATTATTTAGAATGTATTGTAACTTATTTATGATTTATTATTTTATTAGTTATTCTTTTTATATTTATAAAATCATATATAATATTTACTATTTGTTATTTATTATTTATTACTATTATTATTATCAATTTGATCTATTTAAATTTGACTAATTTTTATTTTAATTTTTTGCAGATACAAAACTCTTTTCATATTCACTGCTGCATACTAATGATATTCAGGAGCCCAAGTCACATGTGCATGCAATTGTCCACAAAGGTATCTATATCTATGTCTATATCAAATATCGGATCTTAAGCTATATCTATATCTATATTTTAGCTGAAGCTTCGCATCCCACAATGCTGCTCATTTTGATATGCGTTTTTCTCGTCATTTTGCTCTGCGGCGTTTCAATTGCCCGACTTAAAAATAACCAAAAGTATTCAGATCATCACCAGCCTTGCCCCAAGGTAAGCAAATGTATACTATACTATATAATATATATCTAATTTAAACAGACTGCCTAATATTGAACATAACTCAGAAATCAATAATTATTTAAGAAAATATAGGGATACGAATTTTAAATTTTATAGAAAAAACAAAAGAAAAAAATATTTAAGAAAATATTTTATTTATGTTTATTTTTTATATAAGTATTTATCTTATTTTTGTATACATTTTATTTATGTGTATATATATATATATCTATTAATTATATATATTTTGTATTCCATTAAAAGGCTGCCGACGAAGGCTTAATTTGGGATGATTCCGCGTTGACCATAACCATAAATCCAATGCAAACAGATGCCGCATCCGAGGAGAGCTCCGATTCAGAAAACTCTGATTCCGAAGATGACGAAGGTGAGCTTGTATAATATATATATAGTATTATAGATAATATTAATATGCTTTTTTATATATTTTAGTTATTAAGGATGGCTTTGCACACATCAATCAGCTGGAATGGGACAACACCAACATGTTTTCATCGGCGAACTAAGCAGGAGCAGCACGAGAATAACGAGGAGCCGATAGGGATATCTTTGAGTGTGTGTGTCTCGTTTATCAATAAAAGATAAAATTAATTATATGTAAATGTGCTTTTACTACATATATACATATACATATATATATATATATATATATATATATATATATATATATATATATATAAATTACACAATCCACTTATCCTACTAAAGTAAACCGTGAATACCCAAGAATAAGCAAAAAAAAAAAAATGATTGGAAATTCACCACATGTACGCATCACATATATATATACACTGATACTGCTACGTATCAGGTATATGCATATAGCTTTCTGTTTGAGAAATGTTTGTGTGTACAGCTAACTAAGTAGTTGCAGCAAGTACTTAGATATTCCTCTCTCTCTCTCTCTCTCTCTATATATATATATATATATATATATATATATATATATTTATATTTATATATATATATATATATATATAAGTTCTACTTGAAGTATAACTAACATATAGTACAATTATACCCAGAGCCAGAGTAAACGCATATTATATTATAATATATATACTTACCTAACACATAAGAGCAAATTAATTCATTGATTTGAGAAATATCCTTGCAAAAATCACCACAAAATGCATGCTTACTTTTCGCAGCTACGCGATATTAAAAAGTATATAGAAGGAAGCACTTCCGTCCCCATAATTAATATAAGTCTCAACTTCTATGCAATTATTTAACAAATAAAAACAATAAATAATTCATGATTCATCCACAAATCAAGCATAAATAGTTTGTATAAAGCAACTAAAACTAATACTATAAACAAAAGCAATTGTTATTATTATTAAACACTAATTAATTGTTTTTTTTTTACGTTTTTAAGATGGAAAGAATTGTCGATTTTAGGAAAAGCCAGGCATATGTTTTGATAAAGGAAATCGGAAATTGGAATTTTTAAATCAATTTATATTTAAATTTAAATTAACGTTTTGAAAATAGAAATAGAACATTATTTATCGGGCTTCAAATCTTCAAACTTGCAAGGGTATTTAAATATTCGGCTTGGCCGAATCGCTGCACGTTTGTTAAGTTGGCAAATGTAGTATTATTGGTTTCGGTGTCAGGGCATCATCATCATTACTTCATTTATATATATATATATATATATATATCGATCAAATCATTTCAAAAACGCTATTTTTATCTTTTATTCATTAAAAAATATATTCGTTAGTTCTAACTCGTCTATAGATCTAAACAGAAAATCTCTTAATGCAAACATAAGCAAATAAAAAAATATCAGTTGTAAGGCCCAAGCAGAAAACCAACCACAAATTCAGCAAAAAATATAAAAGTCAAGCTCAGTACATAAAATACTGTTATTATTTTATTTAATGACAAAAAACAACAACAAAAAATTGTTTTATTTTCGGAATGGGCTCTGAAGATATATCTCAATTACAGCGGATCGTACGAGGATAGCATATATACATATATATACATGTATATATCTATATAAGGAACAAGGACACTTGCAAGCTGTAAATTTTGCCTATTTCCATTTCTATTTGATTACTATCTGGTTCCTATAATAGTTGAAGCTATAAAGCCAGGATCCGGATAAGGAACAAGGACAGGTAAGCAGGTAAGAAATACTCTTGCATTGCAGCTGACATTGTCGCCGTTTTATCCATTTTCTGGATATATATATTTTTGGCCAGTGCTTTCGGCTCATTTAAAAAAATAAATAAAATAGGAGACGCCTTTAAATATTTTCGAAAAATTTTATTATATAACCATTTAGTGATACATATCTTTTGTATATATTTTTTATATAAAGTTAATTTTTTTTTGTTTAATCGACATTAGTATTTGCTTAGTATTTGTTTAAAATTAATGCCGATTAAAGTTGGATTTATGAAATGTATTTTTAAGATATACTTTCTTACGAACACAATGCGGATATTTCACTATTGATAATAATATTATATATATATATATATATAATATTTATTTTCTGCTTTGTATTATGTATTTAATTTAGGCCTTACAAGTTTAATAAGAAACATTTATAAAATATTCGTTGTAAATATTTTAACCGCCTTCTACAAATACGATGTAAAAGCTTACATTCTGTGTAAAAAAATATTTTCATGCGGTTTTTTGGGTGTGTTGTGTGCATTTAGTACAATTAATTAATCGTAAACACCTCCATTTAATAATGTTTTCAGTTATGAACAAATAAATATTCATAAATTTCTGGTAAGAGCAGATCAAACAAAAGAAAGCTCAATCAAAGGGGAAAGGAGAAAAGCACTAAATATTTTAAGTAAGAATGGAAAATAGAAAATAATAAATTTGCAGCAAATCTATGTAAATATTTAAAAAAAAAAAGCAGAGAAAAAAGAGATTTAAATAAATAAAAAAAGGTATTAAAGCAAATTTAATTATATAAATATAAGAAAAGGGGAAAGGCAAACAAAATAAATGACAGCAAATTTAGCTATATAAATAAACAAAAAGAAGAGAATAGTATGTATGCAAATAAAAAATGAATGTTTTAAGTTGTATTAAATAAAATACTTAGTGAGAGGAGTTTAAAAAAAACAATGCTGTAAGAGAAAATCAAAGCAAATTGAACTAAATAAAATAAATAAAGAGGAAAGCATATTCGACTATATAAATATTAAATAAAGAAAAGGTTGTTTTGAGCAAACAAATTTCAAATGAAAACAAATTACAACAAATTCAACTATATTTAAAAATCAAACAAATTAATAAAAAAGTTGTTAGTTTGAAAAAAAGAAAGCAAATTTAGCCATATAAATTATATATAAATTATTTATAGTTAAATTTGATTTTAAATGATCTCAGCAGGAGAAAAAGATGAACGATTAAGTAATCATTGATTAGTTGGAAAATTTAAGTAGATTTCCCATTTCGCCATTTTCCCCGTTGCCCCTTTCAACGAACTTAGAATTTAAGCCGAACACAAAATTGATGAGAATTTTATATATAATATTTGTTTAATGGATATTTTAAACTCTTTTTAATAATTTTTCTGTTGTTTTTTTTTTTCTTTCTCTAAACTCCATATAGTGTTTTTCAGTTAATATATATATATATATTAATAAATAAATATATATATATTATATATTATATATTTAAAACATAATTGTGTAAATATGTACGTTTTTGGTATCTTTTACATTGTACTAACTTACTGCATGTGATTAAGTAAGTTTTTCAATATTTTGCGCATTTTATTTTCATTATTTTTTTATTTTCTTTTTTATTCTCACTCATATTTTATTTTGTTCTACATTTTATTTTTTATTTGTAACAAAACGAGCAAACATAAATATGATTAAAAGGAAAATTAAATATTACAATAATATAAATAATTAATTATTCATAATAATAATAATAATCAACTTCAGTATTTAGTTTCTGGTTGGACTAGACTTTTGTTCTTCTTCTTTTTAAATAATACAATTTAGTCAAATAAATAATCTGATTTTCAGCGCAAGATATTCTTTTTATTTTTGATCTTGTCAATATTAGATTGGCTATTTAATATATATAAATATATAAGTCTTTTTTATTCACATTAAATAGTATGTATTTAAATTTATATATATATATATATATATATATATATATATATATATATAATATTTCTATATATGCGTATGTATTTTGATGTATTGAATAAATAATATAATTTATATATATAAATAAATTTATTTATGTATTTTTATGTAAATATTATGATTCACTTAAAATTACTGCCTATTTATCAGTCAACTTAGAATAGAAAATTATATAAATATATATAATATACTGACACACCGAGAGAGAGGAGCACAGATTTATATATATATATATATATATATATATATTTGGGTTATTCTTTTTTGGTAATCGTATTTGACTAAAATGCTTGATTATATTATATATAATTAAATGTGATCTAAAGTCTAAATAGGGATTAAAACACGCCGTTTACATAGAATACTATGCCGGTTAAATAAACTAGAAAATATTTACATGCTTTTTGTCTGTCTCTTTGCCTGTTTGTCTTTATTTGCATGTTTTTGTTTGTGTTTTATTCCTGATTTAAATGCGTCAATTATTAATGTAAATATTGAATACGAAATCGTTTTACAACACTGCGCTGCAACTGTAAATATCTGCATTTAGCCAATACATCAACCAGTCGCTGAAATGTTGCACTAAAGTATGGAACATAGTAATGTATGTTAGTTAAGTATGTTATGTATGTATGTATGTATGTATGTATGTATGTGTGTATGTATGTATGTATGTATGTATGTATGTATGTATGTATGTATGTATGTATGTATGTGACGTATGTATGTTATTTATGTATGTTATGTAAATATGTATGTATGTATTTACAGTTGCGCTCAAAATAATAGTAGCATTCTATAAAAATATGACTCATTTAATGGTATTTAAATCGAGATCTCTTCAAAATTTGCAAACTAACGAAAGATTCAATTTGGCAAAAGCAAAAACAAATTATTTCGGAATGTTTTAAAATATTATTTTACAAATACTAAATATAGTCCAAATATAAGCAGCCATAATAAATAGTTTTTTTTTTTAAATTAGTATTTAGCTGAGAAAACTGCTGCTACTCTAATAATGATCAATCTCAATAATAATTTCATAAAAATAATTAGCAAATAAACATATAACATTTTTTTAAATCTTTCACTACTCTAATAATGATCAGTTTCAATCATAAAAAATTAAATTAAATTAATAAATTCAAGGACAATTTAATTGTAAATGTTTACTTAAATTCAGTATTGATTTGTTTGTGTTTAAATTGAATTTTCCAATTTTTTGACCGCTGCTGTGTGTTTAGGCTAAAATGCGCATAGCGTGATAAACAATCGAATGGCAAATGGGACAAATGGATTCGATGGAGACACAAATCTGATTAGCGCAATCCATGCAGAACATGTTGTGTCCACAGGGCACCAAAGCCGTTGTCACTTCCCGTTCGTTGCACACAAAACACTCGCGATGCAACTTGTCCGCGCTCATACGTGACTGACTGTTAACGGTTGGATTACAGTTGCTGTTGCTGTTAATTTTCAGGCTGTGCTCGGTTAACAGCGAGTCAGTTGGACTGATCGATGCACTCGGTGAACAGTTGGCAGCCGCTGTTACCGTCTGTCTGTCTGTCGTGGGCAGACTCCAAATACTGGGCGAGTCACCAATGCCCTCGTCCACATCAATTGAATCGTTTAAATTCTTCCATATGTTTAACAGTTCGGGCGGTGTATTAATGCTGCTATTGGCACTGTTATTGGTGCTCTTTGTGGACGCTGTTGAGGAGGCCGACGAACATGAGCGCGTCAACATGTTCGATGCAACAACAGTGGTGGCTGCAACTGTGGCTGTGGCTGGGCAAAATGTTAAACTTTTCGATGTGCGATATTTTGTATGTTGCTGCTGTTGCTGTTGTTGTAGCTGTTGTTGCTGCTGCTGTTGTTGTTGTTGCTGCTGTTGTTGCTGCTGTTGCTGTTGATCGTTCAACTCTGTAGACAACAGTGAGAAATTTGCATCTGCTGCTGTTAGGCCTGTGGCTGTTAAGCCTGCTGCTGCTGCTCCCGTTGCTGTTCCTGCAACTAGTTCCGAATTGGCAAAACAGCCAACTAAATTATGAACTGGCATATTTATGGAATTGTCGCCATAATTGGATATATCGCTCTTATAAATCGATGACAACAAATCGGAATTGAGATCATCGTTCAATATCTGACTCAGGGTGTTGATCGTATGCAATGTAGCAAATTCAGACGAATCCAATGATTCACTGCCAGCAACCGAGGCGTTCTCATTCAGCTGCCCAGCACTGTTGTTGTTGTTGCCGGTGCGCAATGCAATATGTGCTTCGATTTGTTTGCGTGCCGTTTCCACATTTTCCGGCAAGCCAGTGACCTCAAAAATCGGTTCCTTCTCCCGCGAGGGGGTCACAATGTACGTTTGTGTCTCCTGCTGAATGTGCTTAATTGTTGCGCCTTTGGGACCGACAACAAGACCAACAACTCGATACGGCACGCGCACCTGTGTCGTGATCTGACCGGGCAGACACGGCGGACCCGACTGAGCACGCGACACAATGCCAACGGCCAATGTAGATGAGCCGCCAACAGCTGTTGTTGCGCTGTTATTGCTGCTGTTATTGCCGCTGTTATTGCTGGTGCTGTTGCTGTTGTTCGCCCCGTCAATCGAAGGCTTGCGCGACGCTCGTATCAAACTGAAATGATCGGCTGCCGAGAGTATTTCCCGTTTGGCCTTGTTCACGTCCTCCTTGCGACCGGTCACCACGAACACGGGCTCCTCTCCCCGTACCGGGGTCTTGATATACGTGTTTGTCTTCGCCCGTAGGGCTTTTATCTTGCAACCTAATTGATCAATTGATAATCATTTAATTTAGTTGGCAATAAGTTATTAAGAATTTTGTTTAGTAATCAACATATTAATAATAATTCAATTAATCAATTTTAAATAAATTAAAAAAATAAAATTCAATTTAAAAATCATTCAATTAATAGTAATTCAATTTTAAATACCTAATCAATTTTAAATACATTAATAATTTCATTTATTTTAATAGTCAATCAAATAATAATTTTATTTCATATTTAATAAATAATTAAATCCATTTCAAATTATCAATAAACAAATAATAATTCAACTTTAAGTAATTAAGTAAAAATTAATAATAATTTAATTTAACAATCAATTAATCAAATTTAATAATAATCAATTACTAAGTTAAAATTAATTCAATTTAAAATAATCAGAGAGTAGCTAGGAAAGCAAACATCGAACGTTCGAACAAGTTTGTTATCGAACACAGGCCAAACATTTCTAGCTGCCGATCGCTGCATTATGTGCGATTTCCGATGCAACTCTATCTTTGTCTGCATAGGTGTATTGTAGTTGATCACACACTTGCGGGAAAAATAATAGCACCACTCTGAAATCTGTTCTTATGAATAAGAAAAACAAAACAATATTTTTAAATGTTGAGTTTTAATATTTTTTTCTCTCCCCTTTTTTAATCAAAAAAAACCAACTTTGAAAACATTTCTAGCGCGAGTGGTGTTGCTATTATTTTTCCCTCAACTGTATGCTGTAAAATTAGCTTACCTTGTCTACCTACGATTTCGGCAACATGTTCGGAACTTGGCACTGGAACACATTCGGTCATATTTTGTGACTTCTTCGACCTGTCCTCGAGTCCAACGCTGGGCATCAACAGACCCGAACTGCCGCTCGTCGCCAGCTCAGTTCGTGCAAAAGGATTTAACGAACCCAAATCGAATTCATGCTGCTGCTGCTGTTGTTGTTGTGCGCTGTAATTTTGATTGTTTGTCTCGCTTAAGCCGACCATTGTCAGTTCCAAGGCCAGCTGCAAGGTGCGCGGATCATCGGACAGTGGCAGTGGCTGCTGATGATGCTGATGCACTTTATTCACCTGCTCAATCATTTGATGCTGATTTAGTTTGCGCGTTGAATCCGTCATATTAACATTAATGTTGATGTTGTTGAGCATTTGCGACATTTTCGAACACTAATAACACTGATTGTTGATTTCTTATATTGTCTTTTGATAGGATGCAACGAAAAATGCCGACAGACAAATTGAACAATAATTATAACATCAACGCCATTTTCCCTTAATATAAATAATATTATTATTTCTTTTTTTTATTTTTATTTTTAACTCACCACTTGTCTCCCATGCGCCATTCTCATTTTCGAGTATTTTGTTTATTTTCAGCTAAAATGCTCTTTGTGATATTCCATTCGAAACCGTGATTCAAATTCCGTGTAAACGAAAATTATGCATATGTGTGTGTGTGTATAGCGATCTGGACTTTACACGTATACATACACACATACGCTGGTTTGGCATTTGCCTTTGGATTCCTCTTCTGCTTCTTTTTTCTGCAAGAGACAAAAATATAGAAGTGCATTTGATATACATACTCACACACACGCATCTGCGTGCGAATACATGTATAGGCATGCACATAGATTAACACATACACACACACACAGGCAGACTAAACAATAACATAAAAAGAAAAAAATAAATGGTGCTCACTTTACAAAGCTACCTGTTTTTGTACACCGTTCACTTTATTTATTATTTTATTTGACTTTTTTTACGTATGTGTAAATCATTTTTTGGCCATTGCCGTTTTAGCCGCGTTGCTTCCGTATACACATATATAATATATATATCCGCGTTCTCTGCTTCTGCTGCTGCCTCACGTTGAACAACCCCTAACAAGGCTTGTGTCACTCACCCTGCCACTTCTCGCTCTCTCTATCTCTCTCTCATTTTTATGCCTCCTCCCACACCATCTACAACATATCCTTTCTTAAATGTGTATGCACATGTATATGTATGTATATGTGTGCTTTTTGCGAAATAAAATATTCAGCTTTTGAATGCTTAAGCATTAATGTTAGTTTGCAGCTAAACACAGACACACACACACACACACACAAAAACCAATTTACATACTGACACACACACATAAGCTGTGCATATCTATACAGTTGCCTGCGTCAGGATCGCCAGCCACGCCTCGTCATTTGTATAGCATAGGATATCTACACACGCACACACATGTATGTAAAATGCATATTCAATTTCGACAACACCACACACAACACACACGCATTAGATTGCTTACTTTTTCCGTCTTAATATCGTTTTAATTTTTCATATTTTTTCTATATTTTTTTGCCGGCTGCGGAATTAATTTTTTTTGCCGGCTTCACAAATTAGCATACACATTTAACATGTATCGAATGTTTGTGAAACAGACACACCTAACAGGACGCTAGCAGCGCACACACAACAGCCATGTTAACAACTGTTTAGCAACTGCTGTTGAGTTTATATTAAGGCCAAACGGTTAGCCAATTTGAGTAATTGCGTTACGTAGCGCTCGTTGCGCATCTACGTTACGCAAATCGTGTTGGCTTTATATAAAGAAAATTCAATTGATAATTAATTAAATAATGAAAAGCATGTATAACGCCAAGTTGAAATCTGTAGGATTTTTGTAGGCTGTTGTGTAAATTTAAATAAGTTTAACATAAGATAAATTTTCCCTCTACGTAGGCCGATATGTGCCAATTTAACGTAATGTATCGCAACGTTATGTTTAAATCTGTTGGCTACGTAGAACTCTAATCTCTCTTATTGAATATTATTTTTGATCCTTTTCTAACTCAAAAATCAGTATTTAAATAGTAATTTATTAATACTAATTTCAAATACTACTAAAATAAAATAAAGGCGCACTTTTCAAATGACTGCAACACTGGCAAAATGTAATATATATTTATTCGAAACTAGATTTACAGACAACACACTTAGCATTAGTGATAATCGAGCTATGTATGTCAAATGTATGTTATGTGTACCTAATGTTAATGCGAAAGTAGGAGGAAATGTTCGTTCTGGTTTGAATTACATAATAATACTTGCAGAGTTGCCACACTATTTTAAAAGGCTTTTTTAAAGCCAAAGATCCTGCTTAAAAACAATTGCATATTTGGTTTCCATTTGATAATCTATATTTTTATATTTATACGAGTAATACTTTTTCTTCTGAAACCCGGCATTTTTTTCTTTTCATTTTCTTTTTCGATACGTATTTATGTCGATAGCCATTGCATATATATTAATAAACATATAAAGTAAATTCATTCTACAGTGGATTTGGAAGGGCTGTATAGCTAATTACACAGTAGTTATTGCTGCTGCTGCTGTTGCTGTAGCAGCTGTTGTTGCTGATGATGACGTCTTTCACGTGCTCTTTCTATGTGTCGCTTACGTTCCTCTTTCGTCCAATAGCGTCCGATCTTCACCTCTGATATTGTGTCATCCTCTGTTGTGGTCAACTCGCTGTTACGTATACTCTTACGTATGCCAACGCTCACGTTATTGCGCACTGGTCGCTTCACAATATAACGAGTGCCATCTGGTCGTCGTTTTACCTTCCACACCATCGGTATCTCTTCGGTGACATTCTCTGCGGTGACTAGGATCGAACTTGGCTTCTGTGGCACTGTGGCAGTTTTATTTGCAACCTGTGCGAATTTAAAATTAATAATAAAAATAAAATGTATTTTTATCAGTTGTGCTTTCTTTTTCAATTAGTTGTAAAAAAGATGGCGGCGATAAGCGGCAAGTGCATAACAGGCAGCGTTACAGCGTTAGCTAGGATCATTTGGCGTTGCCAGAAAGTGCGAACAGTCATCGTTCAGTTCTCGTTAAAAAATAGAAATAAAATGCACGATACGAATTAATACAAATTAATTAATTTAATACTCAACAAGCCTGCAAACGGAAACCCAACTTAATTACCCACTAATATTAACTAACAATAAGCTTCAAAATTAAGATGCGATTTCATAGCACTCAGCTTAGCAGCGCTAGCAAGCAAATGATTCGATCAGTTGTCGTTAAGTAGCAAAGAATCGTTCGGATTTGCACAATTTTCAACTTCATACATAATAATAATAAATAATTACCTCCTGACTGCTCACAAAATGATAGCGACTCAAATTGGGAGCATTAAATTGTGGACACTGAGCCAGTTGCTCATCTGTTGCTGTTGTTGCAGTTGTTGTTCCGGCTGCAGCTGCTCCAGTTGTTATTGCTTTGGATCGCGCTAGTTTTAAGTCCTGCTTGAGTGGAAACGGAAGCGAGTCATCTCCACAGACTTTACTCAAAATGGCAGCATCTGCAATTGAGAAGAAAAATAAGTTGAATAAAGTAAAATGTATATATATATTATATAAATATATATTATTTATAATATAATATACCACTGGGCGTATTTTGTAGTAAGCGAGCCGTTGTTTTGTTGCCAAAAGGCAACATTAAAATGTTGCCAATTGGACTGGTGATGAGATTATTATCAGTGGCAGGCTGTTGCTGGCCTGCAACTGTTGGAACTGAATCTAGTTCGATATTATTGGCGCCATTCTGTTGCTGTTGTTGTTGCTGGCGAGGCGAGGCGCTGTTATTGGAACCACCCGTATTATAGGCACTTGATGAATTCTCCAGTTCCTCGTGTTGATGCAATAGCTGATTGTGGTGCAACAGCTGATGTTGCTGTTGATGATTGCTGATGATCATTTCCGGTTCGACATTCGTGGCTGCTCCACTGCTGCTGGAACCACTCGTATTTGTTGTGATTCCGCTGCGCAACGTGTAAACTCGATGCGATGAGGAAATGCGATTCTTTTGCTGTTTATTATTATTAGTGCAGGAACTCGAGCGACTTGCCAAAGTGTGTACATTGCGTGGCTGCGATTTGATGCCCAGCCATTGTGCCACACGCTGTGTTTGTTGTTGCATCTCCAGAATATCCGTTTCGGCAGAGCATGACCCTAGGGCTGTCATATAATTGGAACTTTGATATGGTGAACAGTAGAGTGGTTCTGGTTCCGTTTCCGTTTCATCTTCGGGTATCGTTTCGTAAATATGTTCGCTCTCATCGTATTCATATAATTTCGCTTTTGGAACACTTTGCACCACTGGCGCTGGCGGCGGCGGTTGGCTTTTAATCAAAATTGTTTGATTTGAATTGCGCGCCCTTGTCTTATCGTTGGTTGGAACTTTCTTCATCGATATTTCGGCATTTGCTTTCTTGTTAGTTTTGGACGTTGAACTGGTTCCGGTTATTAGTTCGATCTCCGGTTTGATTGACTGGCGTTGTGTTAACAGCACTTTGTCTAATTTATCGACAACATTTGTGTAGTCATCGGTAAGGAAACTATTCGCATATTCAAAATTACTATCCATATCTTCTTCTTCATCGTCTTCATCGTCATCAACGTCAACGTCAACGTCATCATCGTCCTCATCCTCGTCCACAATCTCATCATCGTCATCGTCATCGTCGTCCTGGATAAGAAATTAATTGCTTAATATATGTAACATAAATTAAATTCAGGAAAATCGAATTGTCCTTTGAATTAGTTCGCTTGAACCATTAACCAAATGAACGTTAAATGCGTTCGATCAGCGAACTTGAGCGAGCTTGAACGAACTAAATGAGCGAGCGAACGAACTAAATGAGTGAATAAACGCTCAAAATGAGCGACTCCTTTCAACTGATCCATTATTTTACTCGTTTACTCACCGGATATAAAAGTCGACTGACCAGCAATGTGATTGCCATATTATTTTCGGCAATTTGCGTTTCGGCTTGCTTTCGACTTTTCGTATCCATGCCATTGATGCGTAGTATTTGATCGCCACGCCGCAGGCGACCATCTCTATACGCAATGCTCTCCGGTTTAATATCACTAATGAACACATCCTCACACACATCCACATCCGCTACCGCATCTACTTCCGCAGCGGCATCAGCTGTTTTCTCTTTGTATATCACAGGCTTAATACATTCAACGCTGTCCTTGATGGCCAAGAATCCATTGTTGCAACAAACACTCAATCCAATTGGATCACTTGCCGATTCGCTTTTCACCAGCGTCACTTCCTGAAAAAGAAAGTAAACAAACTTGAGAGAGAAAGAGCGAGAGCGAGAGACTGAAACTCACCTCAATATCGATTTCCGGCTCCAGGCATTGTTCGAACAGATGATGTTCACGCTCGATAAAATGATCGGCTATCGTTTGAGCTAGTTCATTGTTGTGATCGGAACGCGCTCGATTCTTTTTCAAATCGACAAAATTCTCAATCGTTTGTGTCTCCTTTGTTGCCGACAAAGGCTCAGCATTGAATGAGCGCAGACTTAAAATGATTTGATTCCGTGCTGCTGCTGGTGCTGGCAGCGATAGTATCGCATTCGTATTGCTGGTCACCTTTGTTGTTGACATTTGCGCATGCTGGTCATCTTTGGCCGCATCGACGTCATCAATACTAATAGAATGTCTTTCTTTGTTTTGCTTGCGACATAATTCAACAACAAGATTTTCTTTTGCTTGAAGGAACATTTGAACCGCTTCATAATTGGACAATGATGTAATATCGCTGCCATTTAGCTGCAATTAATCACAAAAAAATAACAAAAAATAAGGCGAAAATTGTGTACAAGCATGCCTGCATGAACATTCACACATTCACATACACCACGCCAAACACACACGCAGATACAAAACGAATACTGTTTAAGGGGATGGGGGGAAAGGAGGGGTATTTTAGCCGTCGCTTAACGCACCTTTAGCACAACATAGTCCAATTCAACAACACCAACACAGTTATTCGAGCACATATTGTATAACAAATTACATATTTAGATGGCCCCGTTTTTTCAGTTCGTTGCTAAAAAATTACACGCACACAGCAATAGAAATACAGACATCGCTGAATTCGCCGAGACTGTGTGACCAGTGCAACGTTTCGTGTAAAACGGCAAAACTAATATTGATTAACCAATAAAAATACTATAAACGAAAATGTACATTTAAATAAATATTTAAGTAAAAATATATGGTCACTCCAGTATGTGCTCCTTTAATGACAATAAAAACATATGGTCACTCCAGTAATAATATATGCTGCTCTCATACCAGTAAAAACTCAGTCACTCCAGTAATAGTAAAAGCTCCTTCCAGTAAATATATATGGTCACTCTATATATTAAATTGTTGCAATTATTATTTATTGCCATAAAAAATAAAAAAATTTATTGGCAAAATAAAAAAAACTGGACACTTATTAGGTTATTTACACATTGAGACACTTAAAATTGAACCTTTGCGCAGTTATTTACATTTAAATTTTACTTGTCAAAAAATAAAAGCCAAAAATAAAAAACAAAAGCAAATAAAATTAATTAATTAGCGACAACTAGATGCGATGTAAACAAACATATTACAGGTACATTTCTAACGTATTTATGTATATGTATATATGTATGTGTATATGTATGTACATAACTATGCATGTGTATGAATGTACCAAAGTATATATATATACATATGTATATATATATATATATATATGCGGGTGTTTGGTGTGTTGGTAAATGCATAATTTGAAAATGAATTTTTTAGGAACAGCTGCAACCCTCAACGGACATATTTGGTATAACACTCAACACTAGATTGTGATTATCATCGAAATATAATAAGCTTAAGGAACTCATTTTGGTTGGTGAACAACATGGCGTCGCCGATGTTGTCAGTGCCGTTATGTGTGTATGCGGATATTGTTCCAAATAACCCACACGACAATCACCGCTGCAAAAGTAGGCATCGAATGATGTTGGCGCCACCACAAAATGCCAACCGAAACTGGTGAAATTCACCTTGAGTGGATAACGGCAACAGCGCATATCGTGATCACTTTCCGTGCAGTCCATGAAAACGCTGCGTTTCCGTCGGTTCTTCTTTTTCGTGCCGATTTCAATGTGAACGGTCTATGTGCGAGAGAGGAGGAAGAAAAAGAAGGGAGTTTGTATATTTATCCATAATTATTTGTTTGTATTTACTCGATTATGGATAAGTATTTGTATTTATATATTTTACCAGTGGATTTTTACTACTTGCATCGTTGTCCATTGTCACAATCAAGGGTCGCATCCAAGGATCGACGCCTTTGATGAGTAGTTCCTGTGTTTGATTTGTGTCCGTCGTTTGCCCGGCGGCACCAAAAAGCGGCTTCAAATCGACATTAACCCATTGTCCCTGACCAGAGGGTATTTTGTGGCGAAATTCAAACATTTTCGCCTTGTGCGTATAATTACTGCCATTCATGCGACGAATCGGCCGATGTAATGCGACTATAATATCCTGATTCTGCTTGGAATCGGAAAACTCTTCGAGGATTTTGGGTTGATGGTTGCGAATCCAATCGAAACCACGCAAATATAAATGGAGCGTCACATATGAGATATCTGAGTAGCCTGTATCGATTTTAAAGCGTAGCACATCCGATTTGCGATTATGGCGCAGGTGTGGCTCCTTGTGTTCTAAATACAAATTAATGAAAAATAAAAGTAATTAGCAGTTGTTCCTACTGAGAGGCGAAAAAGGGTTAAAGTAGTAGTTATATATCAGTGAGCAAATGATAGCGCTCGATACATTAATCAAAAGTTAATAGTTAGAGCAAGCAACTTGCAATAAAAAAACCAAGTTTAAGACATGCTTTCAGCAAGCCTTTGCCAAGTAGGCAAAGTAATTACGTAGAATTGAGCATTTGACACAATGCACATAAATCGATTTTTGCAAGGAAAAAGAGCAATATTAAAGCATGCAGCCTGCAAGGGTATTTCAAGCTTATTATTTATGTATATGCAATTAGTAGGCAAGAATTATATAGCATTGAGCAAATGACAGTGCTAAATTTAAATTTAAAGGAGTGAAAAAGTTACGTTATCAAAGCAAGCAGCATACAGTCGGATTGCCAATGCTTAAGCCGCGCTTTTTACAAAGCAGTTCCGTAGCATTAAGCAAATGATACAATGCAATTAAATATACACGCATCGATATAAAAGCAAACAGACTGCATTGAGGATGTGCAAGCTTCTTCTATAAAAATATATATTTATATTAATTTATGTGTATTTTACTTACGTTCTGGAAACACATATATGCTGCTGATGTGCGAAAGAATGCTCTCGCGTTCGCCATTATCCCCATAAGCATCCGCAGCTCCATTCAATGTAAAATCACTGTCGAATTTTCGCTGCTCATCGAAATTAAAATTTTGAATAAATGGTAAATAATCCTTGAAAGCATTCGTATCGTCAGCCTGCATTTCAGACGATGAATTTTCAAGCGATGCTGTTGGATTTTCAGTGTTGGGGAACGCTTGATCCATTGTCCTTTTTTTTGTTGTGCTCAAAATGGATGCATTGTAGGTTTTATAGAAATTCTCCAAGATATTCTGTGGCACTGCGATGGGTTTGGTTATGTTCGGCAGACGCTTCAAATTTAAACGCATTAAAATGTGCATTTTTATCGATTCGAGACTGTCCTGCTTGGCCTTCTCGCGCAGTTGACGCTGTAGAACACTGTCGCCGTTAATTAAACTGTTGCGACTCATACTAACCGCTGGCAGACCAGAATTCGATGCTGACAGCTCGAGTCCTGCTTTGCTACTGACGATGCGACGATTCGACACCTGCTCTCGCTGCTCGTTCGGTTCGTTAAGCTCGATTTGTTCGCTCTGCTCGCTTTGCACGTTCGTCAGGTTTGCAAGTGTGTGTGTCACATTATAATTGCCAGCTTCGTTCAATGAAAGCGTGCTAAAAGCATTGCTTGCGCCTCTCTCCCCACTACCGACTTTCGTTGCAGTCGGCGTCGCCTGCTGATTGTTTACATCTTGCGCCGTGGCTAACAGCAAAAGCATTGACATTAGAATTGTGGTCGCATAGCGAACGACTAACAGACGCAGGCGCCAGCTACTGTTATGCAGATGTTGTTGTTGCTGCGGACGTCGGCAGCAGCAGCGCTCGCCATTCGAATTCGACGTCGAAGTCTTAGCAGGATGTGCTGTATCGTCGTCCATTTGTATGTAGAACTGATTGACAGATTTTGTGCAGATTTTCGATTTCGAAGGTGGTCGCTTTCTTTGTTCTGGTCTTTTGCTCAATAATTTGGTAGACATATTTTATTGAATTTGTATTGTGTTTGTTATTCCTGAAATTAATAAGATTAGATATGAGCGCCTCTTTAATTTAATTTTTAATTTATTATAAAAATATATTTATAATTTTCCAATCAGATTTGCAAATGGATCCTCGAAAAGAGTTCGATCAACCCTCACCAGAATTTGGCATAGGCCATGTTCGAAACGTATTCCAGTACCACCTTTTTTTGTTGCAAAATTTTAGGCATTTTTTTTTAAGATGTGCCACAGTTGCGGGTGAAATAATAGCACCACTCTAGGACAGTTTTTATTATGATGCATGTATAAATAATATATAATATAAATGAACAAATAATATTATGATAATATATACAATTAAATTAAAATAATATATAAATAAATTGAAAACTTTGCTTATAAATATTTCATGTGCGTGTGGTGCTATTATTATGAACGCAAGTGTATTTAGTTGGCGAGTCTATTTTAAAAATTTAATATATGTGTATTAAGTTAAATAAGTAAATAAATAAAAGTAGCGTTGCTTATCAATTTATTTAAGATAATTATTTAATTAATGAAAGTATTTTTATTTTTTTTATATATTTAAATTATGTTTTATTATTTAGCTAATTTATTATGATTTTAATTATTATTCATTATCTACTATTGAAATAATTAAATAATAACTAATAATTATTTTAATATTTTAATCGTTATTTAATTTGATAATGAATACTAATTAATAATTAGAAACTAATATTTCACTTGTGCTATTTAAGTGTCCAGAGCTGTACATACATATACACATTAACATTGCTGTAAATATGTATATATGTATGTGTACGTGTATGTGTGTTTGTGCACTCACCAGAGATTTTCTTATCCAAGTAAGACCAATCAGCAATCAGCAGCCACAATCACTTTAACAGTTTCAATCTCAGCATATTCTGTTATATTTAATGTTATTGTTCACTTTGCATATATATATAAATACATATATATCCATATATATATTTAGACTTTATTTCAAGTACAATGCATTTTTTACTTAAGTTGAAGCTAGCGGACGACGACGAATTTTTATTTATTTAATGCCGAATTTAATAAATTCTGTGTGATAACAGACATACAGATGTATGTGCGTGTGTAGATATTCACTCTCACTTTGGGCACTGTTGTTGTTGCTGTTCTTTCTCTGTTAGCAGTAGCAGCGCAGCAACAGCGACGTCAGCAGCAGTCGCATTCATTGTTGTAGTTTTTTTTCGCGCTTGTTTATTCTCTGAAATTGCAATGCTTCAATGTACACATACACACATACATATGCATAAGTGGAATAAAAGAATATGTGCATGCACGTGTGTGTGTGTGTATGCGTTTTATACTCAGAAGATAATGATGATGATGATGTTGATCACACTCTATTGTATTCAATTAAATCCATTTATAAACATCATAATCAATTTTTGTGCTCTTGAACTTCAGTTCAGTGCTGGAAAGTGCAGTTATTTCCTTTCACACATACTTGCATACAAGTACATGCTCATTAGCATATATATGCAAACAAACATGTGTATAACAGCGCACACATGTACATAAGTAAATAAACTTACGTATAACAGACACACATACACATACATATATGTGCACAAACATTCTTAAATCTGTGCATATACTATTTATTACGTATCGAGATAACAAACATATTTAAAGACGTGCAAAATATATACATATGTATGTATGTATGTGTGTATGTATGTGTGTATTTTTGTTTTAATTTGTGTGTACGTGAAATTCTATTTTGAACATTTGACAATGTGCTGTGTGCGTGTGTTTAAATATAAAGTACTAGATATACACATACACATACTCTCTCTCTCTCTCTCTCTCTCTGTATGTGTGTGTGTGTGTGTAATTCGCACATTTGTCAATTATAAATATCACTTGTCTTTCAATTTTCGAAAATTGCAACGCGCTTCTTTCGAGCTTTTTTTCGAGCTGGCGAATATCACACAAAACGAAAACGAAAACAGCGCAGCTGGCAGCAATCGGGATAAGCAGAATGGGCAGCGATATACAACGGAGCCTGAGCGTGCCATATAACAACTAACTGACAGATCCGAATCCCACCATCCATACAACCACACGCACATACATAAGCACGAAGAAGAAGCAGAAGAAGAAGCAGCAGCCTCTGCTGCTCCGTCGTTGAGGATGAGTGTGCGCTGCGACGTTCGCTTAGGGCACCAGGTCCCATTTATATGTATGCATGTGTGTGTGTGTGGGTGGGCGCAAGCATTTTATATCGTTCTACACTCTTCGCTCTCTCACTCACTCGCGCGCTCTTTCACTCTGCTTCTTCGCAATTTCTTTCATTGTTTGAATCCGTCACCTTTTTGTCAACTGCAGTAGCGAAAATAACTCTTATCTGCTGCTAAAATAAACAGCTGCAATTGACGCTTTTGCTGATTGCACCCGTGCTGCGGCCCTGTTTTTTGTTTATTAATATATACCCTGGTTAAAAATTAAAACAGCATTTATTTTATTGCTTCTTATTTGTTTATATATTATATATATATTTTTATATTTCATATATTTATATTATTTGTATCTATATTTAATTTAACAAAAATTTAAATAAATACACATATACATATTAATCTCTGTACAGGGTATTTTCGAATCGACTATTGTCGACCTTTCTAAAGCATTCTTGTTCTGATTGCTGTTTGTTTGACACGAAATAAGTCGGATGGCATTTTGCGTTAGGCGCGAATTTAAAATACCCTGATAAAATTAGAGACAGTTGTTAATAATTTAATAATAGTAGAAATAAATAATAATATGGTATTTTAAATATAATAAATAATAATGTAATAAATAAATGACCTAACAAAATTAAGGTAAGTGGTAAAAATAATTAAATAATAGTAGATAATACATTTTTAATTCTGCAAATAAAAATAATAAATAAATAATCGATTACACAATTGCCCATAATCGATTAGAGCTGCAAAAATTTATAGACTTTCGTTTAGCGAGTAATTGAACCAAAATTAGTACACTTAATATGTAAATATGTTAAGGCCATTTATATTAGCAAGTAAGTGAACCAATTGGAATGTGAATTTGCTAGTAGAGCACACCTTTTACCATTATCAAATAAAGCTTTCGATTATCTCCAAAGGCGCACAATTTTAAAGTGCCCACAAGCAAACGCAAAAACAGTTGGTCTCAAAAGGGAAAGAGTGCAAAAATGTTGACAACTAACGAGTCGCGTCAATCATCAATTGCTCAGTTTTTGATGCCCATTCATCATTTTGTTGCGATTTCCCAACTGGTTTTCAGCGTCTCTCTGTGTTTTTGTCCCTTAGGAGTTACTTGATTTGCCACAGCTAACAACAATTATTTCCTATAAAAAACTTGATTGGCGCTTTTCTTTCCGTGATCGGAAATTTTTTGTTCTTTTCATCAATTGTAATTAAAATTTTTATTTTGTATATTGTATACTATAATTCTTTATTTATTAATTGCATTACAGTTAGTAATCCAGTTTAATTTTAAAATTTGCCAGTTAAAAAATTTAATTTTCTTGTTTGGTAAAATATTTTTTGTACTAATTGATCGGTATTTTTCGTAAAGTGAGTAAAATGTCGCTCAGTTTCGATAAGTGCGAAATTTGTGCGCAGAATGTCGTTCGCTTTCGATAAATTAGTAAAATGTACTCACTTAACGAAGTCCAGCAGAGTCCACAACCAAACAAACAAAGCAAGCATTACTTTGTTGGTTGAGATTGCTAATTAAACAACGCGCTATGAAGGAGGGAGGAGGAAATGGCGTGCTTGGCTAGGAGTTACCCCGTAATTATTAAAATATGTAATGTTGTCTTTGCTCAATATCATAGCAAGCAGCATAAAACTAAATGCTGCTCAGTTTTGTATAGACCCTTTCTACATGCATATCTATGTGTGCATATTTACATACGAAATACACACACACACACACATGCTCAAGTGTTGCACGTATATTTACCTACACACAGACGCTCACACAATTCCAGCTTTGCACTTGTATCGATGTGCAATTGCGGCTTACCCGAATCCTGACCACAGAGTTTGCTTGTGTATGTGTGGCCCAAATGTACACATTCTGTGTGCATACTTCGCTCTCCCACTCTCGCTCCCTGTGAGCGTTTGTGTCCGTGTGTTTGTATTTGTGTGCGTGAATTTGCCCTTTTTGCTAGCTGCTGCTGCTCTTGTTTTTGTTGTTGTTGTTTTACGCTTGTGGGTGCGATTTTGGTTTTGTGGTTTTGACAATAACCAAAAACGGAGTCTTATGTAAAATTATATACCAATGCAAGTTTATTTTAATTGAACATACACAAATACAACATATATAACTTATGTATATATATAAATATAAATAGAACAAAACCAAATTAGTAAGCGCTATTAGAATATCGATAGGAATATCGATAATTATGGGCTTTCGTTCATTAGCGTATGCAATGCTTTATGTATACGTTCATGTGTATATGACAAATTACATACATATACTCACACATACACATTTTTACATTTGTATTGAGCAACTTGCCTTGAGAAAGCGCCGAAATTCTGTTTCTTCTATTTATTGTTATTTATTGTTGTGTGCATTGTTCAAGCATTGTTTTGAATGCAGATCGAACATTTCTGATCTTGGCTGCTGCTCCTGCTGCTGTTACTTTCTGCTCTCAGCGTGTGCCCAACAAAAAAACAGCGTGCGCCGCTTGCCAAAGCAAGCGAAAAACTTTTCGTCAAGATCATTTTTTGTGAGCAGCCCTTTTGTGCTGACAACCCTCGCTGCATGCTAAATTAGAGAGTAGAAAGATGAAGGGGGAGGGGGTAACTGAGATCGGTTCTCGTGTGAAAACATGCAATTATGGTTTTATTTGTGGTGTTTGTTCTTAAGATTCTTTTCTTGTTACTATTAAACATACATATATTTATTTCTTTATATTATTAAACTATTTATATATTAAAAACATATCATATTACTAAATATATGCATAAATAAAAGTAAATTAATTGAGATATAAATTTTCTTATTATTATTTATAATTAAATAAACGTAAATTAATTGATAAATATTTAATAATACAAAATATAATTAAATAATAGAAAATAAATTGATACACATTTAATAATTAAAACTTTATTATACTAAGATATAAATAATTGAGTAATAAGAAATAAGTGCATAAAAATATAAATACTACATTTAAGACTCATTTATTCAAAATAAATATGATTTTATTTTTATTTTAAAAAAATCTTAAATTTAAACTATAGTTACAAATTAAATTATATACAATTTGAAGTAAATACTTAACTTATAACGATAAATATATATGAATATATACATTAAATAAATAAATATTTTTAAAGTAAAGACTTTTGTATGCTTAATAAATTAATTTTTAATGTTGCATCAACTGATTTTAATTAATTTATACTTTATTTATAAATCATATTTAAACTTTTAATACATTAATTGTAGATTTTATTTTTTTCTATGCTGTTTTTATCTTATTAATTCGACTGATATTTATTAGTTTATATTTGATGTATTTACTTGTGCATATTTTTTGGAATTAATTATTTAATTCTTTTCCGTTTAACCTGCTTTTTTTTTTGTATAATTTTGAAATAAGTTTGCCCCGTAATAAGTGGAGAAAATGTTGATTTTCCATTTGTTCCACTCAGTTGGCTTTTCGAAACCAAACATTTACTGCACCTCACTGCCCCTCTTCGTCCTGCTCCTCCTCATTTTTCACCATCTCTTTCTTCTTTTTTCTACTCATACTCCATTTAGTTAAATCGCAGGCCAGCAGAAAAGGGAAGACGGTTATTTGGGGTAGTAAGGGGTAGTGGGGAGGGGGTTGGCGGTTGGGGAGGGAAAATCATATGCCTACCAAAACACACATTGGGGAAAATACCAAACGTATGCTCTCCACAAATTTTCTCTGCAAGTTTTTCTAGTCGTTTATTTGGGGTACATTTTGTTTTAACAACAATACAGTGAATACTAGTTCGCATGCACAAACTCTGCTTCCTTTTTGCTACGCTCAGAAGAAAATATACTTATGAAAACTAGAAGCATTTTCTAAGCAATTTACAAGTAGAAATAATAAAATTTAAAAATAAATGACTTCAAATTAGAAAGTCGCTTTTATAGAATTTATTTTTTCATTATGAACAAATAAATATGTAAAAATTAAAAAAATAAATACTAGAATAATCCTTGGCTTTTCGAAATAATAATATAAGCATATAAAAAAAACAATTTCCAAAATTTGGAAAGATGTTTTTCTTAGATAATTACAAATCAATTTCTTAATTTTAAAATGTTTTTCTTTTCCGGAAAAAAATTTTAAATATATGAAAATAAGTTACTTAAAATTAATAAGTTGAGCTGACATATTCTTTCTAAATTACAGCATTATTTTTTAAAGAAAGAAATAAGTTATACATTTTTTTTTAAGATACCTGCTTACTATTTATTTATTTATTTTTATTTTGCTTTCTACTATATATTATATTTTGTCTACTGGTACAGGGTATCTGCTAGTCGTTTAGACTTTGTATTTTTTTTGCTTGTTCCCAAATTTGATTATAATCCGTTGATAATATTTCTCGACTTTGTCGAATTTTGATATTTCGCTCGGATGCTTTTAATGCTCTTCAGCAACGCGTGTGTGTGTGTGCGTGTGTCTTGTGTGTTTGTCGCAGACACAAAACGAAAAAACAAAGAAAGAAAGAAGGGTGCAGAGAAGGCAGATGAGCAATAATAAGAGTAAGTAGTATGTAATAACAAAAATATTTAGACATGTTTAATGCTGCTCTGTGGAATGGGTAGACGGAGGGGGAGGTTGCTGGCTGTAACTGTAACTGTAACGGTGGCTGTTGTTGAATCTGTTAAATCAGATATCTTTAAACGGTTCGTTGCGCATTTACAATACCACTTTTTGAGAGCACATATAGAGTTGGTAATACCCCTACTACTTTCTAGAGAGTTGTAGAAGAAGAAGCAGAAATGTTATCACTCGTCTCCAGAATCCCCCACTATCAAAATATTCCAACTGTAAGTCGATTTAATAGTCTACATAAATAGTCTACATAAGTGTACAATATATATAATTAGAAACAATATTTATAATTATAAATACAAATATATAAATATTTAAGTGTGCATATAAATTTTAACAGTTAATAATCGGCAGAGATAACGCAAATTAATATTTATTATTCAGTTTCTTAATTTTTTAATTCAGAGTATTTTTTCATATCACACAAAGAAATCGCAAATTAAATTTTATAAAAAATTATTTGCTAATAATAGAAAGCGTTTCTAAAAAATAGAAAAAAAAACCGTTATAAATGTAATTATTTTTTTATATATATATATATAATTATTATTTATTATTTTATTAGTTTGTTATTTGTTAGTTTTGTAATCAATATATTTTATTTATTGCTTAAATTTGCAAAGCATGAATATTTTAAAATTATTAATATTATTAATACTATTATTTCTATTGTTTTTATTTAAAAAAATGTAGTTTACTATTTATAAATTAAGTTTTATTCAATTATTATTTATATGTGTATTTAATGTGTTTTTTCTCTGTCTACATTAAATAAATTATTATTTCAAACTCAAAACATTATTTATAAATTAAGTTATGCTATTATTTGTATTATATGTCTCTTCTTTTCTGTGTCCATATTAAATAAATAAAAGCGAAAGGATCAACTTATGCAACTTTGGCTAATAAGGCATATAAATATATATATACATATTTTTTTTTTATAGGTGTCAAACCTTCTTAAAAGATTTGCTGCTTAACTGCTAGTGACAAATTGTTGAAAACTATGAGTGAAAAATCAGCATGGTGTCTTTTAATTACGCATGCATTCTTTGCTGCCACTCAACGGGATGTTGTTGCACGCCCTTTTTACCTCACACCACCCGACCCCACTCGGCACCCCTTCTACGAGTGTAACCAGTCCTGTTGGGGTTGCATGAAATGCAAAATGAATTGAGCTTTTGTCAAGTGATAACTCCTCATGTCCGTTATACGTACGCACGTATAAGTGTGTGTGTGTGGGTGTGTTACGAAACGGAATGCTCATAATAATTGAAGCATATTCACATCGCTGGGCTGCTGCTGCTGCGAGACTGAGACAAGCCGAGAGTTCGGCCGTTAAATGAAGCTTTGCTTTAGGTGAAACAGCGGTAAATATCCCCACACCCCCTCTACTTTGTACGTTTTTGTTCATGCCTCCCTTTGCCCGCCTGCCCAAGCTGTCTTTCCTCAATGTCCGCTCGCCCGCTTGACCGTTGCTCGCTTGCAAGTTTGCCCGTTTTACCTCTCATTCCACTTTTCCCCATTCCCCCGTATTTCTTTAGTGATATGTGTTTTTGGTTGTTGTTGTTTGTATTTGGTTGGCTGGTCAAATGCTTCGCTGGGCAAGCGTTTTCTCTCTCTCGCTGTCTGTTTGTCGCCGTCTGCCTGCTTGGAGTGCTGACGAGATGCTTTAATTGTTTAATGGCTCGTTAGTCGAATTCCCAGCGGGGGGTGGGGCAACAACACCAACAAGAACAACAACATAAATGAGGGGCTTACTACAAATTTCAAGTGTGATAATTGTTGCGTTTTATTATGGATTAAGCAAATTTGGTGTAAATTATACCCAGTGTGCTTGCGTATGTGTGTGGGTGTGTATGTGTGTATGTTAACAAAAGGTTTAACAGCAAAATTCTACAAAAGAAAGCAAAACAAATGAATATCATTTGGAAAATTAATTATGATTATTCTGAATTAATATTATTAATTAAATAAATGATAATAAATAATTAATAGATAATAATGAATAGTTATAGTAAATAGTAAATAGTTAATAATTAATAGAAAGTGGCTAGTAGTAAATTGTTAATTATTAATAGTTAATAATTAATAGTCAATATTTATAGTTAATATTTAATAGTTAATAGTACACGTAAGTATTAATTGATATTTAATATATAATGTTTAATATTGTTAATAATTAATATTTAATAGTTAAAAGTTATATTAATTTTTCTAAATAGTTATTAATTAATATTATTAATTTTATAATTCATTTTTCCACAATTAATTATATAAATCATTCATTTCATTTTTAAATATTACTTATATATTTATTTAAAACAGTTTTAATTTAAAAATAATAATTTATTTTCATTTTACAAATAAGAAACGCTTGTGAGATTTATTTATTTATTATTAAAATACAAATTTTTCATACACAAAGCTCGACTTAATTCTTAAAACAAATTTGCCCCACTCTCTTTATCGTCCTCTCTCTTACTTTCTCCCTCTTTCTCTCTTAACGTTAAAAAAGTTTTGCTTTGCTTTCGTTTTTTTCTTGTCATTTTCGAATCCTTGCATTTTACATTTGTATAAACCCATATTTAATGAAGCCTTTCTATTCCATTTACAATTTCATTTGTATTTAACTTTGTCTGATTATTCATTAATTTGTTTACTTTGTTTACATATTTGGATTGCGCATATTCGCCGTACGCTGCTTTATGTAAACATAAACATAAATTATATTTGCATACTATGTTAACTGCACTTTAACTGCAAGTATTAACAGCGGTCTCCTTGCTATGTTTCCGTGCAAAGCTCGCTCGCTGATCTGCCGACTGCTGCAGCCCACACATTCATTCCTCTCACTTTCGTCTTTTGGGATCGTGTCCGATGCGTTGTTGCTTTTCGTAGGCTTAGCAATAAAGCTTTAAATGCTACCGGTAAAGCTTTAACTTGTCTTTTTATCCGTTACGCTATGTGTGTAGTTGCTCTGTGTGTGGGCTGTGTCTGTGTGTGTTGCTGTTGTGTGTAAAAGCGCCTTGTGTCGTTGTTTCTTATCGTTTACGCGCAAGACTTCACACAGGACGCAACGCGTCCATATCAAAACGGCAGCAGCAGCAGCGGCTCACACACACACACACACACACACACAAATACACAGAGCAGCAATAGCAGTTAAATGAAAATTTCAGCAAATTTACGATAATCGAATTGTATTCGTAATCGCTTATCGCCACGCCCATTCAGAACAATTCACTTCAGAGTTGCTTTGATTGATTTAAAGCGTGTCCAATTTTCACTGCTATTTATTACGCTTTTTACACTTTTTTTAATCTGCAAAAAAACATCTGCACTCAAAAACTCAAAATACTGCCCCAGAAAAAAGGGTTCCTTGTACTTGCCACATCTTGCAGCTTCAAATTGGCCTAAAATGAAAACGAAATGGTCTGATTTTATATTTATATAATATCTTCATTAATTAATTAGTTAATTATTAATTATTAGTGAATTAATTGAAATGTTACTTTCAGGAATAATTTATAAATATATAAAAAAAGCCTTTCTAGTTTTAAGATATTTAAATTCACATTTTTTTGTATCTAGAAGTGTTTTGTAAAAACCAGAAAATATATATTTTTTAATGTTCTCATATATATATTATTTTTTTTATATATTGTTAATAATATATATATTCCTTTTTTACTTCTATATATATATATATATATATATACTTCTTTTAAGAGCATATATTTTTTTTTAGAAATAAGAAATTTCTTTTCGCTTATGCCTATAAAATTTTTTTTTAAATCCAAAAATTCCCATAATAGTGATCATAATAATAATGTGATAATAATAATAATAAATAATAATAATAATAATAATAATAATAATAATAATAATAATAATAATAATAATAATAATAATAATAATAATAATAATAATAATAATAATAATAATAATAATAATAATAATAATAAGTTCACTTCCTTTTCTTTTTTATCTTATGTTAGACATACTTCTGCTTTTTATATATGTTCTCTCTTTTTGAGATTATATATATATATATATTTATCTATGTATGCAGATCTGAAAAGTAGATTTGGATTTTTCACTTATTGGTACTTATTGGTGCGAAACACACACCCAACACACACCATGCGGCGGATCCGGCCTTGGACTCAACTCATCCACCCCTTGATCCTTCGTCCTTAGACCTTGCTGCTTTGTGCTTAGTGCTGAGTAGAAGCGGAAAACTTTTGCAGTAACGCCGCTCAACGCGACACGTGGCGGAAGAGAGGGTAGCAGGGGATGTACAGGGGAAGAGGGTAGCAGGGGGGCAGCAGCACCAAGTGTTGGGTGCTGGTTGTGTGCCGCCTGTTCGCCGTTTCCTGCTGAGAGAGAATTACTTTCATCTGTCTCTCCATAATACAAAAATACAAGAATACTCATATTGTTATATTTTTTCATCGCTCTTTTAATATTCGAATGGGGGACCGTTATATATGGCATGTGATAAGAAGAAGAGCACACGCTTATATGTGATCTAATCTCGACAAATTAAAATTCCAAAACAAAACAAAGAAAAAGCAAATAAATAAAAGGGGTGCCCCACCAGGAAAAGATACCCTCTATATTTCCTCTATTGCATACCCTTCGCTTCTTTGTATTTCTGCACACAACATAAAGGCCAGCTTTAATTAATGTTAATATAATATGTAATTAACAATACTTTTATGTTTGGGTTCTTTTAAAATAATATAAACCGTTGACCGTTAGCTGAAAACAGCGCGTAATCTAAAAAACGCTAAGAAAATAGTCAACAAAAAATAAATAAAATAAATAAGAATAATAAAATACAAATTAATTTAAAACTAATAATAATCATACTATATAATATAATAATAATAATTATTAATATTATTATAGACAGCCAAAAGATTCTTTTAATTTCATTATTATACATTTATCACTACATTTTATTTATTAATTTATTAAAATAAATAAAATAAATAAGAATAATAAAATACAAATTAATTTAAAACTAATAATAATCATACTATATAATATAATAATAATAATTATTATTATTATTATAGACAGCCAAAAGATTCTTTTAATTTCATTATTATACATTTATCACTACATTTTATTT
The DNA here is from genome assembly GCA_035041615.1 of Drosophila anomalipes. Lineage (NCBI taxonomy): Eukaryota > Metazoa > Arthropoda > Insecta > Diptera > Drosophilidae > Drosophila > Drosophila anomalipes. Next base: position 534,881 of record JAWNKZ010000109.1, read on the forward strand.
ATTAATTTATATTATTAATAATAATTAAATTTATTATAATAATATAATATTATTAATAATAATTAAATGAATTAAATACATTTTATTTTTCATTTAATTGAAAGATTCATTTAATTACATTATTATACATTTACAACTACAATTATTATATATTATCATTTAATTTTTAATTTAATCTAATTTATACCTCTAGTAATTATTAATAAAATTCATTTAAATATTATATTTTATTTGTAGCCTAATTGAATTTATAGCTTACTCTTTGAATTTTTATATAACTAAATAAATATATAAATCAATAAATTTAAATATTTCTGTTCACTTGAGAATGTATACAACATTCTTTACAATTACAAATATTCTGTTGCCAAAATGAACAAGAAAAATATTTGGAAATTCTTCTCTATTGATTTTTAAACATTTTTTTGTATTGCTTATTAATTTTTTAATATATTTAATTTTCTTCGTAATATTCTGTTGCCAAATCGAGTATGGGAAATACTCTTTAATTCCTTTGTCAAAATCAGATGAAAAATCAGCTCTAACTATTTTTTAACATAATTTTCTATTATTTTCTGATTTTTAAGACATTAAATTTAAGCGCATGAAAAGTAAACTGAAATTCACTCTTATTGTTTCTAATCCAATATATAAGAGTGTATAAATACTTTTACCAGAATCTCTCTCGCAGTTCAAATACAATTAAATACATAACTTTATATTTGTATATTTTTTTTGTCATATTATTGGCATATTAAATGTGCCCAAATGAAAAAACAAAGATTTTTTGGGGCGGCTTCACCTGCGGCAAAGTGTCAACGCATGCAACATGCCACATGCCACATGCCGTCCCTCATCGTCAACGCTTGCAACAATTTCCACAAGCATTTTGTAAACATTTTGTGTGTGCAAAAAAAAAAAACAAAAAAAACACAACGAAGAGGAAGCAGTAGCAAAAATTTGAATAAGTGCGTGCGCTATATAAAGCCATCTCTTCCGCACACAATGAGTGATAGAGTGCACAAGAGCGAGACAAACGATAAACGACGCGCTTCGCTTATAGTTGTGGGTGTGTCTTGCTGCGTCATTTTGAAAACAAGCGCAAACGCCCATTTAACAGTTACTCGTTACCCGCTACCCGCTACCCGTTAACCGTTTACAGTGTTACAGAGAAACGGGAACAGGAACAACGCCCACAAGCATAAACGTAATTGTATTTGTGTGCGAGTGTGTGTTTGTCGTAACGGAAGTTGTGTGGGTAGTTAACGGAATCGTCTAGCGACGTTTTCTTTTTGTGTGTATCGCCATGAAACACAATTCAATTGGGCGAATAGAATTTAACATAGTCGGGGACTACGGTTCGTTCATTCGGCAAAATTTAAATCGAATGAGCGAACTAGAAAAGGCACACACACATGTATACGGCGTTCCGTATGTGCATATATGTGTATATGTGTGTGCATGTGCTTGTGCTATGCTAACCAGCATTGCCAGCTCAAATATATGCACAAAATTCTTCTTGTTGTTGTTGTCATCTACAAATCAATTTAACGAAAAAAGAGAGGGGGAAAACTAAGAAGCCTTTTGCTTGCCTTTGCTGCTCTCTCGCACCAGGCTTAGGCATAGGAACACATACACAGACAGCGCGAGAGAGAGAGCGAGAGAGAGAGAGAGAGAGAGAGAGCACAAATTGTACGAGCGCGCTTTACCTAAGCTGCGACGCACATACATACGCACACAGCGAGAGAGTGCACGCAGCGTACTTGTGAGCTTAGCTTGTATAGCCCAGGCTCACATACGCATATATACGCAGACAGCGAGAGAGCGAGCTTAGCTTATGTGGCCCGGGCTTACACACCAATATGTTGCAGCGAGAGGTAGAGCGTACGTGTGTACTAAGCTTACACACATATACATACGCAGAGCCCAAGAGAAGGCACACTCAATGTACGCACACACACACATGCATTGATATTGTACGCTTAGCTCAAATTTGCCCAGCCTGTATCTCGCTGCACTGCACTTTCCCACAGCAGCAGTGCCTTCCCTAAGTAGCGTGAGCGAGACAACTACTCAAACAAGCAAAGACCCAATGAGCGTAGACAACAACGACTGCAGTCGTGGTGCTTGTCAAGTGGTTAGCCAGTGACGGCCAATAGCAGCGTGGCTGCGAGCAAACGCGCTACAAATATTGGCTCGTTTGCGAGCCACGTTCAAAATGCGGCATTTGCATTCGCACGCTGTGGCAACGCGCACTGTAAACTGTAACTGTAACTGTATAACTGTGTGTAAATTATTGCCGACGGTTCAAATAGTAAACAAAATTAAAATATTTACCAAAAAATAATTAATGCAAGGAAAAAAAAATGGCAAATGTGAAAATGTGATAAGTGTCCTGGAATGGGTTGCCCTCTTTAATTAAAAATCAAACAAAAAAGAGTGAAAAATGAACAAGTGAACTTAAAACGAAAGCCAAAAAAAAAAAAAAACAAAGCAAAATATATATATATATATATAGAAATCGGTGGCATCTGCATGAATTCCTTTCAGGCTGTTTTTTTGTGATCCTTGCGCTCCTGTGGCGTTAACGCTGCGTGTAGCCAACGCCGCCTGCAGCGAGTCCTCGCATTTATTTTTTCTCTCTCTCGTTCTTTTCAATTGTCTCAAATTTATAAATGGCCTTTGTTTTTGTTCTTGAAAAAATTTCGCAAAAAGTGCATAAAAATTACAACAAAATATAAAAAAAAAAATACACAGTGACTCAAGTGAAATCGAAAGTCTATATAGTTTATCGGTGATCGATATCGGATAATTTGAGTATATATCGCGGACATTATGTTTACACTCCAACCGACTCCGGCCACACTTGGCAGCGTTCCTTGGTCCACCGGAGCCCTCATTGAACGGCTGCCCACTTTGGAGGATATGAACCATAAGGGTAAGATCGCCCAGATTATACTATGTCTATATGTACATAGCAGAAAAATACCTTGAAAAACTAAAAAGAGGAGTTTCTTTTTTGGAAATGCGATTTTTTTTATAAATATTTGTAGAAATCCCGCTTTAATAATATTGCAAATATGAATTCCATCTTAATAATATTGGAAATATTATATTAAATATACAGCATAGTAAAAATATAGCTGTTGACTTTATTAAATATATTTTTACTAATAAATACATGTTTGCTTTTAAATCCGTCCAAGTCCAACCACAAAACCCGTATTAAATAATTCTACTACCAATATTATAGTAAATATGAAAAAAAAAAACACCTTCAACAATTCTCTAAAAAAGGACTAACGAATTAAGCCCAAGTAAAACATTTCTTTAGAATGGTCATAAATACTTTTTTGGTTTTACCAATATCATAATTAATATAGATCTTTAACAAAATGACATTATTTGGCAATGGCATTGATTCTGCTAAAAACAAACAAAGTCCTTATTTTACATAAACTTTTACTAATATTATAAATAAATATCGCCGCTGTTTAGTAATTTATATAAATTAATTAAAGTTTTATAATTAGTTCATTTAAATTTAGCATGTATTTTTCAGTTAATTCAATTAAATTTAGCCTGAGCTTTGGATAGTTATGTAAATAACTAAATAAAAATCATACAAAAATACAAAAGAGATAATTCATGATTTTTAGCTGGTTAAAAAATATCGAAATAAATTCAAATTCAAGAACTCAAAATTCCATCAGCTAAATTATTTAAATTTAAAGAACAGACTCAAATAAAGGTTTATAATATATAGTAGTCCGTTATTCATAGTTTTTACCAAATTTTAGGCATTAGAAACAAACGAACAGACCGGCGTATATTTCTATATATGAAGTAGGCAAGCGCCGCTGATCAAGAATATATAATCTTTTAATATACTTTATTTTCAAACTTCTAGATACGATTACAAAAATGATAATATAATATATAATATATATTGCCCTAAAAAATTTTAAATTAGCATTAGTTAAATTTAGTTTTCTGAACCACTGTTTTTGCCAATCTCTTTCGTGACGGTCCCGTTACATTTCGTGTACACATATGTATGTATGTGTGTTGTGTTTAAAGCAGAGCTTAAGCTTTGCAGGTAGTAGTGTTGTGAGCTCAAAGCACAGTGGGCCGTAGACAAACGCAAAGAAAATCGAAATAATTAAAGTGATGCGCAGTTTTTAAAGTAAGTTTCGAAGTCGCTAAGGGGCCAACGTTTAAGCGCTCAATTGCATAGCCAGCAAGGGAAGTATAAAAATTAAAAACTTGTCAAGCTTTTATGTGCTTAAGGCTAAGCTGAGTGTAAGTTGCATTTTATTTCGCATTTTTTGCGCATTAAGCCCAGAGTCGACTGGAGAATGAGCAGCAAAGCAGAGAGCGAAACGTGAGAGAGTGGCTGAGAGCTAAAGACCAAGCGCCGCTAGAATAGAATTCGTCGGCAGTTGGCCGTCGGCGTCGGCAACTGTCGTTAGGCGATCAAAGCAATTTGCATTCTCATAACCATAGATCTTGGGAAGCTTTTGCAAAAAGAAGAATACGACATTGCTGCTTGTCGTTTATTAATTGAAAACCCAGCTGCGAAAATAAACGCATTACGAACCCGATTTGAAATCTATACTTTGTAGGCGATTTTCCGCATTTTACTTAGCTTGTGTGAGGGATCGTAAATATTATACGACTCTATTTTAAAGGTAGACTATTGATAATAATTAAGTATGGAAAAATGTGTAGCATATGTATTTTATATTATATATTTATATTATTATATATATATTATATTTTATATTATTATTATTATATTATATTTTATATTATATATATATATGTAGTCACATATACATTATTCAAAATCAAAAAAGCTCATTATATATATAAAATTTGATGAATGATACTAGCAGTTACAACAATTTTAAACATAAACATATAAATATGTAAGTTATTTTTCACTACACAAATTACTAGGTAAATTGTTATTTTGTATGCAATAATCTACTAGTTTGCTGCTGGGTAGGCAAAAGCAAAGAGCGCATCAAGAGAATGGGAGATCAAGAGAGAGGCAAATAGGAAAGAGCGCAACGAGAGAGATCGTAATGAGAGTGCGAGAGCATCAAGCGCTGATATGCACTGTGTAGATTAAGTATACACCCCCACGACGCTGGTCTTATGCACTAAAGGACCACTGAGCAAAACTCAATCATAGATCTAGGCAAATTTTCAAAAACGGTTACGCGCACACACACACATATACATACATCATAGAGTATTTGTCTAAATATATGTGCACGTGTCTCTACATATGAGTGTTTTCCATGTTGTTCATTTTCCCGTTTACTTTGTTCTTTTCTTATAGACAATGTGCTTGCTATGAGAAATTTGCCGTGCTTGGGCGGCATGGGCGGCAAAGCGGCGGCAGCGGCGGCGGCAGCAGCAGCCGCAACAACAGTTGTAATGGATGCCGCCGCGGATGTGACAACAGCGCCACAGCCACCACACTCTACATCATCGTATTTTACCACAACCTACTACCACCTCACCGACGATGAATGTATGTCCATCTCTCTCTATTCTTTTTTCTCTTATTACATATTCTTTACTAGTTCCGACTAGTTCATTTTTGGCTAAAAGTAAACAGCTAAAAATTCAAAACAAAAAACTACTAGTTGCTGACACGCTTTAAAATACAATTAAAGTATATAAAAGCCGCTTAGCAATTATTATTATTATTTTTAAATACATTCAATTATGTAAGAAGTGAATGAAAATATTGAACAGGCAGAAGAGAGCATCTCTGATAGCAATAACATTAGTTTAACAGAGCGCCAATAGGTGAAAAAGCTCTTGCGAGCTGCGCTGTTCGCAGTAGCAAGTAACAGAGCAATAGCAGAGCAATAACACAGCAATATTTCTATTATTTAAATACTTCAATTACGAATAATACAATTTAAAGTATTTTTGAAAGCTGAACAAATATTATTTGTTGCTTGTTAAATAAGCTATTATTCAAACTTAAAATACTTTTCATTCAATTATTTTTTTCAAGCAGGCTAAATATTATTTTGTGGTTCTAGCATTTGCTTATTTGAATTTAAATATTTGGGAATTCCCTGAAACTGAAATTATTTGCCTGCTTAATCGAAAAGGCAAATAATTTAAACAAATTATGTGTCAAAATAGAGAAAGAGAACTTTGTTTAATTTGCGTAAGACACTTCAGACTACTTCATTCAGGTATCTTTTGCCGTACCGCATCGATTTGCGCTAAATGAATTGAGCTGTTATTTTATTTGGGACATTTTGGTGTGAAAATTGCACAAAGTTAGTCCCCATTGATGTGTACACTAATTGTTTGACGGCATTGTTTAGTTTGTGTGACTCGCCAGATGCCAGATGTTGCCAATTATAGGCACCACAATGAACCCAACCAAAGACCAGAGCACGATTCCCAATTTAAACAAAAACCATATCCAAGCTGATCACTGCCAACAATGCCAAGTCCAAGTAAAGATGTTGAGGGTAACGGGTAGCGCGTAGCGGGTCGAGGGTAGCGACAAAGAACACACACACATTACAACACACAGCTCACTGCTACTGACTGTCCCCGCTTTGACATGCGTCCTACACTTGCAAAAAAACATCACTGAATTTCGGCATATACAAATAAATGATATATATAAATAATAATAATAAATAAATAAATAAATATTGTATTTTTAGCAAGTCGCCGAAGGGTTCCTCATTTTATTATTTAGAAAACCCACTTATAATTTCTGTTTATTATTATCGGTTTGTTATTATTATTATTTCTAATTTCTGTTTAATTTCTAATTTCTCCTCAAAATCAGAAATTTTATTTTTTAATTTTAGATTGCACTTTTCTAAAATTTCCAAAAAATATATCTAATTTTCAGGCTGTTGCTTTCTTTGTGATCATATTATAATAGCTTTTTTGATTACTTATAATATTATTATAATATATAATATATAGAGAGAGCTAATTTCATAATTATATCCTTAATATCAGCAAGGATTTTTTATTTATTTTCGAAATTAATTTTTTAATAATAGAAAATATTTCTAATAATTGAAAAATCCGTAGTTTTCTACATTAAAAAAAGAACACCATATTAGATAATAAAAATAATAGAAACTATTTATTTAATAAATAGTTAAATCGTTTTTTTACATTTAAAAATGCCCTTCTTCATAATAGAAAATATAGCTTTAAAATAAAATTACCATATTAGAAATGAGCTTCTTGAGGATACAAAATATTTCGAATAATTGAAAAATGCGTTTTTTTCTAAATTTAAAAATATGTTTGTTAATAATGGAAAATATTTCTAATAAATAGGAAAATTAGCATACTAAAAATTGGTCACTTAATAATTGAAAATATTTCTAAAAAATTAAAAACACAAACGCACCGTATTAGAAATTATATTTTTTAGTTGCTTGCTGGTTGTCAGGGCAATATTCTAAACATTTTTTTTCGCTGAGTGTATGCGCTACACGGCAAGGTATTACGGTACTTGGGGTACCCTCCACTTCCACTTCTCGGTGCCCGCTGTGCTGTTAAGTACTCTCAGTCATGTTCCTGGCATTGTTTTGCTTTGTGTATGTGTGCGGATCAATACAATCATTTTCCACCTATAATAATGATCTTGAGGAGACGGACAGGCAGACAGACAGACGGACAGAGGAGCGTTTCGTGTCATGTCGTTACAAATGAAAACAATTAATGACTGTTGAAAGCCGAAAGTCGAATGAAAACAAACAAAAGCAGCCAGAATTTTGTTTATTCTCTTTCTCTCCCTCTCTCTCCCTCTCTCTCTCTCTATCTAGTGTCCTGTAGTGTCCTGGGCAGTAACCGTACTACCTACCCCCTCTCTCTCTTTCGTTAACTATCTCTGGCTCTCTTTAGCACACACAATAGAGCCTCTTTATCGGTAGTTTACTGCCCTCCTCGTGCTCTCTTCACGCGGAGGATTCCAGTTTGCTATTCTGATCCTTGTCCAGGACCCTCTGGACCCAAAGCATAATTGTTTGCCAACTGATTTGTGTTGTAATTACATTGTTAATCCCATTTGGCAAGATGTTTTTTTTCTGGCCTTTGTCTGGCTTGTTACTTTTGGTAAATCATCGCATAGTTCATTTGTTCAATTTACGTATATATATACATATATACACATATACATGTACATATTTATATATATATATATATATATATTAACTAACTATATACAAATCCTCAAATTGAATTTTTTAATTACTCATTTTATATTTAATTCCTACGGTACTTTAATTTTCCAATATGTAATCTCAATTTTAAGTTATTAATTACCCCTTTTAAATACTATCTGTAATTACTTCAATTATTTTCTAATTAAATATATAATCTGAATTTAATTAGGTAAATACCCTCTTTTCAATATTATGTTTAATTCCTTTTTTAATTACCCATTTATATATCTGATATTTAATTCATTTGATTTCAATTTTATTTAGATAATCACCCCGTTTAAATTTTGTATTTAACTGCTTTTGTTTTATTTCAGTTATAAATATATAAGCTCAATTTTAATTTATTAAATTAATTATTACTTTTTATTATTAATTTTATTTTAAATTTCTACTCAAAATATAATAGCAATTTAAATTTATCTTCAATTTCATTCCTTCAATTATTTGTCTTTTCAATTTATAATCTTATATTGAATTTAATTTGCATTTTAATTTTTGAATGACACGCATTTAAATATTATCTTTAATTCCATCTGATTATTTCATTTTTCAATTAATTTCACGCGCTCTTTTTTTAATTTATATATATTACTTTTCTAAAAACGTTACTTTTATTTTTAATTTGAATTAAAATTTAATTTATTTCGTTTCTTTTTGATTTGCTTCTAATCCCTTATTTTATAATTATTAACAATACATAGACCTTTAATATGAACGATTACAAGATCTGTTAAATTAGACATGCATTTAATTTAAATAAATAAATAAACTTAAGACAATTAAATAAGTTAATATTAATAATAAAGGACCCAAATTTCTAGATTAGATATATTAAATTATAAATATGATTTAAATTTAAGTATAAGTAAATAAGAAATGCAGATGACATCAAATAATAATCACAATTAATTTCTACAAAATAATTAATCAAAAATAAAAGCAAGTGAGATGAAAATAACAACACACAGTCTGAAGAATAAAAGCGGCATTCTCTTTATTGTAATGAGAGTTTATAGATAAAAGATAAAGAGCTAAGAGATGCAGATAAGGGTTACATATTTAGATATTTATCAGTGTTATCTATTCCAATTGAATGTCACTTTAATATGCTCGACTGCTCAGCTCTCAGTTGAGTTGAGTTCAGTTTGGGTCAGTTTCTTTTCTTTTTATTGGGATTAGCCTCGACCCTCGTCTTGAGGCATTGAGGCATTGAGATATTGAGGTAATGGGTTAAAGAAAGGTAAGGTAAAGTGGCAGTTGAGTTTGCCGCTTCGCTGGCTATCAGTTGGAATTAAATTAAATACGCAGATTTCTGTTTTTTTTTCTGTATTTTTTGTTGTTGGGATTTTCTCACAAATCAATACTAGGAAATTTGTCTCAAATCCATGCTCGACTAGACGAGAAGACAACGTTTTTTTCATCTCTTTTTTGTCACAGAGCCCTTGACCATTTGATTTGATTGGCTTTTTGTTGTTGAGAGAGAGAGAGTTCTTCAAATGCCGTGTTTTCAATAGTTGAGCAGAGATATATATTTAGATACGTATTAATCTTGCCGTTTTTAGAGCGTGCCAAAATACAGTTTATGCATCATTTGAAGCGCAGCAAATTTCCAAATCCAAAATTGCCCAAAATTGATTTCAATTTGTGTGCAATAATTCAATTTGCTACGTTGTCGCAGCAAGTGCTAAGCAAATATTGCCTTTGCTATTGCAATTGCTACGCACATCATTAGATTGCCATATAGCATTTATTGCTATTGCTATGTAATAAATATTTCAGTTTTTTTCTGCCTAAGTTGATAGCAGCAACAAGAGCAGAATGAGAAGCTAACAAAAATTAATTTGAAAACCTTTAAAAAAAGGAAATAAAATAAAAAAGTATATAGAAATATATTTAATAAAGGAGTTCAAATATTTAGTTGAGGATGATGAATTTAAAAAGCTAAAGATAAAACAAAAAATAAATAAAAGAAGACGTAAGGGACTTAATTGATATTTAATATACAGTTTTGGTAATTAATATATAATTTTGGGAAATTCAATCTAAATCTAAAACAAGAGCTAAAAATTAATGATAAATTTATTTATTTAGTGAATGTCAACTAAAGTCAGTCGACACAAGAAATACAAAAGTAAAAAATTTAATTAAATTAAATTTAAAATAAAATTTAAAATTATGGTATCATATGAATTAAAAAATAAGAATTATTTATAAGATTTCTGGGGGTGTTTAAATGCGAAAAATATTCATTTAACAAATTAACAAATTGGCAGAATAAATAATTAATTAAAACAATTGGTTGTTTTTTTGTATCATCTTATAGTTTATTTTAAATGCCAGCATTTTGACTAGACTATTTCTAGTTAAAATCAGATTTTAGTTGAGAGTTTTATTTGGTCTTTAAAAGTTCTATTTCTGACCTGGTTTTCTTATAAATAAATAAATATTCTTTGCAACAGTCTAAATAAACTTTGATAAAACACATTTTTTACTTTTGCTACAAATAAAAAACATTTTTAAATACCAAGAAAAATAAATAATTATATATATAATGAAATAAACTGATCCAATTGCAGGTCACAGTGGAGTAAACCAATTGGGAGGCGTTTTCGTTGGAGGCAGACCGTTGCCGGACTCAACACGCCAGAAAATTGTGGAGCTGGCTCATTCCGGCGCTCGACCCTGTGATATTTCACGGATTCTTCAAGTTTCCAATGGATGTGTTAGCAAAATTTTAGGCAGGTGAGTAAATCAAGCTTATTTTATTGTTACATTTCATTATAGTATTAACGAAAACCGCAGAGTAACAATTTTTATTTGCCATCAATCAATTCTTGAAAATTAATTGTAATTTTGTTTAAACTTTGAAAATAATTGATAATTAATAATATAATATAAATATAAATCAATAATATAATATTAAAATACATTTAATTATTTATTAATTTTGGCCTGTAAATTGTAATTTTAATTTGTGATTTAAAAAACGCATGCTTTGAGTATAATAAATTTGTAATATAAAAATATCAAGCATATAAAATTATTATTAAAAATTTAATATGCAATTTAGTTGAGGATAATGAATTTGAAAAGCTAAAGATAAAACATAAAAAAATTCAAGAAGACGTATATATATATTTCACACGCTCTTCACGGTTTTCAACTTTATTTCAATTTAATGTGCTGTTCAAAAATTGAATACAGTAGTTCCCTAAATTTCCCTTTTTTTTTTTAGATATTACGAAACGGGAAGCATTCGACCCCGTGCGATTGGAGGATCGAAGCCTCGAGTGGCGACAGCTGAAGTCGTCAGTAAAATCTCGCAATATAAACGGGAATGTCCCAGCATCTTCGCCTGGGAGATCCGGGATAGATTGTTGCAGGAAAATGTGTGCACAAATGACAACATACCGAGTGTGAGTAGAAACTATGTAAAAACTATTCTAAACATATCTGCAGAAAACATAATATTATATAGAGGGTATATTCTATATGTTTATTGCAATTATTTATTTTATATTATTTTATTATGGTGATACATATATATGTCTATTACTATTATTTATTCTATATTTTTAATAATTTCCAATTTGTTGTAAGTGTAAGTGGAAACTATAAAATCTATTCTAAATATATCTGTATATACATATATACGGTATACTCTATTATTCATTTTATATTTTCAGTAGAGTAGAAAATCAGTGAATTATTTAATTAGCTTCCAATTTATTGTCTTTGTAAATGTTTTGAGTTGAAAAAATCTACTGTTCATTTTATATTTTTGTTTTTAAACACAAATTTTAATTTGCATTTGATATTTGTATTTTGTAATTAATAAATAATCCCCAAAATATTATACATTTTATTTAAATGTAAAAAGCATACATTTTTAATTTCATATTAATAATTAAAAAAATAAATAAATAAAATAAATCATTACATTGCATAAATAGCTCGCATAATAATAAAACCTGATTTTAAAGTTCCTTTGGGATAAGTTTGATTTTCAATAACTATATATAAGTAGCTGGCATAATAAAAAAAAAAAGATTTTAAAGATTTTTTTATAAAAAAGAATTTCGAAGTTTTTTTGTGATAAGTTTGGTTTATTTTATTTATGAAAAATTTAAATATAAATATAAACTAAAGATTATTCTTAAAGAGTGCCCCTGGCTATTATTTTGCCACTTTTATCTTTGCGGTTAGAGAACGAGAGAAGAAAATTGAAGCATCACATTATTATATGGCATTTTGTGCGCTATTTGAATTTCTTTTGTGTATTTTTTATTCCTGTATTCTTGACGCCATTTTTCGTCCTTCTAGTTAGCATTAGCATTTTTTTTATCGTTTATTAAGTATGCCAAAAAAAAAAAAAAAAAAGAGAAGCAGGAAAATGAATTGTGACAACGGCGTTGAGTTGTGCTCAGTTTTCCTCATTTTCCTCATTGGCAGTTGTGTGGAAAATGTGCTCATTCAAATGGAAGGGAAAATCTTTTATGCACATTAAACGACAAAAAGGGAAATCACTGCTGCAAAAATGTGTAGGAAAATGTGCGTATATTAAATAAATACAGGACTCCCGAGCCTGCTCCTGCTCCTGCTGTTGCTCACCACAAAGCGTTAAGCGTTGAAATTCACGCGCGAGGGGATATCACAAATTTTTTTTTGTGTTTTTTTCTTTCATGCCTAGGAAACATAAACAGAAATAGCAACGACCGATTGGACAACGACAACGTCCAGGAGTGGAACAGGAGAGCGGGGGGGAGGGGAGATCGACGGGGTGGCAACAAAATCAGTGAGGGATAAAAGCGTTGCTCTGTTTGCCAGTTATGGTTTAGCTTCCTATTCAACGAAAAAATAATAATTAAAGTGTGCTCAGCAACTAAACTAAATAAATAAATAAGCAAATAAAATACATAAGCTATAAGATATAAAAAATACAATAAACTATAAGATATAAAGAAATACATATATAAAATCAAATAAATATAGACAAAGTTTAGTTTGAGTTTAAGAGCTTATTTTTAATATCAAGTTCATATGCAAGTATTAATTTAATACTTTTTTTTAACTGATTATCTGCTTTTTATACCCTGAATCCATTAAAAATGTGTAAAGAGGTTATAATAGATTTGTGCAAATGTATGTAACAGGCAGAAGGAAGCATCTCCGGTCCCATAAAGTGTATATATTCTTGATCAGGATCAACAGCCGAACCGATATAGTCATGTTCGTCCGCCCGTGTGTATGAACGCGCAGATCTCAGAGACCATAAGAGCTAGAGACTTAAAGTTTGGAATATAGGTTCTCGTCTACCAGGCGCGGATCATGTTTGCTTTATTTTGTCGATAACTACCTCCGTTCTGGTATATGGATACATTTAAATTTCCGATAGCAATAAATGCTACAATTTTAAAGGCAAAATCTTCTAATTAATACATAACTACCCAAATTTCATCAAGACCGGATAAGAAACACCCAAGTTGTAGTCGATAATATATCCTCATACTGATCTCATTTCTATCAAAAGCCGCAAGCATTTTCTGTATGCATAAATATGCGAGCGCGTGTGTGAGAAAGAGATGACATGATAATCGACGCGAGCGTCAATATGTTTGGGTTCAGGGTATATCGTAGTCGAGCTCACTCGACTACAGCACTCTTACTTGTGTTAAGTTTGTCCACGCCAATTTATTTAGTATTTCGATTTATATTTGCTTGTTCTACTAGCTCAAATACTCTGCCCGGAATTTAATTAATTATTAACTTGAACAAAGTTCCAACACTACTTTATTTTTTATCCTTTCTTTATTTTAATATATTTTATACATTTGCTTACTCTACTAGTTCCAAATGGGCTTACTTGAATTATTTATTGATTGCTTTCGCCTTTTTTATAGTTTGCCAATTCCAATTTATTTATTATATAGATTTATATTTGCTTACTCTGTCAGTTAACAATATATATATAATGTAATCTAATTCGACTGGATTACCTGCTAACTCCATTTGAATAATCAATCTTATAATCTTATAAGAAAGGATACATCATTTTATTTATTATATATTGTTTTAAGTGGCACATTTTGAATAAGATTAAAGAGTTTAATTCATTGGCTTGTTAATAATTATATAGCTATGCCATCGTTCAATGTTTACCTATCTTTAGTATTAATAGCTTCTATATGTGCAGAATAATTTAATTCATAATTAAACCTACTATTTCATTTAATTTAATTTGTAATATATAGCTTAACAAAATTGAAAAATGCTTTTGGAATGTTTAAGAGAAAAGTGCTAAAATAAATGGAGAAAAAATTAAAAATTATAAAAATATATACATATATGAATACGCTTATGTATGTGCATATGGAGTTGTGTAACGCTTTCGGGGATGGCGCTCATTTTGTTTTTAAAAATAAGTTTTTTTTTTGCATTTTTGTTTTTTGTGTTGTTGATTCCCTTGAAAGGACATTTCTGCCTAATTTTTCCACTCAACTGCACTTTTCCCTGTTGTTCTCACTCGCTCATTTATATGCCTGCCTGCCTGCCCGCTTGTTCTTTATTTCTTTCTTTCATTTTTCCCTTTGCCTTATTTCATTTGGTTCGTTCGCTTTTGCTTTTGGCTTTGGCTTTGCTTTTGCCTTTTGAATTCATTTCAGAAGCGCTGTCATGCGCAGGCACTGCCTTAAAATAATAATAGAAATAACAAAAAAAAAGAAGAAAAAAAATGAAAGCAAAAAAGTTAGACTGTGCCAGTCGGTAGTGCTCAACCAATAAATACTCAGCATTGAGAAGCGGGTTTAGTTCTAATCTTAATATAATCTTTAGTTAAATTTCGCATTTATTTTCTTTATATATTTTGAATATAGCTCAAATTAAATAAAAATACTATTTATTCACAAACTCGAACTGATCCTAACTGGCTGGTTACAAACACGTGCATATCCATACGTACACGCAATTGTAACGGGGCTCTGCAGAATACACATTCTCATGCCATCTCTTTCTCACACATGCGCTCGCATATTTATGCATACAGAAATGAGATCAATATGAGAATATATTTTCGACTATAACTTGGGTGTTTCTTATCCGATCTGTATGCATAAATATGCGAGCACTGTGTAAGAAAGAGATGGCATGATAATCGACGCGAGCGTCAATATGTTTTTTTGTGTATTCTGCAGAGCCCCGTTACCCCGTTACGATTGCGTGTACGTATATATGTATGTATGTATGAATATTCACGTGTTTGTCGGCAGAGCGCGCTTGCAGACCTGCTCACACTTTGGTGCAATAGTTTCAAAGGCATATTTTCCAATAAAACTAGAATATATTTAACAACTGGGTTCAGGGTATATCGTAGTCGAGCTCGCTCGACTACGGCACTCTTACTTGTTTATATTTATTTTTTATTTATTCTTCGTATTTTATGTAAATGATTTTCTAACAATTATTATAATTATTTGCCAGTATCTATGTGGTATTAATTATAATTCTGTGATTATCTGGTATCTTAAAGGTATCGTCAATAAATCGGGTGCTGCGCAATTTGGCCGCCCAGAAGGAGCAACAGAGCAGCGTCGGCTCCGCGGGCAGTTCGAACTCGAATTCCGGCGCAAATTCAAAGGCGACTGGGAGCGGTACGGCAGCCGGTATCGTCACCGGTACTGCTAATGGGAATAATATTGGAAGCAGCAACGCAACGGGTCCTGGCAACGCTGGCAATGATCTAACACAGACGGCAACGCCGCTGAACTCCTCGGAAAGCGGAGGAGCGAGCAACTCTGGCGAGGGCAGCGAACAGGAGTCGATCTATGAAAAGTTGCGTCTGCTGAACACGCAACACGTTGCCGCACTGGATGTGGCAACTGCCCCACAAACGATGACGAGTAGTCACTTTAGTCCACATCCCCTCCACGCCTCCCACTGCCATCACCAGCAGCAGCAGCAGCAACAACAACAACAACAACAGCAGCAGCAACAATGTTGGCCACCTCGTCATTATTCGACGGGTTCTTGGTATGCAGCACCTTTAAATGGCAGCAGCAACGACATCTCTGCCTCGCCTGGTGTTTTATCTGTTGCTGGTGGGTATGGAAATCCTGGCGCCGCTTTAGCTCCGACACCAGCTCATCCGTTGACGCCGCCCACGGATCTCATCAATATCAGTGGACCGAGCGTGAATCTGGGCAACTGTACCATTGCCCCAGACGATGTGATGCTCAAGAAGGGTAAGTCTTGAAACGATTAGTAATTAAAATAATACTTAAGGCAAAGAGTGCTTAACTAAAAGAAGAGAGAAAGAGAACTGCACTGCCAGTCAAGAGGGCACCACTATTTTTAAAGTACTTGGGCGCATTCTACTAGAGTGCTTCAAAACTATTAGAAATCTCTACTACTGGTAAGTCGAGAGTGCTCTTTTGCTATTAGAGTGTGCTCTACTTTTATTAGAGATCTGCACTACAAGTTGAAAAGGCCCTAATATGTTTATTTTGAAAGATAAAAGCGCCCTACTGCTATTAGAGATCTCTACTCGTAACAAAAAGTACTATATTTCTATTTTAAGTTTCTACTGCTCAAACTCTAATAATATATTATTTAATATTTCAAATTTAATAATAAATATCTTATTAAATCTTGATATACAAATGGTACTTTTGATGTAGTGCACAAATCAAGTTAGTACACAATTTAGAAATGAATCCCAATTAGAAATTGACCAATTTAAAAAGCCTAAACGTTAAGTATAAAAATATAAATAAATTAATTTAATTAAAAGTATATTTGATATTAATGCTTTGTAAATTAATATTAAAATTTATTGTTACAGTTATTTTATAGTATGTATATTTAAATTTAAGTTAAAAAGTAAAAGTAATATTTACGATTTGCAAATTTCACTTAACAATATAAACTTTAATTTCAATCTAAAATTTATTTTAAAAAGAAATATTTAATTTATATTTAAATTTTATTTTTTTTGTATATATTAAAGTAATGTTTAAGTTTTTTAAAATGTATATTTACAGCTATTTTAAAACATTTAACTGAATATTTTTTAATTTGAGAAGCATAAATATTAAATAACGTATCTAAATTTATTTATTTGCTTTAAAAGCGTATATATTTCAAGGGTATTTGTTTATATATATATATATATATATATCACGATTTAGCAGGCATTTTTTTTGCTTAGCCCGGGGGGAGAGTAAAACAGAGACAACAGAAAAAGAATCAGATACAAATACATGAGCAGGGAAGGATAATCAAGGATTCCTGCGAGTCCTGGTCACGTGCCCAAAATATTTACGCACGCACGGCAAGTTTGCCGTCATCGACAATTGTCGAGTTAAATCAAGTGCTGAGAAAGGTGGCAATCTATATCCGAGTACAGTGAGTACAGTATGTAAATATATATAGAGGCTGTTACTTTGAGTCAATCGTGCGTATTGTGGACACAATTGATTCATGACGCACAGTCTGACTATTTTTTGTGCCACCCAAAAATATTATAAATGCGGAAGTTATATGCAGATAAAGTAAACACATATACGCATAGACATAAACTTTAATTATTTACAAACATTTGCCAGCAGAGCTTACTGTAAGTATTTAAAAAAAATAAACTGTCATATTTACTAACTTAAGTGTTTATGAATTGATTGGGTTTTTTTCTGAGTTTACCCAATCTTTATTTATTTAATGTCAACTAAAGTCAGTCGACATAAAAAAAAACATAACGTAAAAAATTTAAGTAAGTTAAATTTAAAATAAAATTATATTTATAAATTAAAAAATAAGAAATATTTTTATGATTTCTGGGGGTATTTAAATGCAAAAAGTTCCATAAATATTTGCCATAAATATTCTCCCATATTTATTTGTGCTTTATTTTCTTTGTTTCTCAATTTAAATTTTAATTTAAGTATTCAATTTGACTTCGATAATATTTAATTTGGAACTAGAAATTTAATATCAAATATTTATTTATCAAAAATTGTTTACGGTTTTTAGTACATATTTAATAAATAAATTAAAATTACAAATTTCAAAATAAAAATAATAAAATAATGATTGATAATAAGTCTAGGTATATTATACATATTATTATTTATTTATTTATTCAATGTGGACTGAAAACAGAACACCATTTTTAAAATACGCTTTAAAAAATCAAGAATTTAAATGATATACAATGAAAAATGAATAATTAAATTAAAACTTAAAATGAAAAATAAATAAAGTAAAGAATATAAGTACTTAAATTTAAGTAAAAATATATAAATGGGTGTAAATATTTAAAATATAAATATGTAATATTTAAATATTAATATAAATAAAAATCAATAAATGGTGCATTGTTTAAGGATTCGATTAGACCAGTAAAAAACCCAATCAGAGAAACTGTTAAATGTTAGAGGTCAACACAGATATAAAGAGCGAGCGAGAGAGGGAGAGAGTAAGTAAAGCAGAGCTAGGCAAACATCAACAGCACAGATCTAATTTGGTTAACCAAATAGTTAAGAGAGCAGGAGTCAGATAGAGAGCGAAAGAGCGAGCGAGCGAGAGAGAACACACAGATCTAATTAGTTTAGGTAAAGTTTTGAAACAAACAAAATCAGTGCGTGAGAAGAGCAAGAAGCAGCAACAACAGCAGCACAGCAGAAAAAGAAGAAGCAGAAGAAGAAGGAGAAGCAGCAGCAGTAGTAAATGTAACTGTAGCCCCGTATAATCCCAGGCCTGGGGCAACGGTAAAGGTAACGGTAACGCTAACGGTAACGGTAGAGGGTATTGCTAGCCGTGAGGGGGGTAGGGGGTTCTGCTTGTCGTAGTTGACAAGCTTACCCTTAACCGAGTAGTTGCTTTTAATGCGATTTGCAGACTCATTTTACAGGCGATGACACTTCATTAAACGCCAAAACCAAGAGGGAAGGGTGTTAGCTGTGGTTAGAGTGGGGTGCTTGTTGCTGATGATGGGGTGCATAAATATATAGCCAAAAATACATATTTATAAAATATCCTATCTGGTAAACCTCATGCTACAAAAATTTTTCGTTCGCCTTATCTTCGTTTTTGTCTCTCTGATGTATTTAACGGTGTGTGTGTGTGCGTTTGTCTATATGTATGTGTGTGTGTGTAAAAGTGTCACTCTGCACATCTTTCCACACTCTCTCGCCATCTCCATCTCTCTCCCACTCCCACTCTCCCACACTCTCGAGCTGCTCTACTCAACACGAAACGAGCGCTAAACAGGGCTGGATTCGTGGTGTGTTTGTTATTTCGCCCCACCTCCATTTTGGCGTTGCTTATGACTGAGGCTGTTATTGTTGTTGTTGGCAGTTGGCAGTTGGCAGTTGGCTGTCAGCACATTGCAGTCAGCTAGGCAAGTGACGTGTGCTTCGAACTGGACCCGAGTCCGGACCTGCGGCATGTCTCACAGCTATCAGCATCTATTTGCTCTGTCACATTCACTAACATTCACTGCCAGTTACACACACACACACACACATAGAAAAGTGACAAGCTGAGATCCAAAATGTTGCGAATTGCGGTGCCTTTGATGTGGGCAGCCTGATGTGGTTTAATGTTGGACGGCTGCTTGATCTGATCTGATTTCCTGGCGATAACGACGCATCAGCAGGAGTCCAGAGTGCTCGACTTCTAGTTTTTTTAAATTATTATGTGTAAAATTAGATTAAAGGCAGACACTTGTAGCAGTCTCAAATAAATCAATATAAAATAATATAAATAAAAATAGTAAATAATAAATAAAAGTAAAAAAATGCAATTTAATGATAAAGCTAATGTTGTTAATCTATTAAATATTAAATTTTATTCATTTATTTAATGAAGGCACAGCAATATACGAAAGCGATTAACATATAATTTAAAATAAAATGTAATATTCAAATTTAAATTAAAAATATATGATACATTTTAAGATTTAAATTCAATTAATTTAATTATTTGAGGCGTTTTTTTGTGTTGACTGATGACAATTTAATAGTTAAATATAAATTACAAATATAACAACAAATAAGATTTATATTTAATTAATTTTTTGTTGGGTATTTTTCTGTGTTGACTATAAATAAATAAACAGTTTCAGTTAGGAAACAGGTTTCACTTTCATTAATTAATTTATTTATAATATAAATATTAAAAATGTATGGAGTCATATTTTAAATATATAATATATATATTTTAAAAAAATTCAGCAAATTTATTATAATAAAATTAATAATGATATGTCAATAAATGTACTAAATACATATTAATTGTATTAATTTAATTTATATCGTAACCCAATCGCATTTAATTTATATTTATAGAGCTGGATGGTCATCAATCAGACGAAACGGGTTCTGGCGAGGGAGACAACTCGAATGGAGGCGCCTCCAATATTGGCACCAGCGAAGACGACCAGGCCCGCTTAATACTGAAGCGAAAACTGCAAAGGAATCGAACATCATTCACAAATGAACAGATTGACAGTCTAGAAAAAGGTAGCTAAATAAATAAATCAAACGAATATTTTGATTAGTTGAAGCGGAGAGAGAATTCTTAAATAGTAATATATATCTTATAACAATAACTTATATAATAATTTAATTTATAGTAATTTCATACTTTGCTCTATTACTATATTACTATGTTTTCCTCTTTAAATATTTTTATCTATCTATCTATCTATATCTATTTCTATATTATGTTTTTCTTATTTACATATTTAAAAACATTTACTGACTGTATTTTCTATTTATTTGACTTGTTTTTTATTTCTTAAAGATTTACTATATCCTCCACTTTAAATATTTTATAATTATAATATATATACATATATATATATATATATATATATATATATATATATATCTATGTTATGTATTGCTTTTTTAAATTTAACAATTTTTTAACATTTACTGACTCTATTTTAAATTTATTAAATTAATAAAAAAATTAAATTAATAAAATAAGAAGAATATTACTATATGCTCTATATATTTTAAAATTGGATAAGTGACAATTTAAATTCTTTAATGTTTTTTAATAAATATCTAACAATTTAGGGGGTATAATCCTTACTATATATATGGTATATTATACCTAATCTGTAATCTCTTTACAGAGTTTGAGCGAACCCATTATCCGGATGTGTTTGCACGCGAAAGATTAGCTGGCAAAATAGGATTGCCGGAGGCGAGGATACAAGTCTGGTTTTCCAATCGACGTGCCAAATGGCGACGTGAGGAGAAGTTACGTAATCAGCGGCGAACCCCTAACTCCACGGGCACAAATGGCACCTCCTCTTCCACCTCGGCTACCACCTCGATGACGGAGAGTCCCAATAGTCTGGGCGGGGGCTGCTCCACGCTGCTGGTTGGCTCAAGTGGCAGTAAGTAAACTCAAAGAAAAAAAGAAGATCGCCCTGAAAACTTGAAGGGTTTGCTTATCTTTCTAAATAATTCTAAATAATAATAATAATTCTAAATATAGAAAACTATTTCTTAAAATAAGACATTTGTTCTATATTTTTTAGAAATATTTTCTATTATTAAATCTACTATTAAATCCCTAAAAAAGAACTAGAAAGTTTTTTCTGTTTTGTAAATAACTTCTAAATATTGAAAAATATTTCTTAAAAGAAGAAAGACACTATTTGTATTTGCTTAGACATTTTTTGTAATATTAAGAAATTAATCTCTAAGAAAGCTAGAAAGTTTTGCTTGTCTTTCGAAATAATTTCTAAATGTATAAAATATTTCTTAAAATAAAAAACACACTATTTTTATTTATTTAGAGATTTTCTCTATTATTAAGAAGTAAATCCCTTAAAAGGAAATAATTTTTAAATATGGGAAAACAAATTTCTTAAAAAAACCGAACTCTCTTAAAAGAACAATCTAATCTAGAAAGTTTTCTTGTTTTTAGTAATAATTTCTAAATAGATTAAAAAGTAATTTCTTATATTAGAATGGATTCTTTTCTATAATTCCCAATAAATTTCTAAAAAGTGTCAGCAAAAAACTCATATTTTTAGAAAAAAAAAAATACTCTTTAAAATGAAGAAATTAAAATTAAATAGAAATTTTCATTTTTTAAAACTCATGCCTATTTTTTTTGTTAAGAATCTTTTGTTATTTTATATTGACTGAATATATGTTCCATATAGGTGGTCTGAATGGATTGGCTTCGCCCAATCCCATCGGGCCGGGAAGTGGATCAAGCGAAGCTGGCGAGGCACAGATACGATCCATTGGCGCCTCCCGATTGACTGATGAGGTGGGCAACGCGTGCTCGCCGGGTCTGGGCATAGGTGCGGAGCATCACCTTCAGCAGCATCAGCAGCAGCAGCGGCATCCGCATCCGCATCAGGTACCTCCACAGCATCCGCAACATCCGCAGCATCAGCATCATCATCACATGGGGCATCATACGCTGGTGCCATCGATTTCGCCGCGGCTCAACTTCAACAGTGGCTTCAGCGCCATGTATTCAAATATGCATCACAATACCATCTCGATTGGTGAGGGTTACAGGTGAGTTTGATTGATTGATTGACTGACTGATTTATAGTTGCTTGAATTTCAATGTAAATATTTAATATTAAATTTCATATTTTATTTAATTGAATTTATTTGCAACAGTCGGCATTAAATAAATAAATAAAATACAAAATTGTTTGATTGGTCGTCGTTTTGAATTTAAATATTTAATATTAAATGTCACATTTAATGTAATTTAATTTATTTGGTACAGTCGACATTAAATAAATAAAATGCTTAATGATTGATTTTCGTTTTGAATTTAAATTTAAATATTAAATTATATTTTTTGATTTGAATTTAATTTACTTTTAATATTATTGTTTATATTAATAAGTATTATATATTATTAATATGTATATATGTATTATACATATTGCTTGATTTATTGGTTGGTATTTTCTTGCAGCTCCGTCTCAACGATGCCGAGCTTCAGTCATGCCACCGTTGGTGGCTCCCCAATTGCAGCGCAGCAGCAACGCGATCTCAGTCCGCCCACAATGTACCCGTGCCACATGCCACCGTTACGCCCGCCGCCCATCATAGCGCCCCATCAGCTGGTGGGCGTAGCCAGTGTGGCAGCCGAGAGTGGAGCGAGCAGCAGCAGTCCCAGCCTGGCAACAGCCGGCAATGTGGAAACAAGTGGCAACAGCAACAGCAACAACAACAACAACAACAACAATAATAGTGCCACAAGTGGCTATGAGGCATTGTCTGCCTATAGCTTACCACCGCCACCAGCAGCAGCAGCAGCGAATGCTGCCTCATGCCACCAGCACAACAGCAGCAGCAGCAACACAATGGAGCTGCCACGCCAGTCCAGCTGCAGTCCCAGCCATCATCATCAACAAATGGGCTTTGGCAGCGAATCGATTGCCAGCACAGCAATGCCATCCTATGCCCACATGAGCTACAATTATGCTGCAGCAGCAGCGGCCAGCAGTGTGGCGCCATCTGGCGGTGGCGCCAATGCGACACACGGCACCGGCAAACAACAGTTTTTCGCCTCCTGCTTCTACTCGCCCTGGGTGTAAATCGGACTCAACTGGTTCCATTTTTCATATCGTGGTTTTTAGGATTAAAGAGAAATAAAAAAAATAAAATCGAATTTACATATCTCTTAAAAAACAATTGAAAACTTGAGAAAAATCAGAGAGAAAACAGAGATCTAGGCACATGGAGAGGTTGTAGTTAAATGCATATTGTATATTTCCGCCCAAGGATTCCGCCAATCATAACACTGTAATTGGTGTGATTAAATAATATAATTTTCACAAAAAAAAACCAAACAAGAAATGATTTTTATTTACGGAGGGTATTCAATTAAATTAAATGACATAATTTTCACAAAAAACGAATCGAATTTGATTTAAAGAGGGTTTTAAATTATACTAAATAATACATTTTTCACAAAAAAAAAAAATTAAGTTGATTTAAAGAGGGTTTTAAATTATTTTAAATACTATAATTTTCACAACAAAAAAATTAATTTAATTTAAGGAGGATTTTAAATTATTTTAAGTAATATAATTTGCAGCAAAAAATAAAGAAATTGATTTCATTTGTAGAGGGTATTAAACTATATGACAAAAAGAGAAAGACTAACGAATTTAATTTACAGAGCCTATTAAATTATATTAGAAAATATAATTTAAAAAAAAAAAAAGATTTTTATTTATACAGGGTTTTAAATTATTTTCAGTAATATAATGTTCAGGAAAAAAATTCAATATTATTTACAGAGGTTTTTAATTATTTGAAAACGAAAAACGTATTTAATTTGCAGAGTTATGTTAAATTATATAATTAAAAAAAAATTTGATTTACTGAGGGATCTAAATTTTTTTTAAATAATTAGCTTTAAAAATATTAGTCTACAATGTTCTCAGAAACCGGTAAGTATTATAAAGGCTATTATTATAAATATTTATTTAGATATATATTTTTTTAGTTTATTAAAGATTGTTAAGTTTCTACAGCTAAATTTCCAAAAGCCATCTGTCATTTATTCAAAATTGCTCAGCAGTCAAACAAATATTTATAGAATCTAATTTCGGACAAGAGCCAAGGAAAATCAAGCAGGATTATAAGCTTTCAATTATTGCTCAAAAATTCAATTTACTCACAGCGACAGAAGGGTCCTTGATAAAGTTAAGTTAGGCAAACATTTTAATGAAGTTGCGCACAATTGTGCTCAAGGACTATTGTAATAATAATCCTTAACTCTCGCCGAATCTAAATTCGCATATTAAATATATTGCAAAGTGGTTGGTTGCCTGGCGAGAAGAGAGAGAGAAGGGGCAGGGGGCCCCTCTCCTGGTTAAATCACTCGCCAAAATCTGAGCTGCGTACTTGCCTTTATCACCCCTGTGTGTGTGTGTTTTTGAGTATCTCACACCCCATTCACTTGAAAAGTTATAAATAAGTAAAGATTTCATTTCAGTTTTTTCTGCATTGAAGAAAATATTTTATTAGAAATGTATTTCTTTAGAAAATAGAAAAACATTTACAAAAACTAGCAAAAAAAACGTCTTTTCAATTTTAATAATTTCTTTTTGTATATTTGGTAAATATATAATATATTTATATATTCAATTTTGTTTTATTAATTTAAATTTAAACCCACTCAACATTATTTATTTATCAGGGAACGATCTGAGTTCATTTACCCATTTCTGCTAAAAGAGAAAAAGAAAAGGCAACTACTTGTTAGCCCTGTTTGCGATGATTGCCAGTCATTAGTCACGTTATGCTCTATATATGTATATAATAGGTATATTATATATGTGTATATAAACATACATACAAGTTGTTGGTTATAAATAGAACATTTTCGTGCAAAAATGTCATAAATAATGAATAAGAACTATAAATAAACCGCTTTTGTGTTCGAGAAAACACTTTCATATTTATAACAACCAAGCATACACATACATTGTTTTATATATGTATTTATCTATGCATGTATCTATATATGTAGATATATTTACAAGATATTACGATGGTGTTTTATATGATCAATCAGTCAAAACCATTTTGCAATTCATAAAATGTGCATGTTATTTTCTAATTATTTATATTCTGACAAACACTTAAACATTATTATTAATTTCGTTTCGTATATTTAATTTATTATTCATAGTAATTTTAAAATACTCATTAATTTCGTTTCGTATATTTAATTGAAATACATTCATTATAATTATTCATTTAATTATTAATTTCTTTTTCTAAATTTAGTAAATATTTCTAAAAACAAGTACATTTTTCTGGTTTCATTCTAGAAAATATGTAATTATTTGTATAAATTAGTAATTACAATAAATAATTAAATATTATTATTATATTATTATATATTATATATTATATTTTATTATTTTTAATTTTTTTTTTTTCCTAATTCCCAATTGTTTTTAATTATTTTATTTATTTCTGCTGCCTTGCTTACACGCGTCCTAACCTAAAATTAACCAAAAATAGTCAAC
Organism: Drosophila anomalipes; assembly: GCA_035041615.1. Classification (NCBI taxonomy): domain Eukaryota; kingdom Metazoa; phylum Arthropoda; class Insecta; order Diptera; family Drosophilidae; genus Drosophila; species Drosophila anomalipes. The sequence continues at coordinate 561,158 of JAWNKZ010000109.1, forward strand.
AATTTTTAGACAAATGCTTAGAAAAATATAAAAAATTAGAATTAAAATGAAAATAACAAATTTGAAAGGGAATAATAGAAATTCAAGTAATATAAATGATAAATAAATTAATTCAATAAATAAACTAAATAAATGTAATTCCGTTCAAAACAAAAAATCAAATCAATAAAATAATAATAATAATAATATTATTTATAAAAATATAAAAAACTAAAATTAAAATGAAAGTAAGGGAATAATAAGCCAAATTATATAAATAAATAAAGTAAATAGATTTAAAAGATCAATAAAATAATAATAATGTATTTCAAATAGTTTGCAAACATTCCGATTACATTTGTTTACTTGAGTTTGTTGTGTGCTTTAATTTTCGATACCTTTTGTTTTCAATACCTTTGTTTATTTTTTTCTTTTTTTTTTTCTTTTATGAACCGGGCACAATAAATTCCACAAATCAAATCGAGAGAGAGAGAGAGCGAGAGAATTTAAAAGAAAATCGATAGAGAGAGAAGTGACGAAAGCGGTAAAAATGCTAATGCCCGATGTCTGCATGTCCCAATTGTCTGATTGTCCGATTGTCGGATCGCCCCGATGTCCGATGTTGGATGCTTGTATTCAAACTGAACGAGATCAGTTTTGAAATAGAAACAGTAATAGATTAACACTCGTGGAGTTCGCTTCGTTTCCACAGAAGGAACATTTTCTTGCTGTGTGCTTTGCAGTCAGTGTGTGATCTGTAGTCTAGTTGTACGTACCAACTAAATATATATTATATATAATATATATATATATATAAAGTATATATACAGATATATAAAATCCGTGTTTATGTAAAGTGAAAGTGCACTTGAAGTGAGCATGTCAATATTGTTTATAATTACAAATAAATAAAAATATATATACATATTAAAAAAGAATAAAATTGAAAAGATAATTAATCAATTAATTAAAAAAAAACTGCAGCAAATCCTTACAAAAATGTGAAATATGCAATTTAACAATCAAAAAATCAAAAAACCAAAAAATCCAATACAAATCTATAAATAAATACATATTGACATACCGAATGTATGTCTAAATTTAAATGCATTTATATACAGACATATACATATATATATATATATATATATATGTATGTATGTGTGTGTGTGTGTATGTAGCTGCGTCTATTCGTGGAATTGTGTAACGGTTGTCGGGCATAAGAATAGAAATGGCTCATTTCAATTAATATAGTGATGAAAAAAAATCAAATAAAATAACTATGCTTCCCATACATAGACATACACATATAAATTAATATACATATACACATACATATATATATTTATAAAAACTCAAATATATAATTTAAAATTTCTGACCATGAAAAAATTATCAACGAAAATCGAGAAGTATTGATTATTAATATACCATTTCTTGCCAATGTGGATACTAAAAAAGAATATATATATATATATATGTAAGAAATATCCGGGCAGATATATATATATATATATATAGATATCTGCCCGGATATTTCTTATACTTCTCCACACACACATATATATATATAATATATATATAAAGATGAATTCCACATTAGAATTGAGAGTGCTCTGCTGAAATATATTTCGTATGAGTAACATATGCCAGATGTACAGATGTATAGAGAAGTATGGATGTATATATATATATATATATATATTTACACAGATACATACCTCGCATGCATATCTTTTTTTTGTATATATATATAAAAAAGAAAAAAGCCGTGACTACGAAAAACTAAAAATAGACAAGAGCAACATATTTAAAATTTTCGTTTTCGGTTGGGGAATTTTTGTTGTTTTTGTTGTTTTTTTTGTGTTTTCTTTTTTTTTTGTTCCATTAAAAACATTAGAGCGGCGCAAACATAGAGCAAAGCGATCAAATTTCCATCTTCCAAAATATTGATGAGTCGTGCGCAATGTTTATATATATATATATATATATATATATATACATATATATATATTTTTTTTTATATATATATTATATAGGCTGTAGCCAGCTACCAGCAGCTGCATATTCTAGTTGAACTATTAGCATACAAGTGTATGTTATGTATATAACATAATGCGAACATTCAAAATTAATTGCTGTTAATGCAGCAGATTTTTATTGGTTGAATCCACTGAAAAAGGTTTATTAACAGGGTATTTAACAGGCGGAAGCAATAAATATGGGAAGTATAACAGTTGCCCATAGCGGTAATTATTCTGCTACTGCTACGGCTGTAAACCTTAACAGAGCATTAGCAGAGCTTACAGTTTTCTGTTATTGGCTCTGTTATCCTTCTTTTATTTGTGCTTTTGGTTCCAATTTTAAATGCAGTTGTTTCTAATTAATATATATTTTACCTTGTCCCGTTTTTAATCAATGACACAAATTTCACCAAGATCGAATAAGAAACAACCAAGCTATAGTCCAAAAATATTGAATATGAATTTATAAAACAATATGCTTAAAAAAACATTGGAATATTAGATCAATTTAATCAGAATTTGGAAATTAAGTTGAATATTAAAAATATTAAACAGATATTTGAATAATAATTGTACATTAATATAATTTACTATCATAACTAATGCTGTAGTTAAGGGAGATATTTTAAAAATATTCCATTTCCATTTCCGATTTCGATTATTATTATTTTTTTTTTGTGTGTTAGAGCTTAAGAGCCTGAGCCGTTGAAGACGAAAACAGAGAACGAGATCCCTCAGCATGGGGGTGGCTGAAGATTTCGCTCCCAGCTTTGTGAAGAAGCCACAATTGCATCAAGAGGACGATGGCAATCGATTGATATTTGAGTGCCAGCTGCTGTCGTCGCCCAAACCGGATATCGAATGGTATCGCAGCGATAACAAATTAACAGAGGATGCCCGTACCAAATTTAAAATTCAACCGATCGGTGACAATAAGTTTACCGTAGTATTAGAGCTCGACGATGTACTCGAAACCGATGCTGGCCTCTACAAAGTCAAGGCCAAGAACAAATCGGGAGAAGTTTCCGCATCGATTAATTTAAATTTCACACGTAAGTATACACAATATATAAGTATATATCTGATATATATATATAGTATATGTTTATTATGTATATTATATATTATATTCTATTTATTATTTGTATTTATATTGTATGCTTTTTTATATTCATAATTTATATATTTTATTTATTTATATTCTATAATTTTTTTATTTATAATTTCTATTTTATTATCTATTATATTTATGATTTATATATATAAGTATATTCAACTGATATTTAATATATTTAGTACTTTATTTAACATCTTAATATATATAAACATATATTTTTTAAATTTACAATTTATTTTTGTATTATATTTAATATTTTATTTGATCAATGTTTTTTATTATTTCTTAAATATATAATTTATATACTTAAGTAAACTCTTCTAAGATCATATATAAGATTTTATTTTATATATTTATATTTTATTATTTATTTTTATTTATAATTTATTAATTATTATATTTATGTTTTAAATATTTAAGTATTCTCAACTGATATACAATATATTTTGAATTTTATTTTACATCTTCATAATTTATATTTTTTTTTAATTTTCAATTTATTTTTATACTATTTTTAATATTTAATTTGAGCAATTTATATTTGATTATCTTTTAAATTTACAAATTATATATTTAAATAAACTCAAGTCAAATTTACAATTTATTTTTATAATGTATTTAATATTTTATTTTATTTTTTTTAAATTTACAATTTATATATTTAATACATATATTTTATTTTATATATTTATGCGCTCAGCTGCTGATGAACCCAAAGATAAGTAAGCTACATGAATTGAGAATCTGTTTTGCACACGCTTACTTTAACAAATGGTGTAACTATGAGAGCAGCATAGTCATAAGCAACTATTATTATTACTATTACCACTATTATTTTTATTATAATTTTATTAAATATTTAGTGCTTGAATTGCGCATCCCAGTTTTATAATTTAAATGCTTCTTTTTTCTAACAAGTGGGCAAATTTTCACTATTCGAAGACTCAAGGTGAGTCGAGCGAAATTCCTCTAGAATCCCCCCCACATTTAATGTTTGTAAACTTGACTAATTAAGGGTACTTTTGTATGCATAAAAGATCCCCTTTTTGTACTAAATCAATCAATAAATTACAACTAGAGTTATCGATACATATATGATTATGATATATATAATAATGCCTATTGAATTATTGCAGACAAATCGACGGCTTCGCGCCGACATTCGCGAAAAAACCAGCTATCCGACAAGAGGAAGATGGAAAAAGGCTTCTTTTTGAGTGCAGGGTTAATGCAGATCCCGTACCTAATATTACATGGTTCCACAATGGCACACCCGTTCAGGAATCACCCAGACATAAGGTGAGATATATACCCCATATATATATATAATTTATATAATATAAAATAATATATATAATTTATATAATATACATAAATCATTTGAAAGAAAAAGAATAAGAATAAGTCAAATGTAAAGAAAAGCATGGAATAAAACTATTGTATAATAAAATAATAATAAATTAATATACAAGTATATATGAGCAACTAAATTTAAAAGGAAAAAAATGTAAAAAATTAAAGGAATAATAATAATCTATTATACATTTATATTCTAGTTAAAATTTAACTTTAACAGTTCAATTTATATGCGTTATTTTAAATTTTCCAGTTTAGATTTTAATTGAATTATTTATTTTTAATTTTTAATTTAAATTTAATTTGAAATTTCACTTTATTTTTGCAGCTTACAATTGATAAGGATGTCCACTCGTATTTTGCAACACTGGAAATACAAAATGTCACAGTTGAGGATGCTGGCAAATACAAAGTGAATGCAAAAAACGAACTGGGCGAAAGTAATGCAACGATCAGCCTGAACTTTGACAGTAAGTCCCACTATATATATATTATATATATTTTATATTTAATATATATTTTTAAGTCCAATTTAAAATAAGATATTTAGGATGTTCTCACACTTTACAGCACTGTTCTCAGGCAGGAAATAAAACCGGAAAGGAAATTTTGCTCGGTTTGATTTCCTGCAATGCTATTAATTGATAATAAATTTAATTTATTGATTATTTATTACGCATAATGAATAAAGCTTTTTCTTCTTCTCTCTCCATTCAACTTGGATTTAAATGTAATTGTGTTAAAAATCATTATTTTTTGAAAAGCTACAACTAACGGAAAGTAAACATATACATTTTGATCGTTTAACAAGCATAAATTCATAAATACATACATACACACACACACACACACCCATATATATATATATATATTTACAAATTAATCGATAGGCGAAAGGAGGAAGGCTTAGTAACAAATAAGAATTAAATTTGAAACTGTAAGAACATCAAAGTATTTGAATAATTTTTTATTGGAATATATAAAATATGAATAATGCACGATTACTCGATGTATACTTGATGTATTTGAATTGTAGTATGCGTCAGTTAAACTAGTTAATAATTGTCAACAAGGCAACTAATCGATATATTGGTATATCGATAACACACAAAGATATGTGCAATAGATATATTTGAATATATTTTGTGTAATTGTCAATTAAATTCATTTATAAACTGACCTGATAATTGTCAAAAGGGCAACTAATCGATATATTGATATATCGATAAGACATAGTTTATGTATAATATTTTAATTTGTATTTATATCGATCTACGATATGTATATAAGCACTCTCCTATATCACTTTGGATAATTGGTTGTTAAAATTCATAGGCGACGAAGCTCCCGTACCGGAGAGCACTGATGGAATAAAACCAACGTTTACGGAACGACCCGTCATACGGCAGAGTGAGGATGGCGGAAATGTTACATTTGAATGTAGATGCGTTGGAGATCCCACTCCGACGGTGACATGGTACGACATCCAGGCAATAAGCCTCTAAAATAACCACCGATAAATATCGATTAATCGCCTAAATATTACTTCTCGAAATAACTCCAACAACAAAAAAAGGTCACATGGCGAGTCTGTTTTAAGTGAGGGCAAACGTTATCAAATGTCCCTCACACTGGATCAGAAACTTTATCATATGGCCCGTTTAGAGATAAGCAATGTCGTCTCCACAGATCAGGGCGAGTACAAGGCTCTCGCCAAGAATAAACACGGCTCGGGCGTGTCAACGATTAATTTAAATTTCGAAAGCGGTTCGAAAAAGTAAGCCCCTCAACACACACACACACGCGCACACGCACACACACACACACACACACACACACACACAGTTGCGAAAAATACCTAAATAAATCAATAACAAATAAACAAGTTATGCATACATTTTTCGAAGGGACAGAAGACCCATAAAAAGAGAGAAAAAAGAAAAAAACAGAATTTAATTTATTTATTTATTTAAAATAAAAAAATTAAATTCTATAAGAGCAGAAATTTGACGAAACTAAATAGTTATGAAATTGAGATACAAAAAATTAACACTATTTTATTTAGCAACATTTCAACATATTTAAATTTAATTAAAATGAAAATAAGGACATTAAATTATCGGAAAACTGTGATAAACCAAAAATATCCCGATTTTGTTCTGCATTTTTCGACTAATTTCAATTTAATTAAAATAAATATTAATAATGCAATAGGTGAATTTTTTGAAATTAGAAGTAAATAAATAACTAAAGAAGTTCATTACTCAAATAATTAAAAAAATATATATATATTTAAGAAAAAGAATTACAAAAAAAAAAAAAGTAATTATTATATTATTAACTATCAAAATTAAAAAAATTAAAACTAGTACCTTGTAAGAAAAAATATCAGAGTGAAGCTACTATTTTTGCCGCAACTGTACATAACACACACACACACATATAAAAGACAAATACACATTTTATAATTAATAAAATTTATGCAGAATACCGGATGGTAAGTCTCCGCGTTTCCCCAAGAAACCGACGATCCGTCAGGAGGAGGATATATTGATTATGGAATGCATACTGGAAGCACATCCGGTGCCGGACATAACCTGGTATTGCTCAGATAAGCAGATCGATGATAGCCAACGCACGAAAATGACCCGCAAGGCGATCACAAAAGATAGCTACATTCTGACACTCGAGATACAGAATCCCACAAAGGAAGATGGCGGCAATTATCGGTGCAATGCCATCAATATGTTTGGGGAAAGCAATGCGAATATAGCGCTCAATTTCCAAGGTAGTGGTATTCCCTATTTACAAAAACCAAAAACAAATACTGCAACTAGTAATATCCACAATGTCCCATCGAATGGAATGCCCTTAACTCTGACTCTGACTCTGGCTCTCTCTTTCTCTACTTGAATTTAAAACAGAACTATGAATAAAAAAAATGTATATGTATACAAAAAATATATGTATAACTGTAGCATGTAAACTTAATTTTACACTCACGACACTCACGCACACTCACGCACGCATTGAATCACAATCAATCAGTTCTTTTGCACCATTTTTCTAGCATGCATGTGGAATGTATTACTTAATCATTACTTTGTTCAGGTACTTACTTAATATAAAAAATAAAAACACATTGGATCTGCACTCGGTTAGAGAATGAAATACCCTTAAAAACTTTCTAGTCTTTCGGGTTAATAAAAAATAATAATAAAATAAAAATAAAATAAAAAGTTAAATAAAAAATTGAAAAATTAACTTCCCTATAGTCTGAATAATTATAAGCAATTTTATGAATAATAGAAAATATTTCTGTTAAATATAAAAATAATTGTACAGAAATATGTGCTATTATTTAGAAATTTATGATTAATATTAAAAAGATTTCTATGAATTTTTAAAATTCAAATGACTTTTTTCGAATAAATGCTTTTGAAAGAAATAATTAATAATTAATTAAATAAATAGGTGAACTTCTTAAAAAACACGCTATTGTAAAAAAGAACAGTGAAATTAGAGATATTTATTTATTTATTGTTGTAAATTTGAAAAGAAATATAATAATAAGTGCGTTCTCTTTTCCCTGGGTGCAATTCCAATAAGTTTTAATTATTTGCAGTTTACAGTACACAAATTTTAGCAGTGTGTATATACTTACTTATATTGCAAATTCTCAAAGTCCAATTAGTGCTTGCCTGATTGTAATTAAAATCGATATAAATATCGATTGTCTATTATCGGTGATCGATCGATTAATGGGAATTGTGTGTTTAATTAAACCCAGGTGCCAACGACGCAAATGGATTCGCGCCCTCTTTCATCGAGAAGCCGAGAATAATACCGAACGAGACGGGTACTCTGATAACGATGAAGTGCAAGTGCAAGGCGAAGCCGGAACCGACGGTTACCTGGTACCGGGGCCAAGATCTCGTCGAGAAGAGCAAGAAAATCAAAATCAACAGTATTGTCATCGCCGAAGACACCTACGAGCTGACGCTGGAAATTAAGGTATATAAATAAATATAAACAAATAATAATTAATAAATGTTGCATAGACTGACACATATATTCAAGTTATTTATTTATTTGTTTATTTATTTAATGTCAACTAAAGTCAGTCGACAAAGAGTATAAAGAGTAACAAACTGAATTAAATTATATTTAAAATTAAATTTAAAATTACAAAAATATTTAAAAATTATAAATTTTTAGAATATTTGTATTCTATTTCCTATTCTATATAATAATTAACAAATGCGGCTGATTTATATTAAAGTTATTTATTTATTTACTTAACTTTTTTTTTATTTATCTAACTTTCAACTAAAGTCAGTCGACACAAAAAAAAAAGATTAAATTAAATTAAACCCCAATTTTAAATTAAATTAAAATTAACTAAATAAGTTGTAGTATCTCCATTCCATTTATTAATGCCTATAAAGATATATTTAAAATAATTTATATTTGAGGCATTTCACTTAATTCATATATTTATTTTACTTACTCATTTCATTTATTAATTTAATTCATTTGTTTTATGTATTTTATTTATTTTATTTGTTTGATTTATTTGATTTATTTGATTTATTAATGATTTGTTTAATGATTTCGATTCATAGGATCCCGGCGCAACGGATGGCGGCACCTACAGATGCAATGTGAAGAACGAATACGGCGAATCGAATGCGAATCTCAATCTGAATATCGAGGCGGAACCGGAACCGGAAGGCGAAGGACCCACATTCATTGAGAAGCCAAGGATCATATCAGAAAACAATGGCAAACTGGTCATCATGGAGTGCAAGGTGAAGGCCGATCCCAAGCCGGACGTGGTCTGGTACCGCAACGGGGAGGTGATCAAGGACACCAGCAAGCTGAAGATGTCGATGGAGCAGCGCGGAGATCAATACTATATCAAGCTAGAACTGATTGATCCGCAGCTGGAGGACTCTGGTCTTTACAAGTGCAATATCAAGAATACACTTGGAGAACTCAACGCAAATCTCACACTAAACATTGAGAGTAAGTAGAAAATAAACCAAAAATGTTATATATTCAGATAGTTTTCTGTATTATATTTATATATTATATATATAATATATATATATATATATATATATTAAGATAGTTTTCTTAATTGATTATCAAACTATATATATTAATATAATTATTATTCATGTATCTAATTATTTATCTTTATATATATTTATTATAATATAATATATTATTATATATATATTATAAATATTTATTATATTAATTTTGAATAATTATTATTATTTATATTAATTACAATTAACTTACCCTGCCGCACAGTTGTGCCCGTGATCAAGGACAAGCCGAAGATCATAAAGATTATCAAGAAGCGGACGGTTGTCATCGAGTGCACGGTTGCCTCCAAGTTCGAGCCGAAGTGCACCTGGTACAAGGAGACGAATGTGGTAAAGGAGAGCAAACGGCTCGTTTACGTTGTGGAGAAGACGAAGGAGGGCGAGTTCGCCGTCAAGCTGGAGATCAATGAGGTGGAGGACAACGACAAGGGCGCCTACAAGCTGATAGCGAGCAACGAGAAGGGCGAGGCCGTTTCGCAAGTGGTGAATTTGGTGGATATACCCGAGGAGGAGCGCAAACCCACCAAACCGGAAATAGCTCGCAAACTAGTCGATCAGAAGGTGATCGAATCGAAGACGTTCGAGCTATTAATCAGTTTAAAACAGGCGGATCGCAAATGCAAAATCGAATGGTTCAAGGGCAGCACCGTGATTAAGGAGACAAAGGATGTGACGACAACGTTTGACGGCACCACAGCCCGACTGACATTCAGCAGCGCCAAATCGGAGCATACCTCAAACTATAAGGTTATCGTTAGCAACGAAGTGGGCAAGGATGAGTCCAGCTGCAAGGTTACCGTCGAGAAGAAGGGCAAGAAGAAGGATGACAAGGAGGAGGAGAAGGAGGAGGAGGCCGAAAAGAAACGCAAGGTAATTGGCAAAAAACAAAAAGAGCAACAACCAGTTGTACAACAAAAAGAAAAAGTCGTACAACAACAAATCGTACAACAGCAAGTCGTACAACAAGTCGTACAAGAAGTCGTACAACAACAAGTTCAAGTCCAGTTCGATAGCCAACAAGTTGTCAGTCAACAGCAGTCAACTCTATTAGTAACAGCACAAAGTGAGCAGCAGCAGCAGCTGCAACAGAAATCAACCCTTTTAGTAACAGCACAAGCTGAGCAACAACAAAACCTGCAGTTCAAAGAGCAACAAGTTGCGTTTAGTACGCAAAGTCAACAAAAGGTGGAGCAAGTCAAACAAGCAACGGTTAGTTATTTAAACAAAAACCCCTGCAAATTTTCAGTGAACTGTTATCAGTGAACTGCAAAATACTCCTCAAATTTTAAACGCCACCATGCAAATGTTAAGCAACAGATCTGTGACCTATATTCCCAATGCATGCATTGCAGACCTAAAATTGATAAATAGATATCAAAGAAAAGGCTGCGTGAGCAAACAAATCGCTGACGAACATGTTCTACCGCAGCACATTGTTAACACCTATCATACAAACTGAGTTAGTTGCGTATGTTAAGTTACAAGCAGCTGTTATACGTATTACCACTAAACAGACAATACATAGCGGCGTTAAATTGACAAAAATATTGATCAGGTTTTTGTCTCTGGAGTCTCTGGGCGCAATTGTACCCAGACGGCGACGCGTCGAAAATGTTGCAGGGATCAGCGTGTCCAGCAGCGAACGCAAGTCATTATTTCACTTGACTTCGCTGCGACAATATCGCGTGTAAATGAAAAACTCTGCCTTTTATGAGCATGCGTACATGGGTGCAAACAGGTACGCATCCTTTCTAGTAGTATTGTCTGCTTAGTGGTATTACCTAAAGCTATAACCAGCAGACACCCCACACTCTATCGATTTCACAGCATGCAGCTTTTTGTTATGCAGCTGTAAACATGTTGAATTTTATTCAAAATCAAATTTTCATTAAACTTTCAGTTGTATTTAAAGTGCATAGATTGAAGATTAAAGTTTGTATATTTTATTATTTATGTTAAATATATAGCTAGGAGTATCGTTGTATCAGATACCCAAACTAAAGACGGCTAAGCAAAAACAGAACAACAATTTGTTAGAGTTGAGCAAATCGAAAAATATTTTTGGTGTGAAGTTGACGCCTGTCAAACATGTTCCAACTGATGAGGTTCGCAACGAGTTCTGTTAACCAACACTATTATTTTTGATTGAAATTCACCACTCTCTCTCTCTGTCTGTCTCTTTCTCTTCTATATCCACCTGCTATAGAAAATATTTAGTCTTAAATTTAATTATATTTCTGGATCTATAAATTCTACTCTTTTGTGGTTTATCTATCGGACTTTTTCTTATTCTGGACTATAACTGTGTATTCTATATATTTTTCTGTATACTTTGTTATATATAAATAATAGTAACTAATCAATTTTAAATGTCTTCATTTGTAATTAATTTAATCGAAATATTCTTTGAGAAAAATCCTGGAAATATATATTTAATTTTTAATCTCTTTTACATTTTCAAATACTAACTCTTTTTGTGTCAATAATAAACACTGTTTACACAAACACACACAATACAATATACATTACACAACACTACAAAATAAATTAAAAAAAGGCCGAAGAAGAGGAAGAAAAGCTGAAACAAGAAGCAGAAAAGCTGAAACAAGAAGAAGAAGAAAAGCTGAAACAAGAAGAAAAGTTGAAGGAAGAGGAAAATAAAAAGAAAAAGGAAGAAAAGAAAATAGATGAAGAAAAGAAGAAGGAAGAGGAGAAGATACAAGAAAAAAAGAAGGAAGAGGAAAAGATACGAGAAGAAAAGAAGAAGGAAGAAGAAAAGAAGAAACAAGACGAAAATAAGAAGAAGGAAGAAGAAAAGGTGAAACATGAAGAAGCCAAGAAAAAGGAAGAACTAAAGATCCAAGAAGAAAAGAAGAAGGAAGAAGCAAAGAAGAAGGAAGAAGAAAAGAAACAAGAGGAAAAGAAGAAGGAAGAAGCAAAGAAGAAGGATGAAGAAAAGAAACAAGATGAAAAGCTTAAGCAAGAAGAAGAAAAGAAGAAAGAAGAAAAGGAAAAACAAGACCAAGAGAAAAAACAAAACGCAGAAAAGAAGAGGAAGGAAGAAGCAACGCAACTGGCCGACAAACAAAAGAAAGAAAATGAAGCCGAAGAAAAGAAACAAGAAGAAAAGAAACAGAAGGAAGCTGAAAAGAAAAAGCAAGAAGAAGATAACAAAAAGAAGGAACTCGAGAAGCAACAAAAAGAAGAAGATGCAAAGAAGACGCTCAATAAGAAGCAAGAAGAAGAAGCAAAGAAACCGCAAGAAAAGAAACCCAAAGAAAAGAAAGAAACACCAAAATCCAAAAAAGAAGAAACCGAAAAGAAAAGAAAACCAGAAGAAGAAGAAGATGATAAAGAAGAAGAGGTAAGAAACCGAAAAATAGAGAACGCAATGTGCAAAAGGCTTACTTAGCAATTTATCGAAGATATATCCAAAACATATCGCTTATCGAAACACCCACAAAACAAAACACAAAAACTATAATAATTATTTGTTTATTGTTTATTTATTAATTTGTAAATTCTGTTTCTTTTTTTTTTCTTGTTTTCTCTAATTTTCTTTCATTCTTTTTGTTGCATGAATTAACAAAAATACATTAAAAATGCAATTTCCAATTTATTAATAATGTTTTTATGATCGTTTGTAGCAAGGAACTGCGGAACAAATTGCTCTCAAAAAGATTGAACGCAAAGTAAGTTAATTAAAAATAATAATTTAAATTAATTCATATAAATAAAATATTTACACAATTTAAAAATTTACACTACACATAAAATATAATATAATAATAATAAAAAAATTGATAATACAATAATCATAATAATAATTTAATACTGAAAACCTTTTGTGGTATAGCCAAAAGTATTTTATTCTTCGTTTTTATTTACTTAATTTATTTTATTTTTTTTGAAAGAACTATTTTTTTAATATTTTTTTGGTTAAGTACAAAAACTTTTTTCTGTACATATTTGTTTAATGTTTGTCAAACTGTCATTTTATTAATTTTAATATCTTAACATTAAATACATGAACTCCAGAAACTAATAGTATTTATTAAAATGTACCACACTTAAAAAAAAGTATTTTTTTTTTACGAGAAAAACATTTTTTGGTTTTGTTATGTAATTTTGTTGTATCTGTCTAAATTTTTGTCTAAATGTCATATTGTTTATTGTTGTCTCTGTCTATTAAGGAAAGTGTTGTGTCACTCAAAGAGGAATCCGTTTCCGAAGTGCGTCGCAAGTCGATAATTAAAACGCAGCAGGAAACAACGGAAGAGGATACAAAAATGGTGTCCAGAAAATCATCGCTGGCGGTAAGCACAAAATCAAACAACAAACAAAATATCACAAGAAACCCCCTGTTTACCACCGACACCCTGTCTTTGTTTATTCACCACTAACAAAAAATTAGATTGAAGATTCCGTTTCGGAATCGCGTCGCTCATCTGTGGTGGATAAAAAGGCGCTCGAGGTGAGTCTGAAATCTGAAATACGTAAGCGTATATGTGTAACGCATTACGTAAGCGTAACATTTATTTTATACGTATGCTAGAGTTAATAGCTAAGTAACGTAACGTAACATAACGTAACACATAACGTGATAGTTTATTTTTATAAGTGCAGTTTTATATAATATAAAAATAAATAAAAATAAAAATATTTCCAAGCAATTGGAGAGCAAACAAATCGATGCCAACAAAAATCCGCAAGCTCTCAAGGAAGAAATACCAAAACTGAAACCGGCTGAGAAACGACGCGTTTCAAAGGTGAGCAATGATAAAAGAATATAGCAGATGAGCAGAAAAAAATCGGAACAACGCTCAGCAAAAGCTTATCTCATCAATGATTCCAAAAAACTGAGCTTCAAAGCTTTTACTCTCTTTCGCTCTCTTGTCAAACTTTTCACTGCAAATTGTTTTTGACTAACAAATCAACTTTGAACTTCACTTACAGCACTTCCAAAGACGGTCTGGGGGAGGGGGGGGGTTGATTGATCCAACTTTGAATTTTGCTGCATGCAAACGAGAAGCGCAGTTCGAACTTTCCCTATTAGTACAAAATAAATATGTAAGCAAATTTCCCTTTAGTCGTTCAGACTCTTGTATCCAGAGCGTGATCTGATTGCTGAACGAAGAGAGTTGCTTTTCGATCGCTCTTTTCACTCGTACGCACTTTGCCTTGCATTCGTTACGATGCTCTCAGCAAGCACGTAACGGAGTTCTAATGCAAGTGCACAGAGTCGCTCATTACACGCAGGAAATTTCGCTCTTCGCTGTTCGCACTCCACAGCGTAACATATGCCATCAAATCCGTTTCTTTAGTGTTGCATTCCATGCGACTCTCTCACTCTTTCACACACGCTCTCAGCAAGTAGGTAACGGCACTTGCACGTTCTGCGTTAATGAAATCTAAGCAGTGCAATTATTAAGTGATTGCTGGAAGGGGTAGGGGGCATTAAGCTTCTTCTATTTTCGCTGCATTAAATGGGAAATGTAAACATGTGGGAATCAGAACTTTATATGCAATTCTTGCATTGCAAATCAAAGTAAGCTAATGACTTTGGTATATTTAATTTTTAGGGCTGGTGCTGTTCTTTTTATAATCTGTATCTATCTATCGATCTAACTAACAACCTAATTAACTATCTATTTATTTATCTATATATATTAATTAATATACCTATCTATCAAATAGATATATATCTATATTTGTATTTTTATCTATCTATAACCAATGCTTTTATCTATCTACTTATATCTATTTATCTAACTAACATAACTATCTAAATATCTATATAAACATCTATCTTTCTATCTATCACATATATATTTATATATCTATTTATCTGTCTATCTCTGTGTAACGAAAAAATGTGCCTTATAAATATTTATTTGCTAATAACACAAAAAAACTCTATTTTTGCCTGTCTAACAAAAAAAAACTTGGAATAAAAAAACTAAAACTACTGTGTATTTTGCACTCGTTACTCAATACTCGTCACTCGTTACTCCTCGCTCGCTACTTGTCACACAAACACTCCTAGCCAATGGAAGAGGCAAAGCCCGCAGAAGAGTTGCCAAAGCTGCGCAAAACTTCTGTCGCCCAGCCGAAGGAGGAGCCCAAAGCCGATGCAGCCAAGCCGAAGGCGAAAGGAAAACCGAAGGCCAAGCCGAAATATGAAGAGCTGCCTGAAATACCCGATTACGAGCGACCCGAACTAGAAAAATATGAGAAATCTGATTTTGTACCGAGCGATTTTGCTCGCGATTTGGAAATACCAAATAAAATGGAGAAACCGCTGCTGGAAACGCCTAAAAAGGAGGCGGAAAAAGAGCCACAGAAAAATGGACTGCCAATGGTAAACTTCTATACCCTCACATAAGTGTTATACATATGTGTATGTGTATGTCTGTCTTCTTATTCTATGTTGCGTGTTTGCGTGTTTGGTATAAAAGAAATCGCAGATTGTCGAACAGCCGATGGAGGAGCCGAAGGGTCTCAAGCTTGGCAAAGGCAAACTGCCTGACGACGAAGACACGAGGGATGGTGCAACCCTAAGACCCGTTATTGTCGAACCAGAGGTGAGTTTCCTTACAGTTGAGGCAAAAATAATAGCAACACTCTCTCGTGTATATTTTTTAATTAATCTCAAAATAAAATACAAACAATTAAAAAAATAGTTGAAATTAAATTACAAATTAATACTGATTATATTGAAATTCAAATTATATATATATAATTTAGCTGCAATTGTATAGTATTATTTATTTGAATGAATAATTAATAAAATTAATGTGCAAAATAATAATCAAAATTAAGCTGTCATTTTGGTATATAACTAATATTCAAGTAAATGCACAGAATTACCACATAACGGTAATAACTAAAAAATAATAATAAATAATCACAATATATTAAAAATCAACATTGGAAAAGACAGCAAAGCTAACGCTTTGTTTTTCTCAAGCGTATGAAAATATGTCGTAGAGTGGTGCTATAATTTTTGCCGCCACTGAAATATATGTATAATTATATGTTATATGTATAACAGATCGAGAAAGCTGAACCAACTTGAGCGGATGCTAGTTTAAAGCTTGTCTCAAACATGTTCGTTGCAGCACTCTGTTATATAGCTATTTTAGTTTAACAGTAATACGTATTCCACAAATTCCTTTCGCCATTTGTATTAAACACATTCAAATTTCCTTCCATTTATCGCCCCCCCCCCCTAAATCCAACCAACAACACACAACTCAAACACAACTCAAACACGCTCGAAATGCAGAAAGACAAGCAAAATGCAGACGCTGATAAGGAGGTAAGTGAAACATATGTTAAAAGAGACTGTCAAAAAAAGTATTAAATAACGAAGAGATTTATATTTATATTTAAAAAATGTTTTTGGCGTTCGTTTTAATATATATATTAAAAACAAACATATATAAAATAAAATATAAATTAATTTAAGTTTAACTGAGAAAATGAGTCTGGGAATTATGAAAATCAAAAAATAAAGAAGAGTTAAATGAAAAAATTAATAATATGAAAAAATTCGATAATAAATATAAAAAATTCAAATTAAAAACAAAAAATAAATATCGCAGGGCGATAAGCCATCTCTGATGGATATAATCAGGCAGCGGCGCCGCTCTTCTGTCCGCAATCTGATGACCAAGGAACCAATAAGAAACGAGTCCTTCCTTGGCGTCGTCCTCAAGCCAGTCATAAGGGATGCCAAAGAGCAAGCAGAACCCCAGCAAGCCAAGCAATTACTTAAGGTAACAAAGAATAAACAACGGCTTCAGCTCTCTCTTCAATCTCTCTTTTCACTCTCTTAAAATTCTTTATCTCCCTCTCGCTCACTCTTTCTCTGTCTTCTCACTTTTTCTACAAAGTCTCTTCTTTTGTCTAGCTTCAAAATTGTTGTTTTCTTAATTTTTATATTTTGGTCTTCTCTCTTTCCTACACTACAAAATTGTAGTGTAAATTGTATTGCCTTGAAATATTTATATAATAATTAATAATATATAAATATTTTTCTATTCATATTTCTATTTTTGACTTAACTGTGATATTTTTAGCATTCTATTCTCTCTTTTCTACACTACACTAAAAAATTTGAAGAAATTTGTATTAAAAAATATAAATATATATTTTGCCCTTAATTTTTTTATATTGTGCAAGAAATTCTGGTTTAATTTGTAGTATGCATTTTTTTAATTCTTTTGATATATTTATATATTTATAAATGTATCAATTGCACCATAGCATTTATGTAAGCGACTTCAGCTGGGAACTGGTTCATTTATTTTGAGCAGCTTTGAGCAGGCCTTAATGATTTTCTCTCTCTCTCTCTCTCTCTCTCTCTCTCTCTCTCTCAAACAAATTTCTCATCGTCAGACACATTTTAGACTCTCTCTCTCTCTCCCTCTTTCTCTCTCTCTCCCTCTCTCTCTCTCTCAAAAATTTCTCTTCTATATTCAGAAGTGCTTTTTGTGGTGAATTTAGCACTACTTCCCTATCTGTCTCTTTCTCTCCCTTTCTCTCTCTCTCCGTCTTTCTTCTTCTGCCTCGCATTTTCCACTTGATAAATTTACGAATATATATTTTCCTGGGCTTTGTTAAGGCAACTGCCACGGAGCAATTTAATCCGACGAAGGCGAGCAAAGCGCAAATATCGGATTTGAAAAAACCCGAGGGCCTGGCAAACCTAGTCGATGAATATGAGCGGCCGCAGTTAGAGAAATATGAGCGTATCGATATCGAGAAATCGAAGCCAGAGAAAAACACACCAATCATTATTCCCCCGGAACCCCAAAAGACCCCGGAACTCAAAATACCCGATGAAAAACAAAAGGTAAATTTTAAGCAACCATTTTGCCATAAATATTAGTATGATAAACGGAAAGAATTGCCACGCAATGGTAATAAATAAATAAATCAATAAGAATAAGTTATAATAATAAATATAAATAATAATACCCGATGAAGATTGAAAGGTAAATTTAAAGCGGTGCTGACAGCTCTTGTTATAAATATTAGTACGGCAGAGTTGTCACATAATGGTAATAAAAATCAATCAATAATCGTAAAAATTATAAATTAATAATAAAAATTAATCATAAACATAAATATGAATATCAGTAATAAATAATTGTAAAATTTAATAAAAAAAATGATAAATTAAACACCGCAATAGCAAAAAAATAAACTGGCTTAGAATTAATAGTAATAATTAAAATAATAAATAATATATATAAATAATAAATACTAATTAAAATTAAAAATTAATAATAATTATAAATAATAAACAATGAAAAATAATAAATACTAAACAAATCAAACAAATAAAATTATATTAAAAAGTAATAATAATAAACCACAAGCAGCAAATGATAATTCCAAACAGTTATCGATTAATTGCAAGCAAGCGATTATTATTGGTGAATAAACACAGAAAGGAGCAGAAGAAGAGCCTTAACAGATCAGTTTCCATTTCAGTTTAGCATTTATTTTATTTGTTAAAAATACAATATCTTTGCCCAGCATAAATATGACCAAAAAAAAAAAAATATATATATATATATATATATATATATATATATAAATAAAATATATATAGTGTTATAAATTTATGCCGTGTGCACATCTATTATTAATATTCATATTTATGTATATATATATATTATGTGTTATTAGCTGCACAACAGAAATAAAGGCGAGCAAACAAACAATACATATATAATATATATATATACAATATATATATATATATATATATATATATATATATATATATATATATATATATATACAATATATATTGTATAGTTTTTAGCAGAATTCTAGGCTGATTTCTCATTTTTCTCAAATATTTATATATATTTTTTTTTCTGATGCGTTTGCAAATAGCATATAGATAACATTTATATTTTTATATTTTTAATGTGCTGAAAATCTTTTGTCATATATATATATATATATAGCACACCTCAGAAATATCTAACCAACAAATATGTTTGATGTCTGTCGCCGCCTGTCGCTCATGACAAACGGTTCGAAAATTGTTCTGAAAAATTTGTCAATCGAAAAACGTGAAAAATAAATATATATATTCAAAAATAACTTCATAATGTAAATGTGTCAACAAAAAATAAACAACAAATTGGTCAAACAAAACGACAAAAGTAATTAACACATTAATCGATAAGCGTTAATCGATAGCAATGGCAAGCAGAACCAGCATTACGGTGACCGTAGTACCGGTTCGTATTATGGACAATATCTTTTAATCATTTTGGCATGTCACAAAAAAATTTCAAATCGACTACAAAACAGACATACTGCTAAAAATTACACAGTTATTTTTTTATATATATCTATATATGTATTTTTTTTTATATATGTATTTTTTTTTAAATATTTATTGTTTAGGATGACAAGCCGAAGATGCCCAAAATGCAGCCGCCGGCGCCGGGTGAACCGCCCAAAATCGAGGTCATCCGCGAGAAGCGTCCATCCCTGGCACCCGAAGTTCCCAGTCGTCGTGGTTCATTGGTACCGCCCGCGGACACCGGTCGCCGTCCTTCATTGATCATCAATGACGAGGTAATTTGATTGTCTCTCTTTCGCTCTTTCGCTCATTGCCATTTTATTACCTTTTTTCCACCAAAGCGTAGATCTCGCTTTTACTTAGTTTGCATTATTTGTATTATATATATATTTAATTTACATATTTTACATTGCAACAAAACATTGTAACTGTTTGATTGCAAATTCAAACTTGCGCGGCTTATTTACAACTAGACTTAAGCGTGCGCCTATTGTGATTGAAGTCGCACATGTTCGCTTTAGGATCTTACCGAACGTTTTGAAATTTAAATTTACGGGGCTCAAATTAGACATCATTCACAATTTAATTTTAGTGCGCGTATATTGATGCCAAAGCCCAAACTTGTGAATGAACTCGAATTTGTTCGTTCAAAGAACTTATAAAAAAAATATAAATTTGTTCAATCAGTATTGTATTCTACACATAAACATATATATAAATTAACATATATTATATATAAATATGTTAGATATACATATTGATATATTGCTTATTGTAAATATATCAAATTTAAAGTGTACAATTTGAGTTAAGTAAATTGATTTGTTTAAATCGACTTGCATATAGCAGTAGATAGTTGCCGATTTTTAAATAGCAAACAGTATTTAAAATTTATTTAAAATTTGGGATAATCGATAACCGATAACCGTTGTTGCCTGTATGTAAAACTGAGTAATCGTTTATTAATTGTGTATCATTTATTTATTACTATTATATTGAGTAGCTAGTAGATTGTACCTCGCATTGTATTTTGTACCTAATCACTTACATGTCTATATTAATGTATATCTTCCTGTTCCCTTCTATGTACCTACCATGTATGAACTAAAAAAACATACAATCGAATCGAACATCGAATTGAATCGAACACCAACACTATTAAATAACAAAACACACCTACACCTGTCTGTGTGAACTCAACTCAACTCAATTGAACTCCAACTCAATTCAACGCAAAATGATCGAACTGCCACCAACAACCCCCCCCCCCCCCCCCCCCCACACCCCTCCCGTTCGCCCCCTCCGCCCCCTCCGACCCTACCAACAACCAACGACCAACCGCAACTACTTGGCATACTTAACACATACACACACATACACCTGCACGCACGCACACCCACACACACATATATATATATATATGTATGTATGTATGAGCACAGAAGAAACTCCGCCCAGGCGAAGTGATGGACACAAGGGTAAGAATTATTAAAAATTAGAAGAAATATTAAAAACTATTTTAAAAAAAAAGTAAATATGGATTATATAGGTATACAAAAAATATAATAAGTTATGTAATTGGATAGCCATTTATCTATTAATATTACGCACACAAACATACAAATAATCAACTGCAATGTCAGATTTTGCTCTCTCCCTCTCATCTCTGCTTCTTCTCTTGTACATATGAAAGTTGCAAGATAGCTCAGCTTTCTGCTTGTTTACACAAACGAGAGAAGAGAGCGATGCTATTAATAGAAGCTCGCCAAAAAAACGCATACACACACACATACATATATATTTAAATGTGCATATATGATTATGTCTGAATGTATTTATGTATGTTATGTGTAATTACGTATTTGGTTTTTTTTTCGTTTGCCCTTCAAATTCATATTCCTCAAACTGCTGCACAATTTATGCAAAACATGAAATTCAAAAAAAAATATGTATGTATTTTAGGCTGTGCCCGAAAAAAGAACCGCAATACATAAATACATACATAGCTATACGTATGTGTGTATTTATATTGACCTCAGCCTTTTAGATAGAAATGAACGGCTGCAATAAAAATACACATACACACATACATATTTAAAATTTACATAATTACACTTAATTGGGCTCAAGTTTAATAATTGCGTTCGCTGAATCGCAATTCAGTTGTTCGCCGTCGCGTTTAAAGAAGACAGCAATAATAATAAGAGAAAGCAGAAAAAGGATTAATTGCAGGATTGCGATATGTAACAACGAGAAAGCACTAAAAAGTACTCGTTACTCGCTACCAACAGCAGGTAAGCAAGGTTTTATCGCAGCCTTGCGATCGTTTTCACTTACGCGATATGTAGTAAGAAGTAACAACTGAGAGTAACCATTACTTACTAATGATCAACGCACATAGAGCGGCCAGTGGCAATATTTACTAGTGATGGGAGTTAATTAGAGAAATTCACCATACACACACACACACCAACACAGACATTGCATACACAATAAATTAGTTATTAAATATCCCAATTTCTCTCACCAATCGATCGCATTACAAAAAAAAAACGGATTAAACAAATACAAATTTTTAATTGTATTTAAATAAACGCATATTACAGTTGTTGAGGCCAGGCGAGGTTGGTGAAGGACAGGTGAGAGTTAGCTCTGCTTCTTCTACTTCTATTTCACATATACGCAGTAGCAAGTTTGGTCGCATATTCACCACACACACATGCACCCTCACACACACACACATAAGCAGCATTTCACACTCATTACTTGCATACAATTTGCGAGCTCCAATTAGTAGTAGAATAATAATAATAAATAAAATAAAAATAATAATTTTTGGTAAAAAAACTAACACAAAATTAGAAGAACGTATTGCTAAAAGAAATCACACACATACACATACATATGCATACCATATCCATTCCATTTTGTAGTTTGCAGCCTATCTATTAGCGATACTCGATATCATTCGAACTTATCGGAAAAAATGCAGCCCAAAAATAATAAAAGTTGAGGCTGCAGTTTTTTTTATGTTTATTCTGGTTACTAATCTGTGTATGAAAATCGAAAATCGAAAATCGATTAATTGCCTGCAACTACATTTTAATAACGACTGCATTAAAAAGTGCAACAAAAAATACACTAGACCACTTTTAAATTCGAATATAAAATATCAAAGCAGCCAATATCGATATATTTGATTTAATATCGATGAAATTATATTTAAGCTAAGCGAATTATCGGGAAATTGTCTGGAAAGAATTTAAAGAAAAATAATTAAATTCTAAGTAATAGAAAGAAGAAGAAATTTAATAGAAATTATTATTAATAGAGGTGGGTTTTTATCTTTCATGTGTAACTAATCGACATTCGATTGCAATTCACTCTAAAATGCATGAATCAATGAATGAATGAATATATCTTAGGCATAAATATATATTTACATACACACACTTCTCTATTTTCTTGGATCGTGGATCGTGTAGCAAAAACAACAGCGACCTGGCGAAATGGGGGATACGAAACAGGTCTTAAATTGTTGATCGATTAACGATCACATTTATAATTTATATACTCTATGTTATCGACTTGAACACTGATTGAATACTTTTTTTCGACTTGTTATCGCTTGCTTACATTCCTGTTGGTCACTGATATTATCTATATATCTATCTCTTTCTCTCTCTATAGACATTAAGGTGTATATAACATTTCGAGATTCATATTTTGTAAATACAATATACGATATTCCTATATATATATATTATATATATATACTATTCCTATATATCATTCGATAGCTTTAAATATTTATGTAAATAATTCTCGGATGTGATTAAGGGTATTATTTATAGGCGTCGGTCTAAAAAAAAAATGTATATATATATATTATACATTTTGAGTGACATTTTGTAATTAACTTTTGATCATTTACAATTAACCAAAATAAAAAAAAGACTTGTAATCATAGTTACATTTTGCAACCCGTTACAGCGTCAAGTATTTATTAGTTACCAAATATATCATGTAGTTGTTGATTGTTCAGTTTTTATTATTTTCTTTTTTTTTCAGTAGTTGGCATTTATTTGAAACCTTTACCCATTTTTTATTTTCTGTTTTTTTTTTTTTTGTATATAATCCGTATTTTGATCAGATTTCAATCGAATTTTAATATATGTATTTTAAAAAGCACACATAATTGTTTTCAACTAATTTTACTTTTCTGTTTTGTCTGTCTTTGTGTGTGTTTATTGTGTGTGTGTGTGTGTGTGTGTGTGTGTATTTATTATATAACTAAAGCGGAGACGTCCCTCGATCGATGTGCGCAGACCGAGCGTTCAGGATTTGGAGGATCTGATCAATAAGCCGTCGACGCCATTGAAAGATATCGGCGATGGCTGCCCCCCAACAATTATCGATGTGCAGGAATCCTATTCGGCGGTCGAAGGTATGTTTTAAGTACTTACACTTCGTATATTCTATATACAGTAACCACAACTGTGATCCCACGTTCAATGTAAGTGTGAATTACACAGTTCGAGTTAAATATTTTCAATTATACAAATCACAGTTAAATATTTAAATACTTAAAACTATACAGTCACAGTTACAAATACCCAATTGCAGAGAAACAGTTACTTATACTCTATATAATATATTTACAAAATTGCTGTCTATACACATATGCACATTTGCACATTTGCTCAGTTACAGTTAATAAGTCACAGTTACACACAGCCAAACTTATATGATTATTACACAGATACTCAGTTGCACTTATTCAGTCACATTTAAAAATTGACAGTCTATATTCTCTATATACACATTTAAATTCGCATTTACTTATTCACAGTTACTCAGTCACAGTCATTTAGTCACAGTTACTGTTACAACATACTCTAAGCACAATTTATGCAGCTATTCAGTCGCACTTACTCAGTCACACTTACTTATGTTCTATTTAGCACATTTACCCAGTTACAGTCTATCAACTTCCAAAGTAACACTTGCTCTATTTGTACTCTCTCCTTATATATATGTACCCGTGACTAACCCAAACCCATACCGTGCGTATTTATTGTGCCCTTTCCCGTTTTGTGTAGACTCGACTGCGTATCTTACGGTCGGAGTCGAGGGCAGTCCGGCGCCGACCTTCAAGTTCTACAAGGGCGTTAGCGAGATCCTCGAGGGCGGTCGCTACAAGTTCCTGACGGATGGGCAGACGAACACGATCACGCTGTGCATGAGGAAGTGCAAGCCGAATGATGAGAGCAAATACAAGATTGTCGTATCGAATATACACGGCGAAGATTCGGCCGAGATGCAATTATATGTATCCGATTCGAGTGGCATGGATTTCCGTGCGATGCTCAAGAAACGTCGTTATCAAAAATGGGACAAAGATGAGCAGGATCCCAATTGGGGTGATCTCAAAGAAACTGAAAAACCATTGCCGGCTTTAAAGAAAGTCGAAAGGGTAAGAAATACAAAAAAAGCAGCTAAAAATGAAGAAAATGCAGCTAAAAATGAAGAAAAAGCAGCTAAATATTCAGCTAAACTGAAGCCGAAGCAGTTTTTAATAATTCGCTTGGCTTTTGCCTAAAATTCACATTTGCTTCAATTGCTCACTTAATTAATTAATTACTTGCCCAGTTGCAGCCAAGGTGTTGAACCGGTTCAAAGGAACCACTAACCGCAACTTGATAATCATTAAAGAGTATTAAACAGTAATTAATTACCATCAGAAGTTATTCAAGTAATTAAAAGATTAATTCATTATTCATTATTATCTGTATCAGAACCTTTTAACTTCTATTGTTTTCTATATACCCCATCGGAACCAGTTCGGTTCAGTTTGACACACTTAAACTTTATATATGTATGTACGTGTTGAAGACTAAATGTATTAATTTCAGTGTATTCCCAACAAACAAAAAATATTTTGAATAGACGAATAGACAATTTGAATAAACGATATCTTAGATATATGTTTTGGTTTATTTAGATGTGGAAAAAATGTAGGAATTTAATTCAAGTAAAGAAATATATTTGAATATAAAATATAACATTTGATTTTTATTGAGAACCAAAACAATTACACTAGGCAGCAGAGTTTTCATTAATTAATTAATTTATTTATATTTATATTAATTTGTTTATTTATTTAATTTTATATTTATTTATTTAATTTTTTATTTATTTATTGAATCATTTTCTTTATTAATTAAAAACAGGGTTTTCATGAATTAGTTTATTTGATATATTATATATTTATTTAATTAAAAATTTTTTATTTATTAAATTTCATTATTTATTTATATTTTTATTTCTTAATCAATTTATTTATTTATTTACTTATTTAGAAATTTTATTGTTGCCTAATTTTAATAATAATTTCAAGGCAGAAATAAAGTACATCAATACATCAAGATGTTTATTTTATGATATCAGCAATAAAAAAAAAATAATAGAAAGTCTACATTGGACAAGCGAAAAATTATTAACAATATTTCCAAATTTTCAATTTGTGAGTCTGTCTCCAAGTACTCTTACTCGCACATCAATCGCTCAATCAAGATGATTAATTGAGGATCTCAATATACAAATGTTAAATTTGACTCGTGAAAAGTTATTGAAAGTTATTTAAGATAATTCCTATAATAATTCCAGTCAAGATAAAACAGAAATGGTCAATTTATGAGTATATATCTGCAAGTATTTTAGTCGCACATCAATCGCTCAATCAAGACGATTTTTATTATATATGTGTATATGTATATAATGCAATACAGGCGCCAGCATCACGTAGACCATCCCTAGCCGATCTGATCCCCGATTGGCCGACGTTGCATCCGTTTCGCCGTGAGGAGGTGCGCTCTATTTATTCCGAGATACCTAAAAAATTTATATAAATCGAAAATATATATATAAGAAAAAGAAAGAGATATTTAATAACTATATATATATTTATTTTGGTTGTGCAGCCGATTTTTGTCTTTTTTAAGTATGAGACTTTTAAATAGGTTTCATTCAACTGAAAATAAGAGTACAGCAGATGGCGTTCGGTTCAGTTTTCCAATTTTCCAATTAACTCTAATAATGGAATATATTTTCTTGTTCTCTTGACTATCCGCGTATTCTTTCTGGCGTATTTGCATTTTGTTTTTATTCCCATTTGGCGCACGTACACACATACATATTGCTTTACATATATATATAGAAAAAATCCAAATACTTTGATTTTATTTTTTTTTGTTAACATTCATATGTTCTTTTTGATCAATTTGCTATCGGTTATCAGAATATATAATATATGTATATATATTAGAATACGATATACGATACTCGATATACAAAGAAAATGAGTCACATGGTTGCATTATAATGCATTTTAGTGTTTTAACAGTTATAAATATGCAGATCGTAAATTTTTTGAACGATTAATTAAATCATTTAACTGTTAACCATTAAATAAAAAAATAGCAGTTCATTTTGGGTACATCTAAAATGGAACTGCTAATTAAAATAGCTCCAATTTGTCGATATAAAGTGTTCACTGGCCATTTTTCAATTTATTTATTTTTTTAAATAAGACAAATTTAAATTTTAAATTTAAAACTAAAATTGCCAAATAAATATTATAAAACTAAAAGACACTAGAACTAAAAACAGTCCAAAGATGAAAATTGTTTTTATTTAAATGAAAGTTAGAAATTAAATAAATAAAATAAAAATGATTTTAAATAAAATTAAAGCTACAAATTGAATGATATAAAATAAAAAGCAAATAGCAGTTTTTCAATTTTAAAAAGGCTTTTAAACATTAAAGAAAACAGTTAGCTCAATCAAAATTAAAGTTACATATAAAATTAAAAGTGACAATAAAAAAATAGTTTTACTAAAATGAAAGCTCAAAATGAAATGAGTAAATCTCAAAGAGTCTATTTAAAATGGTTTTAAATATTCCAAAAATAGTTGTTTAATTGAGATGAAATTATGGTTAAGTAAATAAATAAAATGTATAGATATATATTTGTGGCACACTATATTGACAAATTTGAACATTTATAAAGATATATAGGTACACAGGTACTTGCTAAACTAAAATTGCAAACATCTAATATCAAGCGAAATATTGTTTTTTGAATATTTTGTTTCATTTTGCTAATGAATTATTTTTACTGTATATATATATGACTATATGTATATATATATATATAGTGCAATTATATTAGATGTAATCATAAGTCAGTACCTTTTCATTACCTACTGTAATAATGAATAGCACACGATTGGGACAATTGACAACGATTGATTGTATCTATAACTGTGCTAGATATTATTATCTTTTGAGATTTGAATGCTAAATAATTGTATATCGATTTTTTATTGTCGTTTTGATGTCTTTACCCATTTTTGACAACGAAAAAAAAAACAAAACAACAAAAAAAACAAAACAAATAACAACATCGATAATAATCGATAACAACGACAACGCAGAAGGTAGAATCGTTCCTTAGTCCACTGATCGATCAGTTCGCTAAGGAGGGCAAGGATAAGAAGGTTGTATTTGAGGCGAGATTCAGCAAACCCAATTGCAAACCCAAATGGCTATTCCGCAAGGATGTAAGTATTACAACAAATAAATCCCAATAAAATGGATATATATTTTGCAGAGCTATTTATCAGTTATATACAGTTGTGGTCAAAATAATAGCATTTAATTAAAATATGACTTAAGTCTTTACAATATCAATCCAAAAATTCATTAATATACAATTATTTTCCAATTATGATAAACTTCAATAATATTATTAAGAGAAAATAAATATAACAATAATCAATATAAGAACTTTATTTATTTGTTTTGAATGAGCAATGCCAACTTTTAATGTTTACTTATCTTTTAAATTAAATTTTCCTAATTTTTCAACTATATTTGAGGTGTTTGTAGTTATTTTGACCACAGCTATATATACAGTTATGGACATTATAATATATTTAATTATACATATGTCTTAATAGGAAGTTTTCACAGGCAGCAAATTCAAGTTCAAGCAAGAGAATGACACATATCAATTGATTATTACCGCACCCAAAGTCGACGATACGGGCAAGTATACAATTGAGATCGGCGGCGTCTCCAGCACTGCGTTCCTCAACGTCGAGGAGGCAGATCCTTCGTACACCTTCACCAAGCCGCTCAAGAAGAAGCTGGAAGGATTCACGAGGCACGAGACGACTTTGGAGTGTTCGGTTAGCAGCAGCATGGCGAATGTGCAGTGGTTCAAGGATAATAAGAAAATTGAATCGGATGACGCTCGCTTCCTGATCTCCAAGGACATCAATGGTAATCTCAAGCTGATTATCAAGGAGTCCGTGTTAGAGGATTCCGGCCAATACAGATGTCAACTGGACAAGCAGCCGGACAAGACGGAATGCGCCCTGAAAATTATCGAATATCCGTATAAATTTGTCAAGGTTTTGAAATCGCAGCAGTGCATCGAGAAGGATACGATTACTTTGGCCTGCGAGCTGGATGATGCCCAGGGCGATGTGCAGTGGTTCCGCAACGATGAGGAAATCAAACCCGACAAACGCATGCAGGTCATCAAGGATGGCCGCAAACGCAAGCTGGTCATCAAGGACTGCAAGGTCACCGACGCAGGACAATTCAAGTGCACCACGAATGCCGATAAGACAGATGGCGAAATTATCATCAATTGTAAGTACATAAAATAAAATATGTAAATAATAATAAATATATATAAATAAATAAATATAAAATAATAAGAAAAAAAATTGATCTGCAATTGTATAAACAAATATAAATGTATGTAAAGTTGCTAATAATTAAATAAGAAATTTGATAATTGAAATTGATAAAAAATACATATAATCAAGAAATGTAAATAACAAATAATAACACCAAAACATATTTGCAATAAATAAATAAATATAAATTACTAAAGAAAAGAAAATTGATCTACAGCAAGAAATATATTTAAAATAAATTCAAAGTGTATAAATAAATATAAATATATATAAAGCTGCTCATAAATAAATAAGAATTTATAATTAAAATAATTAAAAAATTAAAATATAAATAACCAAAAACCTAATTAAAAAACATCAAAACATCAAAATAAATAAAAAGTTCACCTTTTGCTAATAAATAACTTTATTTAAAAAAAATAAACAAAATGTATATTAATATAATATATTAATATTTATATTAATATAATATTTTAATATTTATATTAATATAATATATTAATATTTATATTAATATACTATTTTAATATTTATATTAATATAATATATTAATATTTATATTAATATGTATATTGGTAATAAATGAATATAGATAAAAATGAATATAGAGCTACCAAAAAACAGCAATAAAAAAAATAATTCAAATTGATACATTTTTAAATTACAATTTCTATATCTTTGTTATTTTCTAATTTAAAGAAGGTAAAGCTTTAAATGCATAAATTAAAAGTAAATCTGTATATAAAATATAAAACAAAATAATATTTAAAATATAAAAGAAAATAAATCGAAAACCTAATGAAAAAAATATAAATAGCCAAAAAGAACGAAAATTAAAAAGGGACAATTAAAAAAAAATACCTACCTGCATGCCATAATATAATATATATATCATATTCCATTCAAGATCAAAATCGCTTTAATAAGAAGCTCAAGGACACGGATGCCGTGGAGCGCGAGAAACTGGTGTTCGACGTTGAGCTGCAGGATCAAACGGCGCCCTGCGACTGGAAATTCAATGGGGAACCCATTGTGCCCAACGAGCGCATCGAAATCAAGAACTTGGGCGGTGGCAAGCATCAGTTGGTGTTTAACAACCTGGAGTTGACGGATGTGGGTGAGATTACCTGTGAATCGGGCCAGCTGAACTCCAGTTGTAAGTTATCGGTGCGCAAGGGCGAAAGCAGGCCGAATATCGATTGTCCCGATGACTTTGCGGGGCCAATAAGTGCGCCAGTTATCGTCGAGGTGCCATACAAAGGTAAAACAAAATACTACAAAATAACAAAGAGTATTTAAGATTAAATTTTAAATTTGATATTTAATATACTTTTTAATAGTTAGCGGCACCAAACAATCACCCGTCGAGGCCAAGTTGATCAAGGATGGCAAGCCGTTGCCCGTTAAGGATGTTGAGGTGGCCGTCACCGATGACAAGGTCACGTTTAAGATTAAGAAACCATCGCGTGACTTATCGGGTCCCTATCAAATAAAGATATCGAATGCACAAGGCGAAGATACCAAGGATGTGAATATAATATGCCAGGATGCGCCAACGCCACCGCAGGACGTGGATGTCACGGACATTTATCAGACATCGTGTGT
Source organism: Drosophila anomalipes (assembly GCA_035041615.1). Lineage (NCBI taxonomy): Eukaryota > Metazoa > Arthropoda > Insecta > Diptera > Drosophilidae > Drosophila > Drosophila anomalipes. Next base: position 592,466 of record JAWNKZ010000109.1, read on the forward strand.
GGTGAAGTTTAAGAAGCCGGAAGACGATGGCGGCACACCGATAACCAAATATGTTATCGAACGGCAAGATTTGAGCAAGAAACAGGGCTGGGAGCCTGTCGCTGAGGTTCTGCCGACGGAGCCATGCCTCAAGAAGATTGAGGACCTAGTGCCAAAGAAACAATACAGATTCCGTATACGTGCTGTGAACAAGATCGGTCCCTCAGACCCAGCCACCTTCAAGAGCTCGATACTCGCCAAAGATCCCTGGGACGAACCCGGCAAACCCAAAGACGTAGATCTAACCGACTGGGACAAGGATCACGCGGACCTCAAATGGGAGGCACCCGATAGCGATGGCGGTGATCCCATCACAGCCTATATTGTCGAATACAAAGAGAAATTCTCAAATGATTGGGTTGCGGGCAAAGAGGTGCCTGGAGATGCCCGGGTGGCTACGGTGGATGGGCTGAAAGAGGGACAGCAGTACGAATTTCGAGTCCGTGCTGTTAATCGAGCTGGGCCCGGTGAACCCAGTGACAAGACGAAGGCCATCATTGCCAAGTGCCGTTTCGTCAAGCCGTTCCTCGTCGGAGATGGTCTCAAGAACATCACAGTTAAGAAAGGTCAAACTGTGCGCTACGACATTAAATACGACGGTGAACCGGAACCGGCAGCCAGCTGGTTGAAAGCGAACGAACCACTTAAATTTGATAATCAACGCATTTGCTTGGAGCAACTCGAGCGCAACTCGGCAATGACCATAAAGAAGGCCATACGCAAGGATACCGGCAAGTATAAGCTGGTGTTGAGCAACACTTCTGGCACCATTGAGTCGGAGGCGCAGCTCATCGTCCTGGATCGTCCTTTGGCGCCCGGCGGCCCCTTCGAGCCGGAGGAGGTGCGCGCCAACCACATCAAGATGAAGTGGAAACGCCCCGTCGACGACGGTGGCTGCGAGATAACCGGTTATGCCCTGGAGCGCATGGATGAGGAAACAGGTCGCTGGATACCCGCCGGGGAGGTGGGACCCGATGCCACCTCCTTCGACTTCAAGGGTCTGACGCCGAACAAAAAATACAAGTTCCGCGTGAAGGCTATCAACAAGGAGGGCGAATCAGAGCCGCTAGAAACAACGGATGCCATTGTGGCCAAGAATCCCTACGATCCACCAAGTCCGCCCAGTCAACCCGTCATCGATGACTATGACAACAAGAGTGTCATGCTCAAGTGGAAGCGACCTCCTTCTGATGGTGGTCGTCCGATTACCCACTATGTCGTCGAGCTCAAGGATAAATTCTCACCCACGTGGAGTGAGGTGGCCAAAACGGAGGATCCCACACCGGAGTGTAAGGTTGAGGGTCTCAAGGAGAAAATGGTCTATCAGTTCCGTGTGCGCGCTGTGAATAAAGCGGGTGCCTCGGAACCCTCACAGCCCACCGACAATCATCTCTGCAAGCACAAAAATCGTAAGTTCCATCCATCTGTTTATACAGATTTCATATTTAAGTATTTTGCTTGCGCCAAATGCACGCATTTTTTAAACTTTAGTATTTTAATATTTATTCATGGTTGAAGCAATGTTTTTTTTTTTAATATCCTGTACCCATTAAAATAGTGTGAGAAGTGTTTATATATATTATTGAAGAATTTTAGTTAATTTTATTTCGTATTTGATTAAAAAATGAATTTATTTTATGTATTGTAGTTATTTATTTCATTTAATTAATTAATTTAACTTTATTTTTATTTAACTTATTTATTTATTTTTGTTTTACACTTATTTTATACTGGCAAGTTTAGTTTTTTATTTACTCAGGGAAGATTGAAGGCGTCCGTTCGTTCAGTTATTATTAATTTATTTATTATATTTATTTAATTTTAATTTTATTTATTTATCATTCATCTATTTGTTATTTTTCATTTATTTCATTTGCATCATTTATTAAATGTATTTTATTTACTTAATGTGTGTTTTTGTAAAATATATAAATATTTATTGCGCCCTTTTGGGTACAGGATATCTTACAGTCGAGCACCCTCGATTGAAGCTTTGGCTTAACATATTTTCAACGCTTTTGTAGTAAACAATAATTGCTTTCAGTACAACCTCTCTCTCAGTTCAACATTTGCTTCATCTCAAATTTTTGTTGGTACCATTAAAAAAAAAGCAAGTAAAATAATAAAAACTTAATAAAAAATTTCGAATTCAACATTTGCCTCATCTAAAATTCTTGTAAGTACCATAATAAAAAATCTAGCTAAGCCTCATCTAATTGTAGATTCTTGTATATACCTCATCTAAATTACAATTTCAAGTTCAATTTAAAGATAAAACAATTAAAAACGATAAATAACCAAAAAAAATAATAAAATAAATAATCAAATAAATAAATAGAACAGTGAATTCTTTTAAACATAAAATAATATGAAAAAATAAATAACTAAAAAGATAATTAAATAAATAATAAAAGAAATAAATAAAACAGTGACTTCTTTCAGTGCATTTAAATTAACTAACATTGAGACTTAGTTTAAGTCTTGAAGTACTCCATTTTAGAGCAACGCAAACGCATCGGAGCAACTTGAATTTCATCGCTTTGCAAATGCTTGCGCAAAATTTGAACATTTCTTCATTTGGACTGACACAAATTCTTGTACCCCCCAACTGTATATATATATTTATATATATATATAGTTAAGCCACAGATTGATCGATCGACATTCAAGCGGGTGACGATCAAGAGTGGTCGCACCCACAAATGGTCCGTGGATGTTACTGGTGAGCCCGTACCGGAATTGCACTGGAGTTGGCGCGACGATGTACCGTTAACGACAGGAGATAGGATCAGTATCGAGAATATTGATTATCATACCGATTTTGTAATAACAAATCTGAAGCGTAAGGATAGCGGTTTATACACGCTGAAGGCGGAGAATCGCAACGGTGTCGATCGCGAGACAGTTGAGCTGGTAGTGCTGGGCAAGCCCAGTTCGCCGAAGGGTCCTCTCGCTGTCAGCGATGTGACCGCAACCGGTTGCAAGCTGCAGTGGAAGAAGCCAGAGGATGATGGCGGTGTGCCCATCAAGGAGTACGTTGTCGAGAAAATGGACACCGCCACAGGTAAATGGGTGCGAGTGGGTCGCTCCCCAGGCGAGAAGGAACCGCCCAGCTTCGATGTAACCGGTCTGAATCCCGGCTCGGAGTACATGTTCCGTGTCTCCGCTGTGAACGAGGAGGGTGAATCGGAACCGTTGACTACGCTAGTGGGCATTGTGGCCAAGGATCCGTTCGATGAGCCCAACAAGCCGGGCACTCCTGAAGTTACGGACTATGACAATCAGAGTGTCAGCTTGAAGTGGACGGCGCCCAATAATGATGGCGGTGCTCCCATCCAGAAGTACATCATCGAGAAGAAGGACAAGAACAAGCCAGAGTGGGAGAAGGCCCTTGAGATACCAGGTGATCAGCTGGAGGCAACTGTCGCCGGTCTGCAGGAGTACGGCGAATACCAGTTCCGTGTGATTGCCGTGAACAAAGCGGGTCCATCGGCTCCATCCGATGCAAGTGTGCCTCAGATTGTCAAGTACAAGAAGTGTAAGTATTGAAAATGAATATAAAATAGAATATAGAAGATAGAATATAGTAAGGATTGAAGATTAAAAATCCTTATGCATGAAAAATACACAACTAATAATAATAATAATTCTGGAATACCCTATGTTCATTTATGACCATAGATGAAAGATGAATTTGCTTGCTTTTTAATCATATATCAATTAAAAATTATATATCGATCTTATGATCTTAGTACTTCTTTCGGATTTGTTGTAAATAAAAAAGGGTTGCTTTTTATATAATATATATTATGATCTTAAAATAAAATAGCCTTGCTCTTTAATTATGTATATTATGATATTATATAAAGATTATGATTTTATATAATATAAATATACCATATAGAATTCTGAAGTACCCTTGTTCATTTAAGATCTTAGAACCCCATTAAAAACTAACCAGATTGAGCTCCTATCTTCAAGGATTGCCGTAGGTTAAACATAAATTTCCTTGTGTGCTAATGATATATAAGTGATATATAAGTATATATAAGTATATATATATGTACATATATATATTTAATATATACCCAATTAAAAACTAACCAGATTGGGCTCTGAAATAGCCTTGCTAATTTATAATTTGAGTACCTTTTAAATAAGAAAGTTCTTATCTTCTTTCTCTTCTCGCTATTTCTCAACATTCTCTGGCTTCACCTACAGTGAAGCCGCGCATTGACAGAACGAACCTGAAACCACTGCTAATACGCGCTGGCAAACCTATCAAATACGACGTGAACGTACGAGGCGAACCCGTGCCGACGATCATCTGGTATCAGAACGACAAAGAGCTCAAGCCGGAGGAGTTGCCGAGCAACATCGAGATCCAGAATATACCCCATAATACGAAGATAGCGATTATCGATGCTGTGCGCAAGCATACGGGCACCTATAAGATCCGAGCCGTAAACGAGCATGGTGAGGATGAGGCGACCGTCGAGGTCAATGTGCTGGGACCACCCGGTAAGCCTAGGGGTCCTCTGGCCGTCAAGGATATTACGAAGGATGGCTGTAAATTGAAGTGGCAGAAGCCGGAAGATGATGGCGGTAAACCGATAACCAGTTACCAGGTGGAGAAATTCGATAAGAAACAGGGTCGTTGGGTGCCGGTCGGTCGTACCTCCGGCAATGATACCGAACTTGATGTCAAGGGTCTGCAGGAGGGCCATGAGTATCAGTTTCGGGTCAAGGCCATCAACGAGGAGGGCGAATCCGAACCCCTGGAGACCGATGGCAGCATTGTGGCGAAAAATCCCTATGATGCTGCCACCAAGCCAGGCACACCCAAAATCGATGATTACAATGAGCATATGGTTAAATTAAAATGGGAACCGCCCAAAGACGATGGCGGTGCACCGATTATCGGTTATGTTATCGAAAAGAAGGATAAATTCTCTCCCATTTGGGATGAAGTGCTCACCACAAATGTAAGTATGCAGTTTGAAGGGGTTTGAGGTATGGATCAAAGCAACTAACAATCAATAATAATAAATTAAATAATTAATTAGTAATTAATAGTAATTTCAATAATTCAATATTTAAATAGTCATTTAAATAATTACTTGGTAGTTGAATATATATATATATATATATATATATATATATATATATATATATAAATTATTATTTAATTATTTAAACTACTATTTAAATATTGAAATAATATATTACAATATATATTATAGTTTAAGTAGTACATTATAAAACTAAATTTAACTTGAAATAATTTAAAAAAAATTGAAATAATTAAATAGTAACTTAACTAATTAAAGAATAATTTAAAAAATATTTAAATAAATAAACAATAATTTCAAATATTTAAATATTAATTTAATTTAATAACTAGTAATTTTACAAATAATTTAAGTATAGAAAATTAAATATGATTCAACATATATAAATTGCATATTTAGAGCCCTACACCTGAGGCAACTGTCGATGGCCTTACCGAGGGCAATGTGTATCAGTTCCGTGTACGGGCTCTCAACAAGGCCGGACCCAGCGAACCCAGCGACGCAACCGAACCGCATTTGGCCAAGCCGCGAAATCGTAAGAAATAATAAAACAAGTTTTGTTTACAGCTGCTATAAAAATGAATTGCCAATTTATAAATTTTTGCTAATTTTATTTCTTTATTTGACTATTATTATTTGGTATGTATACGCAAAAAATGCTTGATTTTATGTTGAGCCAAAGCTTATTATTATATTAATTATTATTATTTTATCATATATTTAATATTTATATTATTTATATATTAATATAATAAAATGTGTATTGTATCTATAGTCAAACCAAGCATAAATCGCGAGAAAATGAAACCGATCAAGGTGCGTGCTGGTAACACTGTTAAGTTCGATGTGGATGTCAAGGGTGAACCCGCCCCAGCTTTGACATGGTACTTCAAGGAGAAGGACCTAACGCCCAGTGGAAAAGTGCGCCTGGATAATGAGGATTACAACACAAAGTTGACGCTGTTGGATACAGCTCGAAAAGACAGTGGCATCTACAAACTGAAGGCGGAGAATATTAATGGCGTAGATGAGGCCGAAGTGGAAGTGATTATCCTGGATAAGCCGGGCAAACCGGAGGGTCCTTTGGAGGTCTCCGACATACACAAAACCGGCTGTAAATTGCAGTGGAAGAAACCAAAGGATGATGGCGGTGTTCCCATTACGGGCTATGCTGTTGAGAAAATGGATACGGCTACGGGTAAATGGGTGCCAGCTGGCACCGTTGATCCCGCCAAGACGGAGCTGGATGTGAAGGGTCTCGATCCCAATCATCGCTATCAGTTCCGTGTTAAGGCTATCAACGAGGAGGGCGAATCGGAACCACTCGAGACCGAGTCAGCAATCACTGCCAAGAATCCATTCGATGCCTCGGCACCGCCCGGTCTACCCGAGATTGAGGATTGGGATGAGCATCATGTGAAACTGAAATGGGAACCACCCATTCGTGATGGTGGCTCTCCCATTACCAACTACATCATTGAGGTAATGGACAAGGACTCCGGTGAGTTCGTCAAGGCCGCCGAGACGGAGGGGCCCATCTGCAAGGGTGTCGTCAAGAAACTGGAGGAGGGCCAACAGTACAAGTTTCGTGTGCGTGCGGTGAACAAAGCGGGTCCCTCAGATCCATCCGAGCAGACCAATTGGCATACGGCCAAACCACGTTTCCGTAAGTGTTGGATGAGACCTTAGACTGAACTCTCTGTCTGTCTCTCTCTCTCTCTCTCTCTTTCAATTGATCTATCTATGAGTTGATCTCTTTCTGATCTTTCTTTATATGATTTGAACTGATTTCTGTCGGTTTTAATCTGATCTAATGTAAATCTCTCTCTCTCCCTAACCTGATTTGATCACTCTCTCTCTCTCTCTCTCTCTCTCTCTCTCTCTGAGATGATATCTCTTTCTGATCACTGTTTTTTCTCTCTTTTTCTCTGATCTGATCTCTCTTTCTTTGATCTTATCTATCTTTTATCTAATCGGATCTTGATCGTGAACTGATCTCACTCCTTCTGTTCTGAGTTCTCCCTGATCTAACCTGATCTCTCTCTGGTCTGATTTGATCTCTCTGTATCTCTCTGATTTTATCTTTATTTCTGATCTGATCACTCTGAGCTGATCTCTCTTTGATCTGAAATGATCGCTGTCTCTCTCTCTCTCTCTTTCTCATCTCTCTCTATAATCTCGCATTCTCTCTCTCTCTCATCTCTCTCTATAATCTCGCACTCTCTCTCTCTCTCATCTCTCTCTATAATCTCTCTCTCTCTCTCTACTTTCCACAGTCAAACCGCACATTGATCGCACCAACCTGAAACCCGTCATAGTCAAGGCCGGCCTCTCGATCAGTCTGGACATCAATGTGAGGGGTGAGCCTGCACCAAAAATCGAGTGGACCTTCAATGGTCTGCCCGTCGTGAGTGACGAAGAAGG